>NW_004624730.1:802511-822776 GCF_000247695.1 Heterocephalus glaber
TATTTCTGATTTCATTTTTCCCAGATCCTCTTTTGTTGCCAGTTCAGAGAGTCCAGGTGGTTGAGTATCAGATTGCTCCATCTCATTTCCCTTTGAGGTTGCTGCAGATGATCCAGAAGTCTGTTTTTGAGGCTTGTTTATGTGTTTTCTCATTTCCACAGGGTGGGGCGGGGTGCTTCTGCTGCCCATGCGGCTCACCTTCTCTGCCCAAGGAGCTTCGGATGGTGGTGGGGGAGCTTCCTTCTGGGTGCTGGGACTGGCTAAGCTTCTCTGCCCTAGGAGCCTGGGATGGTGCAGGGGTGGGGGGCTTCCTTCCAGGTGCTGGGACCAGCTGAGCTTCTTTGCCCTAGGAGCCTGGGATGGAGGTGGGGAGCTTCCTTCTGGGTGCTGGGACCAGCTGAGCTTCTCTCCAGAATTTTGACTTACGGGTATAAATAATGATTTACTTAGGAAAACACTTATTTGTGAATAAAAACCTCAGTCATTTTCTTATCTGAATTATCATATATCCTAAATTTAAGAAGTCATTTAATAGAGTTGATTGTATTTTCTTAAAATGGTTTTCTGTACCCACCCCAAATTTTGGCGATTGTTACAAGAATTTTTATAATTAAGTCCTTACTTGATGAAAGCCATGCCAGATGAATATGGTTGCCTGTGGTCTTTAGGGCCAAGCAACTGGGTTTTTATTGGCACAACTAGCAATGAGCATCATAAAGATGAAGTTTTCTTTTAAAAAATCCCATCTTAACTCTAACTTCAACTAATGCTCTTAATAGACTGTCTCTTCTGCTTCAATGCAATGTCTTTGTCATCCTAAAATATTTTTGTGAAAAAACAAAATGCTATAAAAGAAAATAAGCAGTTTAGCTCTGAGATAGCAAATGTACAAACAACGGAAAAACCACACCTCACGAGCACAGTGGTAACACTGCTTTGGCACAGTGAGCACTGGATAGGAAGTCTCTGTGTGCTCCGTGTGTGTGTGTTTTCCTCACCACCCCACTGAGCCACCATGTGCCTTGCTGCCCATGGCCAGCTAAGTCCAAGGCAGTGCTATCTTTTCTTGGTGGATTCCATTTGCCTTGCATCCTTGGTGGAATCAAGCTGTCCTTTTCCATTCTTCTCTGTTCTCTTTCTTCTTCTTCCTTTTTGTATCACGTTGTCTAATAGTGTTGTTTGCCACTGGATGAAGAATTGAAGGGTGGAGTGAACACAGGCAGGGGACCTGGACACTTGCCCTTCCAACTGGCATCATGAGCTAGTGAAGTTCTCATTGAGCTGGCATCCATTTGGACAAACTTTGCTGTGAGTCTCCAGTAAAACTTGACAAAGTTTCCCCTATGTCCTGAGTTTTGCCTGGAGAACTTGGTTTTGGTGTACAGAATGCATTCTCTTTAGGCTTCCACCTGCTTGTAGGGGAGAGAGAACCTGATGATGATCAGGTCTGCATTCATGGATGGTTAACTTTAGGCACAGAAGTTAACTTTGGCTGGGCTAACAAGTGTCCAGACAGCTGGTGGTTCTTCCTGGGTGTGCCTGTGAAGGTGTTTCTGAACCAGATCAGCTTTTAAATTGCTAGGCTGAGTAAAGGTCTCTTTCATGAATGTGAGCAGGCATCATCCAGTCTGTTGAAGGCAGAATGGAACAGAGAGGTGGAGGACAGGCTAGCTCACTCTTTGGTCTTGGGCTGCAATAACCCTCTTTCCAGCTCTTGGATGTTGTGACTTTTCATTCTTAGGGCTTTGCTCTCAGGGTTATACAAAAGCAGCCCCCCTCCAAGTTCTTAGGCTTCCAGATGCAGCCTGAATCACACCATCAGCTTTCCTGGGTCTCTTGTTTCCAGGTAGCATACCGAGGAACTTCCAGCTTCCATGATCCCATGAGAAATGGCTACCATAAATGTCCTCTTATTTACAGCTGCATATGTCCTACAAGTTCTGTGTCTCTGGAGAATCCCAAACAGTTCAGGTGGCTGCCATCAGGTTGGAGGGCCCACACACAAAGTGTACACAAATCAATTTTGGCTGCTGCTGTTGTCACTGAGGCATCAAAATTAAATCCTCTGCTGTCCAGGACAAACTTCTGCGTCTGATGTACACACTTATTTCCATCACAATTCCTGCTATTAAATCCCTACACCAAACAACTTCATTGCAGATGTTTGGTCCTCCAGTGAACACTCTAGAGTAACATTTGACCTGAACAAAATCATTCATTGAAAGATGTCTTAGAGAATTTAATGGGATTTCTCCAGCACAATGGACAATATTTTGTATTGTTACCCAGAAAGCTCCCAATCAAATTCTTTTTTTGATAACATAAAATCTTTGCATAAAAAATTTGTCCCTGAGGTAAATAATGGAAGTATAACCCTAAAAATCTCAAATTAAAGGGCTGAATCCTGTGAAGACTCCGTTTACATTCTATCTTAAGTCCCAAGGGCAGTGCCTTCGTCCATTTAGGTGATTGTAACAGAACACTATGGCCCGCATGGGTCATGAACAGTATAAAATTATTTCTCACAGATCAGGAGCTGGGGAGACCAAGATGGAGATGTTATTACAGTTTCGGTGTGCTATGCTCTTCCTAAGGGACTCCTTCCAGGCTCTTGTCCTGAATGAAGAACTGGACAAGAAATGAAGTGAAAAGGTTTACATTTATTAAAGGTGTTATAGGTAAGAAAGAAGGGAAAAGAAGTATGCTCTACACAATGAGTGTGGCCTAATTAAAGTAGCAAAAGGAGCACACTCTGCAGAGTGTAGAGTGGGCCACTGAGAGAAGGAAGAGGCCATGAGGCCAATGGATGCTATCTTTTGTATCCTCCATTTTGACATCAGATCTAAGCCATCCTTATCTTGTGCTACAGAATTGAAGACAGAATTCTCTGATTGGTCCCAAGTGTGGGGCTTGTAGGATGTTCTGTGTATGTGTCCTGGCTCTCCCTGGTTGACATGTCATATCCACTTGCCCAGACATTTTTCCATGCCCTAATCTCCTGCCTCAGAGGTACTGACAGATTCAAGGGCTAGCAAGGGCCCCTTTCTGGGTACCTAGAAAGGTACCTAGGCACCTAGTGGTGCCTTCTGAGCTGGGTCCTCCTGTGGTAGAAAGGACAGGGCAGCTCTCTGGAGCTGTTTTGGAACAGCACTAACCCCCTTCCTGAGGCTTCACAGCCTCACCCAGTCCCCCTGCAGAAGCCACACCTCCTAGCACCCTGGGATTGGTGATTAGATTCTGATCTACCAGGGGGCGGCACAGCTGTCAGACCACAGCCAACAGTCAGAGTCATAAGGTACCCACAAGCTCCGTTTCCATTCCGAGCAGGCTTCTTTTCTCTGAGCATTAACTTCACAGCTAAAACATTCTGATGTTGTAGGAAAAACTACTTCAGCAATGCAAGACAATATTATAAATCAAAGGATGTTGAAAATAAAAACGCAAGTTATAGGAATTTAAATATGGACAACATACAATAACTTTAGTACCATTAAGAAGAACTTGTTTGATGCTGAATAGTTCTTGAACAAATCCAAAACTCCTCTATCACAAATGGTAAATGAGAAAATGTCCTGTAAGTTCTGACAGTGTATTTAAATTTAATTAGCTGTACTTTACTTTTACTGTATTAAAAACGCTTAACTGCAAATCTAGCCTCTCAACAAATATCAATGTGCACAATATAGTATTGCTAATTTTTTCTAATCAAATTCTAAATAAAAAATTACTTCGCTGATGTTTTCTTGGCCAAAGCTGATGAGCAACTTGACACATTTAAGCATCAGTTAAGTAAATTCATCTCCCTAATAAATCCTCCCTTCTCTTTCTCCAGTTCCTCCCTACATGGGACATGACCTATCTAAGATGAAAAAAGTTCTCTCCTGATAAAGACTATCCAAACTTACCCTAAACCCTGCATGAAATGAATGCTCTATCAGTCATCTCTCTCATTGCTGGGATCAAATACCTGGCATACACAATTTAAAGGGGTAAAGGTTACTTTGACTCATGATTTCAGAGGGCTCACCAATGGTTGTCTGCCTCCGAAGCAGAAGTGGCCTGGCAGAAGGACCTGGAGGAGGAGAGCTGTGCACCCCACAACAGCCAGGAAACAGCAGAGAGAAAGAGCTGGGGACTAGAGTACACCCTTCCAGATCGCACCCTCAGTGACCCTGCTCTTCCAACCAGGCCTATTTCCAACAGCACATTCAACTATAACCTCATCAGTGGGTCAATCCACCAATGAACCCAGTACTCCATGATCCAATCATCTTCCCAAAACCTCACCTTCAAACACAGGAGACTTTGGGAGACATTTTAGATCCAAACTGTAATACACTGGATTTATTTTCAAAGTGGAATACATTCTCTCAACCCTGCCCTAAAGATATAATAGTGGAATGGTTCTCAGAAAACATACTTTATGGAGAAAACCTAATCCACATCAGAAGAAGTTGTTCTCCTAGCCTCCTTCCCTCACCATCTGCATTGCTTTCCTAGAGCTGCTGTAGCAAAGTACCCAAAAGTGGTTAAGGAAAATGTATTGTTTCATAAGCCTGGGGTCAACAAATGGGAACTCAAGATGTTCTCAGAGGTACACCCATTCCGAATCTTTCCTGCTTCTTTCTAGCTCTGTTGGCTAGCAGTCCCTGCATTCCCTGATGTTCAGTCATATCACTTGCTCAATCCTTTTGTTGTCACATGGGTACCTTCCCCCAAGCGCTTCCTTTGTCTCTTCTTGTAAGTGCATCACTCACACTGAATGAAGGACACACTACTTCAGCATGAGCTCATTTGAATCTAAGTAATTACATCTGCAAAGATCCTATTTTCCATATTTTGAAGTATAGGAATTAAGATTATAACATACCTTTTTTTGAGAGAGGATGCACAATTTAACTCATAAAAGCATTTCTAACTACAAAACCCCCTTGCGTATTTATGCAGGAATGAAATGGATGAGCCCTTGTGGCATAGACACCTCTCTCTGGAAGCCATCTAAGCCAGGACTCAGTCTTCACCTGGCTGCAAAGGCCTCTGTCCTGGGTAAGAGCTGCAGCATTTGCTTCTGCTGATTGAGCCCTTGGTTCCTCACTTAGTTCCTCACCAGATGCAGACTCTGCTGCTGACTGGAGTCCTATTGTCTCACCTCCACATCACAATTCATTATTGCTCCACCCTGCATCCTGCTGCTTGGCTGTTACTGCCAGGAGAAAGGAATCCCATTGTCTACCTCAATTTGAGAACTTTCTGTACCTCACTCAGATTGATGAGAGCCTCCCATTGAGCATGCTGGCCTAAATGATCTGCTGATGAATCCTATCTCAAAACTAAAATTAAATTGATGTTTTCAAGCAGGATGGATGTGCTACCATCAGCTGAAGCTCTCCTTCAGAAGAGCTTTGCCTGAGTCAGGAATCAGATCAGATGGTAGAACTTACTGCTCTTCCCAGAGCTTATCAGCTAGCCAAAGACCAGACTGGAAACATCAAGTGTGAATGTACGTTGTATATATCAACTTTCTCAGACTATAACAAGTGCCTAGGACAGTGGTAGTGAAACTATGGGACACATACTGCAGTGGGCACACAGAGCACTCTCTGTTGGCTCGGGAGCCAAGTCACCCCAGCAGCAGAGCATCAGATAACAGTGAGTGTGGTGGTGCATACCTGTAATCTCAGTACTTGGGGTGCTGAGACAGGAGGGCAGCTGTGAGTTTGAAGCCAGCCTGGGCTGCATAGTGAGTTCAGGGCTAGCCTGAACTACATAGCTAGACTCTGTCTCAAAAAAAGCAAATAAAAAAAACTCAAAAAAGACAACAGGTTTTTTTTCTAAACTAAAACCTCAATATTCAGGTTTAGCCACTTAACAGTTTACACCAAGTGTCACTTGGGCAGTGCATTTGTTTACATACTGACCATCCCAAGTGTTGCTAGGTGTCATTTCGACCAATCAATTCTTGTATTTAATAATTTTGATAAAACTATTGTTTTTATATTTCCTGTTATATTCTTATAAAAATTAATGAAAAAATAATATAAATTTTTGGTTATCTTGTATTTAAATAATTGGACTAGTAAGTGGTTAATTGCAGTGTTGGCACTTTGTGATAAATAAGTGGCTTTTGGGTTGCAGTTTGGGTACTCGGTCTCTAAAAGGTTCACCATCCTTTGCCTAGGATAATCAACCAACAAGGAGAAAAAATTTAACTTGGCTCACAGTATTAGAGGGTTCAGTTCATGGATGGTTGGTTCCTGCACTTCAGAGCAGGGTGCACTGTGGAGCAAAACCTCTCCCCTTTCAGCCAAAAAGCAGAAGAGGAGTGAAGAGAGTCAGTGTCCCACTGTTCCCTCAAGGGCAGGCCCAAGCCATCTGAAGACCCCTCAGAGGCCCCACTGCTGAATGATTTCCCCCACCCCATGTCACTGGAGACCGAGAATTTAACATCTGGGCCTTGGAGGACACTGTTCTATACAGATAGAAGTGTGTCTATGAGAGTGTGCATGATTTGGGCATACTTCAGAGTTAGAAAGGATTTCTCACCGCTGCTGGTACCCCACAAAAAGTGGGAAACAAGGTAAGGAGCTGTAAAATGTGCTTCTACTTCTTAAAGACATGGCTGATATAAAGTCTCAGACCTAGGCCTAAAGAGATAGCAGAGAAGCAAAGGGAGTGGCCTAGCAGGCTATCATGCCAAAGTAGCCACTGTAACTGAGGGTACAGTCTTAATCAGATCACCCAAGAAAAGTCTCTAGAGCATTGCAGAGAGACCTTTGTAAAATATTAAGGTTTAGTTGCTGATCTGGAAAAGGAAGAGTGGGAAGTGTTTGGTTCTACCCCCAGTCCCGTCGTCTGTGGCAATCTCCCACTAGCTGTCGGTAACATCAAATAATCAACATCAGGTGACTTCAGATGGCACCTAATAAATCTCTCCACAATCCTACTCATCCTGACATAGACAAAATTTTTCTTGTTTTCTGAAATCAACACATACGGGGAGGTTTAAATAGATAGCTAAAGGTCATATGCCATCTGACAATAATATAACCCTGGGAAACTGTGAGCAGGAGACTGCACCTGGAATAAAAACTTAAGGGCATGTTGCACACCTGCAGATGAATTGTTCCCAACTTCCAGCTTTCCTCTGTCACATTTAAATGTGTTATAGTTATCGAATGTCCATTTTCAGCAAAGGACAGAAGCTGCAGTGTTTCCTTACCAAGAAGTTACAACACTTACAACCACTGAAAAGCTGCTAGGTTTTGTGTTTTCGATCCAGAAAAACCAACAAGTGACTACTTTGCACACTTTACAGGAACTATTATAAAAGAATTCAGTAAGAGATTACTCCCTACTCAGAAATTGTGCAGGGTACTCCTTTCACCACCCACAATCTTCTGGAAATGCTGAAAGAATGGGTGTCATTTATAAATTAAAATTGGTGAAACTTTCAGAAATCAATGGACTCCCATGGTGCTTCCAATGGCCCATAAAGTCATATGATTTCATTCCATGGGGACACACTGGTGATCCTTTAGGAACTCGTGCAATTAGGTATTTCATCTCCAATATGAGGCTCCAGCCTGATTCACACAGACGTGGCAAAATGCCCCAAGCTACTCTTGTCCTATACTAGCAGGTTAAGGCTACCTTCTCATCTGTGACTTCTGCTGAAACCACCTATTTGTGACCCTCAGCCAGTAGATATTTTTTCCTATTGGAAGAGACACCAAAGAGAAGCTGCTCTCAAACCGGATTGACTATAACCTTGTCAGGTATTGTCAATAACACACACAGCAGTGATATTCCAGGGAGTGGATTCTTGAGTTTGGATTGACAACTGAATCAGCCACAAGAATAACACTCATTCAGCAGGCTACTGCAGCAGGTGTCTCAGAATGAAGACTCATGAGATCCCCTAGAAGTGAATAATCTTCAGAGGCAGATGCTGGCTCAAGCGTATCAGAACAAGCTGGTGACCTGAGGAGGAGACAGAGCCACCTGAGATTTTGGGGCAGAATCCCTACATGATAAGTTTTGTTTTTCACTGCCTTCTTGTAATCACTCTTCTTCTCATTTTATATTATCACTTACACATAACAGCCCCTTGTTCTCTTTTCTTTCCTTTTTACGATAATTTTTAGATCAGAATATAGCAACTTTAATGCCTTTATTAGATTATTCCAAAGAGCAGTCACCACTGTTAATGCTATTAATTGCTGGATATCCCATTTATCCTTGGAAGGTAGCTATGCTCACCACTATACCACCAACGCTGACTCCCATTTACTTGGAACCCCTTGATAAAACCTGAGGGATAAATTCTGTTTTATCAAATGTGATGACAGGGAACTATAGATGATAATGTTCCCACCTGCACTATATGGACAAATTCCTGAAACAAATTACCCTTTGACTTTGGCACATACTTCTCTTCCAGAAAAAGGACCACCTCTGATAAGAACACATTATTCTAAATTATAATATAACCATCTTCACTGGGCAGGGGACCAAATACTTGACACCTATGAAACACCTAATCGAGACCCAAACATGTAAGCCAACTATTGTAAGTCCTTGCTTCTTAGCTCATTCCATGAATGTCTTGTTTCTATTGTCTTCCTGACTCTCCATGTCACTCTAATGGGTAACCACTTCTTGTACCCAGGATGCTTGGTTTTGCTTGCTTTAGCCTAATTCAGTGGTACCTCTGTTCACAAACTTAATTCTTTCCACAATTCTGCTCACAAACTGAATTAGATGAGATTGGATGAGAACCAAATCAAATCTCCCCATAAGGTAAACATTAACCTAACCATTGAATTTGACCTGGTTCTCATCTAATTCGGTTTGCAACCAGAATACTGGAAATAATTTACTTTGTGAACTGAGGTACCACTGTACTTCATTTTAAAAATAATATTCTGAGACCCATGTACATAGGGGACCCTAATTCTTTTAATTACCAAGACAGGAAATTCTTATTTGGATGCAAGCTCGAAAACAATGCCAGCTTTAATTATTCATTATTCCACCTGAGGAAATGTCTGAGTCATTGTTTCTGTGAACACTCAGAGCAGTGTTCCCACCTGTGGGAATCACACAAACAGAAAAGACTGTCAAGAAATTTATCACAAACTTTGGCAGAAGTTATTACTGACATCACCTTTACTTTAGATGAAGTGCAGATCAGCCTCGGATCATTGGCAGGAGCAGTGATGGACAATCACTTTGCTCCAGCTTGCTTGTTGACGAGTCAGTCTCGGTGGTAACTGTGCCATTGTTGCTTCTTGCTCTACTTATGCCACGGAGACAGTCAAGCTATTATGCTGTGAGGTTGATCCTCATAGCCAATGTAATTTGTTCTAGGCCTAGGTTGAGCAACCAGAGTTCCTGGCTCCATGCATTGCACAGAAACTAATAGCTCTTGTTTTGTCATACTGCTTATTATGAAGGGCCATTGTATTCTGTCCAGATTTCCAGGATGACATGATGAGAAGAGTGAGACAATCTTGCAGTGTAATTGAGTAAGTGGGGGGAGTGAACGATCTCTAAGCAGTGAAGGCTGGATCTCTTGCTTTCTGTGGATTGGTCAACCTCCTGCAAGAATGGCCAGAAATGGAGACCAAGAAGCTAACTGGGCAAATAGAAAGATCCTGGCCACCTGTGACTGCAGATCTCTGCAGCACACAGCCTGGAAGCCAAGCCACACCCTCTGCAGCAGTTGCCCTCAGTGGTCAGCACTGTCAGGTTCTGTTTATTCCCTTTGGTTCCAATTCAGGACCAACTGCAGAAAGCTACATTTCCCAAATAGTTGCACATGGTGCCCAGCTTTAGTTATCCCTCTTCCAGTTTCCCAATGCCAACAATTTTCCATTAAGTCACACCTGAAGTCTTCTGTTTTTTCATTATAAAGCTTTTGCATTTGCTGTTCACCTCTGAATCTCAACTAAGTGCAAGGGGTGTTAGCTGACTTCTTTGCTATGAGGATCCCTGAATAAACAACCTCTGTCCTTTCAGCAGCCTCTGACAGCTTCCAACCAGCTTTGTTTTAGGTTTTCTAAACAATGAAATAAACATAGAAAATACAGTTAGCCTCAGTCATGAAAGATAACCATGGAGGATGGTAAGGAAAGGTTCTTTTGTCAAAATGAAGGAAAGTTATTTTTGAAAAAAGGCCTAGAAATCTTCTGGATGATATGAAAGGGAGGAAAATTAGAGATTTGTTTGGCTTTGTAAAATGACTTGATGGGCTGGATAGAATCCTTATTTTTTCAATAAGAAAAGAAAAAAGTATTCAGTGCTTTGTATCCAAGAGCAATCTTCTTATCCAGGCTCTAGAAGCACTTTGCAAAAATCATTTACTGTTTAGTATTATAAGTACCTTCTCAAAAATGAGAAGTATCCCCAGTACCAAAAAAACCCCCCAAAAATGAGAAGTAAAAGCACTGTTGATTTTTCCAGTGAGTAGAATAAAGGTTTTATACTCTTCCATTTAATATTCTAATAATTATTTTATTCTAATCATAGGCTAATCCGTATGGCAGTCTTTTCTTCATTATGCATGTTACATCAACCCCTAACAATAAAACTCAGTACATAGTTGTTGACTTTTAAATTTAGTCTGTTTCTTCCTAGTATGTGAAGAAAGCTGGCGCTAGGTTATATTTATATAGAATGATTTCATGGCTGGAAGTAATCCTCATCCCTACCTCTGTCAACACTAGTTTTTATCACCTCAAATCTACTCTTCTTGCCTTGATTCTACAAAGGAAAAAAGTCCTTGCTACGATCACTATTTTTCTGCTTTAGTCTGGAAGAGGGCTTTCATGGTATAAATTGTGCCTGAAAATTTAATTCTTTGAAGCCAAATTACTGCTTTCGATTTCTTCACAAAAGTACCCCCACCAGCTACCACAACTTTGGAGAAAAGGACTTCTCTGTAAAAGCACAAGTTGCTGTACATTACTTTAAAATCACAACTTATTGCTAATACAGTGATTCTTAACTTTCACAAATGCCTGAATGGTATCTGAAAAATTTAAAAGGTTAATATTAGATTCCATAGCAAGTGTGTGCTAGCTGTGGCTCTTTGAGCAGAGAAGTAGTGAAGTAAAATATCAGGAGGGCTTTATAACTCCAAGACAGTTGGCAGAAAATCTGCTTATTTTAAAAATTGGTCTTTCCTTTGTGGTCTTGGCTTCCTCATTGGTTCCAGTGTTGGAACAAGACCCTAGGCTTTGGACTACCACTGCCTGGGTGAAAGTCACAGCCCAGTTCAGTCTGAGTATTTTGTTCTTAAGGATTTCTGTTGGCGTAGATGTTGACTACAGGGTTGATGTAAGAATTACTAAGTAACTCTGTCCTGTCCAGGGTCAGCTTGCCAACCTGGTCAAGGTTTCTTTTCATAATCTTTCCATGCCCCTGCATTCTTCTGAAGACCCCTTATTTCCCCTTATATTTTGCCTTCTCTTTGTTAATGGCTGGAGTGCTTCACTTTCACTTTTGTTAGCCACACTTTTCAAGAGTAGAATGTGAAATGTAAACAAGTCCTTTCCTTGTTAGAGGCCTTTGAACAAGAAATTTAATAAAATAGAATTGGTTTTTAATCTAGAAATGTTTATCCATTTAACAAATTCTTGTTGACTTCTTCCTATACCTTGCACATTCAGCTGGGCCTGGAGGTTGCAGAGATGTGTAAGATGTGTTTCCTTGTACTTTGGGGCTCATTCCAGGCCTGAGGAACCTGGGACCAGCCACTGGAGACCCATACACATAGTCCAGGTGGCAGCTGTGATCCTCTTTGCTCAGATATTTAAGACCTGTTCAATAGTGGCTATCCACCCAAGGAAAGTTCCTTACCCTGGCAAGGTTTGGAGGTGGTGGCGGTTGTTTTGGATGCCATGCACTTACGATTTTGTTGTCTCACAATCAGTTCCTGATGACTCCGGTTCGGCTTGTGTGATGTTACTGTGTCTCACCCTCACGGTTGCTGTTTCCCAAGCTGTATACACAGAGTACAAGGCACTTGTGCATGGAAAACACTTCAATAAAGGTTTAGGATGATGTGATGACCAAGAGCCATACAGGAAATAGTTGCATGCCAATGCTATCCACTCTCAGTTTAGATTTCTTGGCCTGCCAGCTCTATGCACGAGGAGCTCATCATTCTGCTATACTGGCTCCCAGTGTGTACACTGGTTGGTCATTTGCTCCTTTGTGGTCTTCTTCCATTTCTCCTTGACCTGCTCCAGTCTCCTAGATTCCTTGTCATTTTGAGTGTAAAACAGTTTTATTCTCTCCTTGTCCACTGGACCAGTCCCAGTCATGCTCTAGAGGGCTCTCCTTTCATAGCCACAATGGGGCATGGACAAGTTGTGTTGAAAAGAATACTTTCTACCCCATAAATGTTATGGCTTCTGTGCGGACAGGAGTGGCTGCAGACAGTCCTGGCTTTAAACAGCAAAGTACTTCCTGTGTCACACGTGTAAACAGTCTCCCATGCCAGGAAACACTGTGGAGACCCAGACAGAGTGTGTGACCTGACACGACAGCTGGGAGAAGGATCCTTATGAAGTCAGGATGGCTTCCCAGAGACGGAATCTGCTGGCTTTATGGTAGGAGATGAGTTTATCTGGCAGAAAATCTTTAATTCTGGCTTAATACATAAATATTGGTATAATTAAGGGAACCTACTAGTTACAGTTATAGGATAGGATAAATCATTATTTCATCCCTTGTGTTTTAAGCTATGTTGCTAGCCTTTTACACACTCTCCTGTTATTTAACCTTTTCCAGTCCTCACTCTCATTGAAGTTTCTGTGTTCTCAACCTCAGCTCATTTTCTTGTCTTCATCTTCAAGCCCTTTGCTGTCTTCATCTATGTCAGCACTGTGGGCTCTGCTATTTCAGCATGGTCCTTTACCAGGCTTTACTGTGGCACCTCTGTTACCATTATCCTGCACAACTTACAGTTCTGAATGTTGGATAATTCCTGTCTTTTTCTTTTTACTCTTGTTCTTTTCTTACTATCCTCAGAGAAAATTATAAAATGAGAACTGAAAATAAAACAATTTTCTGCCCATATGCTCAACAAAATTGCCTGTACTTTCCTGTGCCATGTGAAATAATACTAAGAACGAGCACAGAATAATTTAGCTTCTTGTTCCTGGAAATATTTACTCCTCGGAAATTGAATGAACCAAAACCAAAACAAAGCGTGATCATCAGGATTAACTTCCAGATCCTCGCCTCCTCTTGCACAGCATCCTGTAACACAGCCCTGCATGACCCTAGCCTGTCACCTGTCCCAGAAGATCTGCCTAAACATTACCCAGTGAAATCCCGTGCCCTACAAGCATTCTCCTCTGACTTCCTCCTTCTAGAATGCTACCTATGCCCTTTAAAAGTGCTCTTTATGGTTACCAAGGTAGTCCTCTAATTTAGCTATGCTTGGTAAAGACATTGTCCTGGCAGGTTTTAGAGGAGTTGTCAAGAGCCATTCTCCGCCAGACCCAGAGCTTTAGCTGTAATTTCAACTCCAACCTCTCCTCTGCCCACAGTCCTTCCTTTCATCTAACATTACTTGTAGAAACATTAATAGCAACCCTCTACCCCTCCATTGTAGTGAGTGACCTATGTCCATCTTCCCTGTGAAGGTAGAGAATGAGCTTTAAGTAGAGTCTCTCTGTGGTCTTCTTTCTTGGAACTCTCTGAGTCATCTCTACAGCTCCCAGGTGGTCACTGGATGACTGTTCTTTATCTTCTTTCCTATTCTTTGTTATAGTTTGGATCTTGAATGTCACCAAAAGGCCATGTGTTGAAAGGGTGGTTGCAGCCTATGACACTATGGTGGTGGGAGGAACTTCAAGTCGGGCCTAGTGGTGGCAGGCAGTGCCCTTGAAGAGGACACTGTGACTTCAGGACCTCCTTTCTCTTTGTTTCCTCACCATCATCAAGTGGACCTCAGGTGGACATTAGAGAGGAGCAGAACTTCCCTCCCCATACTTCCACCAAAATGTACTGCACTATCACAGGCCCAGAGCCATGGGACCAAGTGATTATGGGCTGAAACTGCAAACCAAAATAAACCTTTCCTCTTTTTAAGTGGATGGATCACAGGTATTTTTTTATAGCAATGAAGAACTGATTAGCACACCCATCTTCTGGTTTTTGTCTCCGAAATGAAAGTATCCCATAAGATTATCTTTTCTTCTGCCCTCTCCTGAGGCCAATATCATCCAGTTTCCTGGCTTTAATGATTTTCCATGTGCAGATATTTTCCCTAATCACCTTTTCTAGCTGTAACCTCTTATATGAACTTCAGGTATAATATGAAAGAAGAATATGAAAAAATGAACTTCAGACCCAAAGCCAGCATCTGCTCTTCCTCCTGTATTTTCCATCTCACTTTATGACCATCTGATTCCCTGACAAGAAAAATAAATAAGAAAAAACAACAATAGGGAATACCTAGCTATAATATTTTTGGTGAAGAAGAGCTTAATTTATTTTTCTCAGCAAACAAAATAGCCACACATTTTCTTGCTCTACTATTTATGTGTGCAAAGGAAACACAGATTCTTTATTTTCTGTTTTGGATCAGAAAGAATGAGAGCAAATACTATAGGTGTGTGCTTAAACCTCATCATGAAGTTTAAAAGCCTCTCACAGTCTCAGAAATCTACATCTTGTTTCCATATATCCTCTTCCTCAGTTTTTCCTGGTAGGCACAGAGGAAGCCACATGATTTAAAGTTATGATAATCCTGCCCAAGAAGACTAACTGCCTTGTCTCTTGTCAAGGGGATGAGTAAGGATCTAGTCTTGGGCAGATCATCAGCCTTCCACTGAAACTTTTAGAAATGAATAAACCAGGCAAAGGAAGGAACCCACACTAGAAAGATTTAGTGACTGGTGTTTTGGATGAAGAGGTTGGGATAGGGTGAGGCATTGACTTTCACATCAACACTGGCCCTGGGGATGTATCTTGCAGCTGGACTACTGAGTTTTTCTTGGTCTTCTCTGCTACATGTTGTGCTGGCTTAGCCCTTCCTTCATCTCTTTATAGATCTGCATATATGCTGTGCTACCCTTTTTACTCTGCCCTGTTGGTGGTTACTGGGGTCTTGGTTGTTGGTTATAATACTTGGGGTATTGTTCATAATTCCCAACAGAATATAGCTGAAGTGTTCTTTAACTCCCATTTCCTATTAAATTATATGCTTTAACAGCCAAGTTTCCGGGATGATGTGGGGCTGCTGCAAAGAACTCAAAGCTGACTACTGCCAACTCTCCTTTGTCTATACTCCTTGGGATGTGTCCCTACACTTGGACTGGACAGGGTTCCTCTTACATCCCTTCTCATCCTCCTGCCCATTCCTAGAGAGATTTCTTTTACAGCACATTGCGTATTAGCCACTTACTCATCACTGGAACAAAATACTTGACACCTACAACTTAAGGGATGAGAGGCTTATTTTGGTTCATGCTTTCAGTGGGTTCAGTCCACGATCATCTGGCTACAAGGCAGAAATGGCATGGTAGAAGAGTGTAGCAGAGGAAAGCTGCTCAGCCAATGGCAGCCAGGAAGCAGAGAGAGAGAGAGATGGAAGGAGCCAGAGGCAAGAGTGAGCCACTGTGATCTACCTCCACATAGGCCCCATCTCTTAACAGTGCATTCAGCTATGGACTCATGAATGGCTCAATCCATGTGCATTCATGATCCAGTCACTTTCCCAAAGCCCAACCTCTGAACATATCAGACATTTGGAGGACATTTTATCTTTGAAATCCAAACTGACACATTGGATTTATTTTCAAAGTGGAATACACTCTCTCAACCCTTCCTTAAACATATAATAGTGGAATGGTTACCAAAAAACATTCTTTATGGAGGAAATCAAATCCACATCAATTTAATACATTCAGAATACTTCCTCTCCTGCCAAAGATGCTATTGCTGAGTAGAAGGGTTTTGGGCAGATATTAGCAAATGTGGAACTGGCTTGTGGGTGTATTCTATCAGAAAAAGGACCCAGAGCCAAACATTTCAGCCTGGATTCAGCTATTTGTCAGGGAGGAAGGGATGTTTCTGATCATAGCCATTGGGCTGAGGTGGGTGGGAAGCAGAGGAAGCAGCATCATGCCTGGCTCATCAGCTTCTCACAGAGGCCAATCCAAGAGGAAGAGAGACAGTGCTCCCCTGGAGGGCAGCACAGACTCAGGGTAAAAAGACAAAAGCCAGCTTGCTTTCATGTCAACATTACTCAGAAACAGCTTCTACAGGAATTTAAATAGCTGTGAATTAAATTTCAATCATTCCTTACCCTCAAAATCTAATTTAAGGGTAATGATTTGTTCTGTGTGGGTAGCTTTCTAGTGATCTGCCTCTCTCAGTTGGTTCTTCTGGCTTAAAAAGGCTCTGTGGCCCATATAGTCCCTACACCCTGTCCCACCCTGTCCCCTGAGGCTGAAGACACCAGGCTGGTGCTGACATCTGGGTTCCCTGACAACAAAGCTGCCAAATCAGTGAGGCAGCGGTAGCATCTGCCAGACTCTCAGCCCTTTCTCCTGGACAGCATGGCTGATCAAAAGCTGGTTACTCTTCTGAGGGACAGGGTGACTGCTGATGCCATTCCAGGGTTTAGAAATGTGTGTCTTGCCCACATAGGGCAACTTCAGCTCCTTGGTAAGGTTATCAGAGTTTGTTATATTGTAATGAGGTAGTCAGTGCTGTTTCGTCTGGTGGCAGGGATGGCGTGCTAATGGGCTGTAGTATTTTTTCTGCATTACCAAATACCTTTATGCTAAGGCTTACTACCAACTTAAAGTATTTTAAGAAAGGAAAAAAATCACACTATTTCCATAATGATAAATGTACATAATGATTGAAATATGTGCATCCTGATTTCAAAAACATTTAACTGACAGGGAAAACCTTCCTTTAATGATCAAGAAAAAGTGAACATTTTATGGATATGTAACAGTTATATTGACCAAGGAGGACTTATGGAGTAATATGAAAAAAACCAACTTTATCTCCTTTGCATCTCATGTGTGCTTGCTTTGAAATTTTCAGGGATAGCTCCTTCCCATCCATTTAAGTGATATTTAAACCAAGACCCATGAATTTTCTGGTTATTTGGCATTGTCACCAAATCCGGTCTCAATTGAGGACTTAATATGTCCAAGTGAAGCCAGGAGATGGAGGATTCAGTGATCCTGTCACTAAACCGTTGGGTATAAGGGAAGGCCACTATTCCATCTGATTGCTACATGGCCTTCTTTACTTCTAAGCTCTCAGTGGAACCCTTCTAGGTCCTTTCCACTGAGGTCACCTTGGACTTCCAGGCAGTTTTCTAGACAATATCTTAGAAGACTTTGCACCAGCTTTCTCATGAGTGATCCTTCTGTAATCCACAGGAAATGGCCATTATCTTTTCATCATAACAACCCTGGGAACACAAGCTGATCCCAATGCAGTGCCCACACCTTCACTTCCCTGGCAGAGTAGCCACCATCCGATCTCACACCCCTTCTACTTCTCAGCTGTGATCCTGACAGCTGTTCACATAGGGAACCCTATGATGGGCTCCCAATGTGAGTATGTGTCTGGAGCAATGCTACATAATTTTAGGGTAAAATCATTTGGTTAGCCTAATTCTCTTGCTTACAGCCCAGCTATGGAATAACTCCAGTTTGGCCTCTGGTCACAACTGAGACCTCAATGATTCGGTGATGCTGTGATTCTCCAGGACAAGAAACATCCTGGGAGCTGAAAACATCCTGGGAGAACAAACATCTATTCAGTTCCTCATTGTTCTTGGACTGTTACATCTTGTTTACCCAGGATGTACTGAACTCTCTGCAAGTCATTTGTTACATTTGTTTCTCCCAATGTACTGAATAAAAGGAGCAGTAAGGTGGGGGTTTTGGTCTTTGCCGCCCAGAGCAGCACTGGTCAGGCCCAAAGCTCAGCTTCTTCTCAGTCTCATTTTTCTACCTTTCCTGTAATTCACCTTGTGCTGCCGTGGCTTGCAGGAGACTAGGACTTACTGCAGAGGTCCTAGTAACGTCCCCTTTCCCTGTTTTCTACAAATATGGCTATTGAAGGCAGCTCCTACCATAATGAACCCCCGAGACCAGGGCTCTTGCCCAGTGACAACATCCTGCACAGCATAGTCTCCCAACATTACATACTTTATCTTAACTATTCAACCTGTTTTCATACACCAGAGCTAATGTTCAGTGAGGGTCACAAAACTGATTTTCAAAGGTGAGGTTTTACAGTGCTAATATTGGCCCAGTGTGTCAGGGGTAAACACCATTTATGATTTGGGGGATATTGGCTGAAAGCAAGACCTGATATTTCTATTTTCATATGTAGTCCTTATTTCCTAGGTTTTACCAGGGTGTACATTCAGAATGGCAGTTAAACTACATTTTTGTAGCTATAGAGCTCACCATTACTTTTCACCATTGTTATAAGACATAGAAGCCCAGCTGGCACTGACTGACTGATAAATGGAATGTACTGAATTAAAGGAAGACATACAAGTCCACAAAGAAGATATAGGATTCAGGTACTGAAATGGAGGAGTCAGGACTTTATTTCCTTTTTTCTCTTTATCTTTTGTTTTAAGGTATAATTAAAAAGAAATCATAACACTTTAGTCTATGTACAATGAACACATTTCAAAGATCTTATTTACTTATTAATTATTAAGAAAGCCATGGAGATATTAAAACTCTGCCAGAAATCATCTGAGAAGTTAGGCATTTAGAGGAAACGTTTTAAAAAACTACTAAAATAAGGTTGTTGGGGAGGTCCTTGGCCATGTGGAGCCCCAGCTCCATCCCTGTGTTCCACCCCCCCACCCCCCACCTCCCTTGCAGTTCTGACCTCCTGGCTGTGCCATTACTTGGTTCCACACTACAGAGGCACAGGGGATCATAAAGGCCATTGTCCTGAGCTCCAGAAGATAGAGCAGGAGTGAACCTTAGAAAGAGGGCCTCTCTCAGGCTCCTTGATGAAAACTGAAGCCCTCTGGAAAAGTGAAGAGAATCTCTGCAGTAAAGGCACATCAGACCACCATACCTGGTAAGGTGAAGTGATCATCACCTCCCATCAGAACCTGGACTATCTTCAGGGGAAGGGCAGCTGGAACCTGCAGTAGAGCCTTGCAGAGTTCAACCTTGCAGGAGGACAAGGATTTCAACTTGGGACTAGCAGCCAGAAATCTGCCTGAATCTCACTGGTCTGTGACTGGCTTGCTGAGAATCATTGAATTATATCTGCACTCAACTGCCCACATTGTCTATTGTGACAGCAGAGACATGCCCTGAAGGAGGCCCTTCATTTTTATTTTTTGTTATTTGAAAAAAACTTTTTTTCTTATTTTTAATTTTTATTTTTTTCTACTCTTTTCAAATTTTTATTTTTCTCTTCTTTTTTTTCTTTCTTTTCTCTTTTCTGTCTCTCTGTCTCTCACTTATTCCACATTGTTCTTCATCTCCCTTTTTGTTCCTGTTCTGGCCCTAATTCAGATTTCTCCTTTATTTTTCTTTTCTTCTCCTTTTCCTTCTCTTGATTGTCATAAGTTTTAAAGGAAAGTAAATACAGTTTCTAGCCTCCCTATTGCTGTTAAGTTGTTCTATTCACATCTTTGTTCTTTCATTCTGCATTTTCTTTTTGTCTTCAACAGTTTCTTAGAGTTTGTGTGATCTTCCTGTGTCCTCTGACCTCACTACTAATCTTTCCCTATTCTTCTACCTATCTATCCATCCCTCCCCAACTCCTTCTAACTCCCTATCCAGAAAGGTACAGTTGATATATTGAAGAGTTTATTCACTACAAACATATGTTGGGCTGGTCCTTGATTTTGATATAATTCACACAGTTAAAGGTGATAGATTAATAACTACCAAGCTTTGCTTGATGCTATGGTGTTACTGATTGCATAATTTGGGCTAAGATGTTGTGAGTGCCTTCCTGGTATAATGAAAATGAGATAGCCTCAGAGTCATTAGACTCAAAACTTAAAGACCAGCTATATCTGGAAGACACCTCTGAAAAGCAGTCATTCCACAAGGATTCTAAACACAAGCAACAAAGAGACTTACAATAAGCAATTTTGAAGTATCAACCCAGGAATTAAACCAAGGACAATACCAAAAACAAAAATGAGAAGACATTTAAGCAAGGCACAAACCCAGACTTCCACCCACCAAAGGCAAATTCTGGGGGAAATGAGGTGGAAAAGTC
>NW_004624730.1:835587-853145 GCF_000247695.1 Heterocephalus glaber
CTCCTCTCTAGATTTATTAATCATGTCTTGCACTAAGGGCACAATTTCTCCTGTTATCTGAGAAATTATTTCTGATTTCATTTTTTTCATATCCCCTTTTGTTGCCAGTTCAGTGGGCCCAGGTGGTTGAGTATCAGAGTGTTCCATCTCATTTCCCTTTGGGGTTGCTCTAGGTGATCTGGAAGTCTGGTTTTGAGACTTATTTATGTGTTTTCTCATTTCAACTTGGGGGGTGGGGCTCTTGGTGCCTGCATGGATTACCTCGTCTGAGCTCGGAGAGGTGAGACAGGGGGCTGGAGCAGCCGAAGAGATGGTGGCCCAAAAACCCTTTCATGTGGGCTGGGAGCAGTGAGAGGGATGGTGGCCAGGAAGCCCCTTCCTCTGGTCCAGGAACAGTGGGATGGCTGCTCAGAAGCCCCTACCTCTGGGCTGGGAGCAGTGGAACTCAGTACCATGGTCTGGTGGACCGGTGTCCTCTTTGTCTTTGCAGTGTGGAACCAGGTGGCTGCCTGTCTGCAGGGGGCTGAGTAGGCATCTTCCGCACAACTTGGGATCTTGGTAGGGCATGTGCAGACCTGTCTGCAGCAGGCTGTTTCAGCATCCTCCTATTACAAGCATCTTGCATAAAGTCTTCTTCCCAATTTTAACAAGTGTCCGAATAATTTTTCGTTTTACAGGACAGGAAGGCACAAAGACTCTGAGCACCCCACCTGCTTAACATCTGGGGCTGGAATGCTGAAGAAACTGCCCAAACACCGATGCCACACCCCTCTCCCCATGTCCAAATGCCACCTAAGAGCAAAGAAGGATGAAAATCCTGAGTAACCAGAAGAAATAGAGTATCAAACTGTAAAAATTACATTATTTGGATTGGTGCTATTGTTTCTGTTTGCAATAAAAAATTAGGGCTGATAAGAGAAGTTCAGGTATGGAAAAGTAAAGCTTTATATCTTTATATACCTTGGCTGCTTTACTTCATTTAGGAATTGTACATTTCTGAAAAATATCACCTCCAGAATAATTTAACTCTTTTTGAGCCCAGAAAAATTCAGTGTGCTTTTTTGCTAAGCCTGATTATTTTCTACTTACAGGTATCTGTCTCCTCACACTGACCCTTTGTGCTTCCAGGGGAATCAAAAGATTGTTCATGTTTAGTTATTTCTAAGAGGAGTCACTGTGAGCATTTCTCATTTAATGACAGAAAAAATGAAGCATTCATAGCCTCAGATATTTCTCTCCACTATATAATTTCCATGTACTTAATCAGTACTTTATTTTTAATCCTAAAAATTTTTAGTCCAAATGAATACCTGTTTAGCAGCTCTATAACTAATAGCCAGAAAGATCTGTCACACACCCTGTCTAGCTCTCTGCAAAATTTAGTGAGCTGGTGTTCATCAAACAGTAAATGTCAGGGTGACAAATTGCCAAATCCAGAATGGCTTCTCCTCCCAGCAGTGAGGACTTTTCAGATCATTTTGGTTTTAAGTTTTTTTTTTTCCCTAATGGAAAGGTGAGGGGTAGAAATGCACTTTGTTACTCACTTAGTTTTAAGTCAGTAGTTTTCCCAGTGCAAAGGGATGTAATTCCTTTTATAGCTTGAGGCCTGGTACATGTTTGGAAGGCCAGGGGCTTCTCAAAGAATGATGCCTCATTTGGAAAGTACATTTTTTCTTTCTTCTTATCCTGATGGACAATGATAATATTTCAAAGTGCTAATGAGTAAAATGCTGCATGTAAACCTATTTATTACCATCTTTTGCATATTGTGGAAAGATAGCTCTCAATAGATATTTTGACCTATTTTTCATGACATTTTCCATGCAATTTACCTGTGTATATATAAGTAACAACAGCTCGCTTTTGGAAAAGGTCCCTTTGTACTGGAATCTGAAGGGGGAAAATGGGAGTTTAATTTGGTGTATTTAAAAATAACCTACTGAACTGACATACTTGAAGCAATGTGTCTAATGATCCTCTCCCATCCAGGCACATAGGCAAGGGACACTCTGAGTCCGGGAACACACTTTAACTCTAAGAGACAAGTTAAGGATGAGCACCCTTATATGGGTATGAGCATGAATTAAATACCTATAAGGTCCTTTCCAGTGCTGACATTCACTTATTCAGATAACATAAGCTCCTGCATTTTCCTTGGCATTTATTATTTGAATAATACAGATGATAATACTTCAGGGTGTGTGACTTTCCATGGCTAAAGCCACTCTTTCATGCGTAGCTTTCCTGAGTGGAATAGACTCTGTTTCTCATGATTTATCTGCCATGGGGGCCTGGAGATGTTGTTGGGGTTTTTATCAGTTAGCAGACATCGTAAACATGGTTCTTCCTAAGCATGGTTCTTCCTAAGCATGGTTCTTCACCCTTCAAGAGAAGGAAGTCCTTCCCTCTCCCAACATCAGACCTTGTTGCCCTCCTTGGATAGCTCAAGACTATATACTCCTCGTCCTCTCTGGGGTCTCAGTCTTTCCGTGTCATGCCCTCATGTCATTAGAATGGGTGACTTCAGGGTCTATGGCTTTCATAACCTGTCAACGTGGCTTCAAAGACCCCTGACATCATTAACTTCGGGGTTGTCATCCCGACCGCAGCCACCTGTCTGTCCCCACAGCACACCTGCAATCACACTGTCACAAAGCACTCTTCCATCTCCAGAGCTCCAAGCTTACTCTGACCTCTGGATTCACACTGTGTCCGCTTTGACCTCACTGAAATTCCTGACACAACTGTTCATCTTAGTCTCCACTCCCCGCAGGACTCCACTTCCCCTATCTCAGTCTCTTAGAATTTAATTCCTCCAGGAAAGAGAAGATTTAGCCAATAGCGTAACTCCAATAAGGAGTTGCTCATTCTGTCCTGTAATAGGAAGTGGGGAGGTAGGAGGTTACCACAGGATTTCAGATGCTCTATATTAATTTTCTACATTGCTGTAACAAAATACCACAGGCCAAGTGGCTTAAACAACAAAAATGTATTGTCTCATGGGTCTGGAGCCTGGAAATTCAGGATCAAGGTGTTGACAGGTTGGTCCCTTGTTCAGCAGGTGAGGAAGACACTGGTCCTTGTCTCTTTCTTAGAATCTGGTGGTCTTCAGCAATCTTTGGCAGGCAGTCCCTTGGCTTGTAAAGTCTTAGTTTCTGCCTTGAGTTCACATGCATTCCCTGTGTGTGGGTCCAAATCTCTGCTTTTTATAGAGACACAAATCAAATTGAATTAGGACTCACTTGATAGCCTCACTTTAACATGATTGCCTATCTTTACCTTAAGCCCCTATCTTTAAATGAGGTCACTTTTTGAGGTACTGGAATTAGGACTTTAACATATGATTTGGGGGGCACTCAGATCACCCCCTGCCATGCTCCACAGTGTCATCACAAACCTGGGCACTTGCTAGCTTCTCCAATGCCCTTAGGTTGTCGTCTTTGATTCTTATGATTTCCACCTCGTACTTGACAGACAGCTGCTGCACCTTTTCCAGACAGAGAAGGCCACACTGTTCACATCTGTTCTTTTTTAACAGGAAAGCAAAACTAGACTTAGGGTTTTATATCATTGGCCAGAGCTATGTCATGAGATCATATTCACCTGACATGAAAGCTGGAAAGAAAATATTTTGTTTTCCAGTTTCAAGTGTAGAGAAAGAGCAGGGAGAAAAGGCCTAGGAATTGGTGTTGAGACTCCATGTCTTGTCTTCTGTAGCAGCTCCAGCCACTGCTCCACAGCCCTCTACTGTGCTGACTGCATCTCTACTTGTGTTTCTTGTTTGTCCCCAGCCTGGATGTTCCTCTCATCTGTGTTCTCTCCTACAGCATCCAGGCCAAGGCAGAGCTCCTGGAAGAAGCTGTACCATACATCCTCTTAACTAGAACCATTGCCCTCATCATGACCTCCACCCAAGGCATCCTTGGGTAGTATCTAGAAATCCTTTACACACTGTAATCAACTCTCTCCTTTATCATCAGGTCAATCCCAAACAGCCATGGTTTTCTTCACTTACTCTCCCACACACTGTCTTTCATTAGACATTTGTGGTTATTGCCCGTGGCCACCCTCAACTTTCCTTTCCCTTGCTTCACTGATCTCTGCTTTGCTTCTAGTCCCTGTTGTTCGTGCAAACACAATGACCCAGTGTAGGTTGTTCCTCTGGCTCCCCGGCTCTGTCACATGGGTTCCTTCCTCATCCTATGGTCTTCACCCAACCTTCTATTCTGTCTTCTTCATGAGCCTTGAACATGTCCAAATCTCTTCCAGCTTCCACATGAATCTTATCTTTATGCCAAACTTTTCAGAAGAACAGCCTTCACTTGTTGCCTTTATCTCTTAACATTTCAATCATTCTTAAACTTAGCATAGTTAACACCTACTCATCTATTGAAATTGCTTCTGTAATTTCCAGTGACCTCCCAGAATACCAAGTCAAACACACTTTAGTTTCTATCTCATCTGACTTACTTGAAGCATCTAGGACCAGAATGTCCCATAGCTTCTGCCATGCATTTGTCTTGGCTCTCCTCCTCTCTGACTTTTTATTCTTCAAGTCGTTCATTGAGTTCTCTTTTACATGAGCAGTTGGCCCTCCATGTGCAGGAGTTCCTCTTCTATGGATCCAAATATGTGTAGATCATGTATGTTTTACACATTGCATTTGTCTTGAGCAACTACAGACTTTTATACTCATCATTATTCCTGGAACAATGCAGCATTTATATTGAATTAGGTATGATTAGTAACCCAAAGATGATGTAGAATACAGAAGGAAGGTGTAGGTTACATGGGTCATCTGGAAGTCATACACTATTTTTTGTTTGTTTTGGTTCTTTTGAGACAGGATCTCACTATGTAGTTTAGGTTGGCCTTGAACTGACTATGTAGCCCAGGCTGACCTCAAACTCACAGTGATCCTCCTGCCTCAGTCTCTTGAAGTGCTGGGATTACGGGCATGTGCCATCACTCCCAGCCATATGCTATTTTATATGCAGGAGTTGAGCATTATTTGTGAAGGGTCCCAGAACTGATGTGTCACTGACCAGAGGGATGACTGTGCCTCAACTGCTCTGGGAGCTTCTTAGCCCTCTTTTCTGCTTGTTTTCCTCTCTCTTTGGACATCTACTCCCATGTTTTTGTTACTCCAGACCCTATACACTTATCATTTAAATTCTGATTACTGTCAAACCATCTACTGGATTTTGGTTCCTAGTATTCCATAGACATCTTGACTTGACTTGTTCAAAACTTAATTTATGGACTGTTTTTCTGTATTTCTTTCCTACACTGGTGTGAACAGGTCTTACATCACCCTAGATACCATCCTTATGTTTCCTATCAATGACTGGCTACTATGTTTTAAAGAGTTCCTATAGCTGAATTTTCTTCGTTTTCTCATGGTTCTTATGATTGAATCACTATCTTCTGTCTGTTCTACAGAAACAAGCCTTCTGGATACTCCTGCCTCCTGGCTTAGCCTTGCATAATCTGCCCTCCACCAGCCACATCATTGTGTCACAATGCCTACGAGCTCATGATACCCGCACTTAAGAGAGCACATCATGACAGAGTGCAGTTGTGAGCTTGCTAGGGAGACCCCAGAAAGCCTGTCTTCTCTCCTTCTTAGGCCTGCTCTGATGGCCTCTCCTTCCACATACCCAGTGCTCTAGCTGAATATTGCATGGGTCCTTGAATCTTTGATTTTGACACGTGTCTGCTTTTGGCAGTGAGTCCCCCTTGCCAGGAACTTTCTGTCCCCATTTGGTGACCATGGTGCTCAACCTGTTACCTCTTTTTGGAGAAAAATGTCCACTCTTTTTCACGTTCTGCTCATGGATTTGATCGGAGCTTTTTGGCATTTTACTATGCATTCTTATTCACATGCCTGTCTCTTTCTTGAGACTCTAGTGAGGCTGAGGGCAAAGACCAAGGGGTGTGCATCTGTGTGTTCCCAGCCCTGCAAGGACAGGTGTGCAGTCATGGGGATGTGTAATGAGCACACTGTTCAGAGGGGGGAAGAGAACTCAGAGTTCAAAACCAGGGATGAGGCTGACTGCTGGCTTCACCTTGTACCAGTTGTGTATCTATCAGTTGCAAATTGTGTAGCCTTTTTGATTCCCAAGTTTATGTGCATACTTTTGAGCTTTTACCTTGTTTTAACATGAACATTTAACCAGAGGGTTAACTGGAGTCTCTACCTACCCAATGGCTATCAGCCTCCGAGGCACATGCACTGGAAGCATTCAGTCAATGGCTCCATGCGTTCAGGCACTGGAGGAGATAGCCACTGCAATCAGGGTGTAGAAGTGATCAAATAGTGATGAGTGTGAGAGCAGTGATGTCACTCAGGCCTGGGTGTGCATCTGGGGCCACTATAGTGGTAGTAACAGCATGTGTGTAATTCATTAGCTGCATAGTGTTTGTGATTCCAGCTTAATCTGTGAAGAGGACTTGAGTGGGCAGTGGGGACTTGATTAGTTTTCTTCCAGAGTATCAGCAGTTTACAAGAAGCAAGGCATGCTCCTGAAACACCAAACTATGTTCAGATTCTCTTTAGGGAAGCATGAGAAATGGTTCCCTCTACCTTAGCTAGTTGCAGACATTGGCAAAGCCAGCCTGAAACACTTTAATACTGAAGATGACAGCGTAGTTTTGTATTTTGTGTGATGTTTTGTCTTTCATTTCTCAGGGTTAGGGCCACAATATTGACATCCTGGCCTCTGTGTCACAGTTCCATCTGTATTAGTTACTTTTCTCTCATTGCTGAGACAAAATACCAGAAGTTAAAGGGGAAAAGGTTTATCTGGCTTACAATTCATAGAGCTTTTAGTTCACAATTAGCTGGCTCCGAGGCAGAGTGGCAGAGGGACAACAGTTCAGGGCAAGGAAGCAGCAAAAGCAGCAAGAGAATGTTCCAGTGTTTTCCTGCCTCTTTTATCTTATTTAAACTATTTAGGGTGGGTATCACTCACACCCTTAATCCCAGTGCCTCCAGGTCTAGCCCCACCATGACTCAATCACACACTCTAGATCCAGTTACCTCTAGAAAAGCATGAGGCTTTGAGAGGGCATCAAAACCAGCCTTAACACCATCCTAGTAGGAGAAGCTGCTTCCTTGCCTAGTTTGTGTTCTAACACTTCATTTATCTGTGAGATGCTAATCTTCTTTCTTCATATCTTTCCTGAAATTGAAGGCAGAAGCCAGAACCATATTTTTTTTTTTTGCAAACTTGTGGGGTTGACAGCAGTTATCTGAAGTCTATGAATCTTCATTCCTCCTTCCCCACCAAGTGCCTGGATCCTACTCTTTGTCTTTACCAGCAAAGACTTTCCCAGCAAGGAGACATCTGGTATGAAAATTGTCCTTGTGGGCTGAATTGTGCCCCCAAATTCATGTACTGAATTCCAACACCCCAATACTTCAGCTATGTCTATATTTGGACATAAAGCATTTGAAGAGACTATTGAATTAAAACCAAGCTGTTGCTGTGGGCCACATTTCAGTCTGACTGGTGCCCTAATAAATGAAGGAAATTTGGACACATGAAGACATTTTGGGTGTACACACACACACACACACACACACACACACGCATAGGCACACAGGAGACAGCAGAGAAGCTGGACCTTTCAATGCTAGGAAAAGAAGTCTCAGGAAAAACCAAATCTGCCAACTACTTGGCCTTGGACTCCATCCTCTCGAACTGTAAGAAGACACATTCCTGTGTAAGCCATCCTGGGGTTGGCATTTTGTTATAGCAGCCCTAGCAAACTAACACTGTCATGAAGTAGGGGACATTGGGATCTGTATGACTTTGGAGACTGCAAATGTATCAGAGCAGGCAGCCTCCTCTCCTCAGGATGGAAGAGGGAAAAAGCCAGGGCATGTTTGTGAAGTTAGAAGAAACACTGACTGCTGTCCAAGATCTTGGCAGAAGGTATTGCACAGTGACATTCCTTGCTAGGCCACTTCTTATTTGGCTATAAAATAAGAAAAAGTTCTTAGAGCATCTAACTGAAGTTTTTAGTTTCACCCAGGAGGTGTTGCCCCATTGTGAGCTACTGAGCAAGCACACAGGTCATCAGGAACTCTGGCTGCTCCCAAGGAAACTAGTACCTCTTTGGGAAAAGACTCAGCTTTGAGGCTGGTATATGAAGAGGATTTTAGGGGAAGTGTAAATAAAATGGATTAGCAGCCCTAAACCCATGCCTGGCCTAATTGCTGTTAAGGCCAATTCCCAGTAGCCTAAGGAGTGAAAGCCCAGTGTGTAAGGTGGAGCAATTTCCCCTCCATGCCCTCTAGAGCTCATGCACTGGGTTCTGCTTTAGACTGACATCTAGTGGTCCTTACGATCTGCCTCAGCCCTAGCTGGGAAGAATCCACAGCAGCAGAGGTGTGGCCATTTTGTATTTTGCTCTTGACAGTAAGTAGGTCCAAGTATGATCACTTACTTTCCTTTTCTGTCCTGCATAAACCAGAGTAGCTGTCAGCATTTGACCGTACTTACCTAAAGCTTTAAAAATATTTAAAATATTTTGGCTTTGTACTTTCATTTTTGTAAGTGTGTTTTGAAGAAAAATATGCAGAGAGATTTATGTAGGAGCATGTTTCTCAAAGTGTTATTTATAACAGCAAGTTTGGAACTACCTCAAATGTTCTAAAACCGGGGTTGTTGAAGTTTGTGTCCCAGAAGTTTGCTCATGCTTTAGAGGAGCATGCAGTGACATGGGGAAGTATCTATTATATATCATGTGGTAAACAAAACTAATGAAAAACCTCCAGGCCATGAGTTGGATTTTGCAGATATTGCCCCCTTTCAAAGGAATAAGCATGTAATATTTGTAAAACCAGAAAGAAAAAAATAAATATTTTATATATGTGGTTACCTGCATAGTGTAGTGTCATAGCAACTTTCCTCAAAGTAACAAGTCCTTTACAGTATGTCTCCTGAAACTGTCAAATAACCATCCCCTATAGCATACTGCTGAAAAAGTTGTAAACAATTGCTTCTCTGTTCTCCAGCGAGCTCAAGATTGTGCAAGCAGCTGCCCCTCAGGCTTGCTAATAGATCAGGTGGTTGAGGCAGAAAGCATGTCATTTCCTAGCTGTCATTAGTTTGTTGTATTAATTTGGCTCCTGTTCTGCTTCCAAGAGTTGTTGCTGACAGAGGATACAATTCATATCACTGTGCACAATGTGCATGGCCAGAGCTCTGTTTTATAATTGGACACAGTCCATGTCTTAAATTGTTTTAAAGATGTAGCTTTGTACTTTTTGTACAAAGAAAAGGTATAAATAGACTATTTTGCTTGCTCCATGGAGTAATTAGCCCAGGAAGAGAGGATGGAAGGGAATCGTACAGCTTTTCTTTGGAGAGCTGGGAGCAGCTGTCCTTCAGGTGTCAGCAGGTGACCCTCCCAGAAGGTGTCCTCTTTGGCAGCTCTATGTTCTACATCAGTTCCCCTAACACCTTTGGACATGAATTCTGCATACAAGTTTAATCTGTCACTTTGGTCCACCCCAGGAGCACCAGATGGCAGCTCCAGGAAGGGGAAAATCATTTCCGAGCTTCCTGCTGGCCCAATCAATGCTGTCTGGTTCTCCAAATGAGATGGTTAACCCAGTTTTTTATTTAGTCATTTGATCAATAAATTTGCATGACTATGATGGGAGTAGTTCATGATTTTCTCACTTAGAAACATTAGCATCATTGGTGTTAGGCTGACAGACAGGGATTTCTAGTTCTAGCTGGAAATAAATCTCTATCTTTCGCTGAATTGATTCTGCTAAATTCTTAGCTGGGGCATAGTTAATATTACTGTTTATCCTTTTCAAAGAAGGAGAAATGAAATCAGTATGTGCTTAACCTGCATATGCTTCTTAAATAAATGTGCAAACATAAACAGACTCAACCACTCATCTGTCATTTTACAAGATTTTTACGCTAAAGTGGATATTAAAATTTTTGGTTACAGAGTATTTCTTTTTGTTGTGTTTGGAATGTTCTAGGAATTCAACAAATGCTCCTATTTTTATGTATTGTTGCTACTTTAATCTAAGTAAAATATATTCTCAAAATAACTTTCTGGAAGATATGATTCAACACAGAAATATTCACTTCACACATAACTTTTAGAGACTAGCACAAGGTCAAATTCTGTGAGTATCATAAGGATCTTAAAGATGTGGTAGATGGAGTACTTTAGTGCTGGGTTTACAGAAAAATCAAGAATTCACTTTTCAAACTTAAACTTTCCTTAAGCATCATTTTGACTTAAAATAAATTCTTATTGATTCATATATATATGTTTTTGGTACATCATGATCCCATTCCTCATAGGGACCTGGTGCATGTATACAATATTTAAAAATCCTCCTCCCCCATTTTCCTCTTTCCTTGCCCTCTCTCCTCAATCCTTGTCTCTCAGTTCCCTTCCTGTATGCCAAAGATCTGTTTTGGTACTTTACATGATTTGCTCTTTATTTTGTACTTTACATATATATTGGGGTTCTCATGTAAGAGAAACCATGCAATATTTAAGCTTGTGTGTCTAATTTGCTGCACTTAACATTATGGTCTCAAGGTGCATCCATTTTCCTACAAATGACTCATGTTTATCCTTTTTACAGTAGGGCGGTACTCCATTGTATATAAATACCACTCCCATCAATAGCGTAGAAGTATTCCTTTATTCTCCATAGCTCCTCCAGCATTTATTTGATTTCTCAAGGACAGCCATTTCTTCTCGAGTGAGATGGAATCGCAATGTTGTTTTAATTTAGATTTCTCAAATGGCCACTGGTGTTGAGCATTTTTACATGTATTTATTTGCCCTTTGTTCTTCTTCATCTGAGAAGTATCTATTCATTTTAGATGACTTAAATTTTTTAACTAGGTCTCTAAATTTGAGGAGGTCTAAATTTTTTGAGCTCTTTAGGTATTCTAAATATTAGCCCTTTGTCTGAGGAGTAGCTGGCAAAAAATTTGTTCCATCCAGTAGGTTGGGTCTTCACTCTGTTGGTGGTTTCCTTTGCTGTGCAGAAGCTTTTTAATTTGATGTGATCCCATTTGCTGATTTTTGGTATTATTTCTTGTGCAACTGGGGTTCTGTTCAGAAAGTCTTTGCCTATGCCTATGTCTTCAAGATTTTATCTATTTTGTCTTCCAGCAGATTAAATGTTTCTGTTTTAATATTTAGGTCTTTGATCCAATTTGACTTTAACATGGTGCATGTTGAGAGATCTGGGTCTAGATTAAATCTTTGGTATATACACAGCCAGTTTTCCCAGCACCGTTTACAAAAGGTTTTGGCCCCTTTGTCAAAGATGAGGTAGCTGAGTATGCCTGAAGTTCTTTCTGCATCCTGTATCTTATTCTATTGATCCACAAGTATTTTTTTTTTTTTTTGCCAATGCCATCCTATTTTTATCACTGTAGCTTTGTAGTATAACTTGAAGTCCAAAAATATGATTCCTCCTGCTTTTCCCTTGTTGCCCAGAAATGCTTTTGGTATTCTAGGCCTCATCTTGTTACATATGAATTTTAGGATTATTTTCTCTAATTCTGTGAAGAATGTTATTAATATTTTGATTGAGATTGCATTAAATCTGTATGACAGTTTTAAAAATATAGCCAGTTTTTACTATATTGGTTCTGCCTATTCAGGAACAGGTTTAACTTTTCATTTTCTGATATCCTTTTTCATCTCTTTTTTTCAGAGTACTGTAGTTTTTATTTCAGAGGTCTTTCACTTCTTTGTTTAGGCTGATTCCTAAGCATTTCATTTTATTTGCTGCTATTGTGAAAGGTTTTATTTCCCTAATTTCTTTCTCAGTGAGTATATTATTGATATATGGGAATAATATTGATTTTTGAGTGTTAACTTTGTATCCTGCTGTGCTACTGAATTTGGTTATTACAGTGTTACCTCAGATCAAGAACTTAATTCATTACATGATTCTGGAGAATATGGCCACAGTTGTATTGTCATCTGATGCACAGTTCACCAATAAAAGCAAAATTTTGCCAAATGCTTCTGTTTGCAAACCAAATTGTTTGCAAACAAAAGCATTCATGAGCTATAGTTCCACTATAATTTTAAGAGTCTTTTGGTGGAGTTTTTGGGATCTTCTGTGTACAGGAACATGTCATCTGTAAATAATGATAATTTAACTTCTTCTTTTCCTATAAATATCCCTTTTATTTCTTTCTCTTGCCTGATCACTTCAGCTAATGTTTTGAGAACTATACTGAACAAGAGTGGTTATATTGGATATCCTTGTCTTGCTCTTGATTTTAGAGGGAAAGCTTTCAGCTTCTCTCAATTTAATATGGTGTTGGCTGTTGGTTTGTCATAGATGGCTTTTATCAGATTGAGATAAAGACCTATTTCTATTTTCTTCCAGATTTTTATCATAAATGGATGTTGGTGTTGTCAAATTCTTTTTCTGTGACTCTTGAGATGATCATGTGATTTTTGTCCTTGCTTTTATATGATGAAGTACATTTATTGACTTGTCTATGTTGAACTATGCCTAGATCTCTTAGACGAAGCCTACTTGGTCATAGTGTGTGATCCTTTTGATGATTTGTTGCATTCTGTTTTCAAATATCTTGTTGAAGATTTTTGCATCTATGTTCATTAAGGAGATTGGCCTATAGTTCTCTTTTCTGTCCTGATCCTTTTCTGGTTTTGGAATCAGGATAATTCTTGAGTCCAGGAATGACTTTTGGAGTACTGTTTCCCGTTGGGTTTCATTAAAGAGTTTGAAGAGTACCAGGATTAGATCTCTAAAGTTCTTGTAGCATTCCCCAGTGAGTCCATTGGGATCTGGGTTTTTCTTAGTTGGTAGTTTTTTAATTACTTCTTTAATGTCATTGACTGATATTGGGTTAATCAAGGTTTTTACATCTTCTCAGTTCAGCTTTGGCAGCCCATATATATTTAGAAATCTATCTATTCCTTTTGCATTTTCCATTTTATTTGAATACAGGTTGTCAAAGTAGTTACCCACAATCTTTTGGATTTCAGAAGAATCCATTGTGACTTTGACTTTTAATTTCTAATTGGATGGATTTGGGTCTTCTCTTTCCTTGTTTTGGTAAGGTTGACTAAGGGTTTGTCTGTTTTGTTTACTCTTTCAAAGAACCAACTCTATGATTCATTATTTGTATAGTTATTTTTAGCCTCAATTCATTTATTTCTGCTCTAATCTTCATAGTTTCCTTTTTTTATTAGCTTTGGATTTGATCACTCTTGTTTTCTAAGACCTTGAGGTACTTCAAAAGGTTATTTATTTGTACTTTCTTTTTTTCTGATATAGGCATTTACAATTATAAGCTTCCCTCTTAGGACTGCTTTAATCATGTCTCATGGTTTCTGGTATGTTCTACTAGCATAATTGTTTGATTAGAGGAATTAATTTCTTCCTTAACTTCTGACACCTATTGATTATTCAAGAAGGTACTGTTTAATTTCTATATGTTTGTAGAGTTTCTGTGGTCCCTTTTGCCATTGATTTCTAGTTTCATTGTACTATGGTCTGATAATATGTATGGGATAATTCTGATTCATTTGCATTATTTAAACATACTTTAGGGGCTAGTATTTGGTCTATTTTAGAGAAAGTTTCATGTGCTGCAGAGAAGAATGTATGTTTTGTTGTTGGACAGAACACTGTAGCTATCTATTACGTCCATTTGTTCAAAGGTTTGGTTTAACTCTGATATTTCTTCATTGATTTTTTTTGTCTAATTGATTTGTCTATTTGTGACAGTCGGGTATTGAGGTCCCCCATTAAAATTGTATTGGTGTTTATCTGGTTTTTCACATCCAGTAGTGTTTGTTTTATGAAGTTAGGTGTGTTGATGTTTGGTGTATAAATATTCATAATTGTTATCTCTTCCTGTGGAATTTTCCCCTTGTCCAATTTGTAATGACCTTCTTTGTCTCTTCTGCTCAGTTTTGGCTTGAAATTTACTTTGTTTCAAGTTAAGATAGCTACTCTTTCTTCTTTTTCAGATTCCTCCTGGATTATTTTCCAGTTGATTTTTAATCTGTGAATTTATTTTTAAATAAATGTGTTTTTTATATGCTGCATATTTTTAAGTTTTGTTTCTTTACCCATTCTGCCAATCTGGATTTTTTGATTGGTGAATTGAGACCATTCACATTGGGAGTTATTACTGAGAGGTACTGATTTATTCATGTCATTACATTATTTTCCTGTTGCTGATTTCCTCATTTTTTAACCTTTTGCTTAGCTGCTCATCCTGCCAGGTATATACATTCATTTTGATTTATCATTGCCTTCATTGTCTCTTTTTAGGATATCCTTGAGAAATTTTTGTAATGATGATTTGGTGGTCATGAATTTCTTGAGGTCCTCCTTGTCATGGAAATATCTTATTTCTCCATCAATTTTGAAGAAATATTTTGCTGGGTTTGTAAGTCAGGATTGGAAGTTGTTATACTATAGGGCTTGAAACACTTCACTTCATATCCTCTTGATCTTTAAGTTTTGTGTAGAGAAGTCAGTAATAATTCTAATGAGTTTACCCTTATATGTGATTCATTGTTTTTGTCTAACAGCTTTTAATATTCTGACCTAACGATGGACTTTTGGCTTGAGCACTATAATGTGGAGGGGCTCTCTTTTGCTTATGGTTATTTAGGCTATTTGGAGCATGCTTTGCTTATTTGTATATTTATTTCTTTCCCTGAATTTGGGAAATTTTACTGCCATTATTTCTTTGAAGAGGTTCTTTATGCCATTTGTTGTGTCTTTTCATTTTTCACTTTTTCCTATTACTCTTAGATTAGTCTTCTTAGTGTCACCTAGCAGCTGCTGGATCCATTTCTCATGTTCTCTGGTTGCTTTTAATGTGTCTTTGAGTAGCTGATCATTGAAGGTGTCATTACCTTCTAGTTCTGAAATTCTGTCCTCACACTGGTCATTTCTGCTGCCCATAGTTTCAGTATAATTTTTAATATCTTGGATTTCTAATTGAAACCTTTTCTTGGACTCTAATTCTTTGCTAAACTAGTCATTTGTGTTTTGTATCATTTTGTTTAGCTCAGCTAGCTTTTTATTAGTGTCTTCTAAAAGCTCCAGAACCACTTTTGTTATTACTTACATTACCTGTTTTGTTATATTTTCAGTCGTCTCACTGAGTACCTCTTTGATCTGTTTTCTAACTGCTTCATTATCCTTTAAAGTAATTTGGATATGTGGCTTATGCTAATCTCACCCTTTATCCCTCCTGGATTGGCTTTGGGAGAGTTGAAATTTTGGGGAGTCATTTTGTTGCCTTATCTTCTCATGTTTCAACAATTATGCAACAAATATCAAGCAAATCAACTACAGTAGTATCATTCAAGGCAAATTGGATATTAACATACCATGAAGACCAATTATGTACTATCCTTAACCCTATAGAAAGAATCCATAATTACAGTGTAAACATCAAGGCAACTCAGTTAATTACCCACAGCTAACATGCACTAAATGCAATAGCCATATCTCTTCTAATGGTAGAAAAAACTCAATGTAATTTTATAATATCAACTATCTAAAGATGAATGAAGCTTGTGGTAATACCGTTAACTATATTGGAAGTTGGGGACAGGGAAATGTGAGAAGAAAAAATTGAAACCTTAAACTGATATGAAATGATGATATGAGAAGGAGGAAAAAGAACTGGGGCAAAGAATTCTAATGTGGTAGAGGGATGTTTATATAATTAGGTAAAGGTAATAGAAAAAACTGAGGAGAAACAGGCGATGAAGAAGGGAAAAAAGAAGAAATTATTTGACAAATAAAAATATGAGAGAAATAGTTAAAGGGAGACAAATTAAAAGAGAGAGAAGGAAAGAAAAGAAATTTTTTTAAAAATCCAGAAAAAAACAAGAAAAAGGGATAGAAATAAAAAGAAAGAAGAAAGAAGGGAAAGGAAGAATTCCCCTACCATCTGTAAACTAGTGAAGAAAGATATAAGAAGAAAAGGAAACACTAATAAAAGAAAAACTCATAAAAGCAAAAATGTGAAAAAAAGGAAGAAAGAAAAAAGCAAAAAAAAAGAGGGAAATTTCTCTGTTATTTTGAATGTGAGGATTTCTTCCATTAACTACAATTTTGGGGCAGGGTCGAAGTCAAGATCCTGCTCACACTGGTAGATAAAGCAGGCAGTCAGACCCAAGATATATGCTGGATGCAGGTATCAGCAGACAACAGGACAAGAGCACCAATGCCATGACTTTCAAACTGTATGCAACTCAGGCTGGGCCTGGGGTCTGGGTGCAAGAGTGAGGTCTGTGTCCTGTAGCTCAAACCCCTCATGGGGTCTCTTTCCAGCCTCCTCTCTGACTGCTAGCTGTCTTATGTGGCTGTCCTCAACCAGTTACTTTGGAAATGAAACCCTGGGAGCTCTAGAGTGGTCAAGTGGCTGCTCTGTGTCCTGGGCTTAAACAGTCAACCCTTCCCTGGAATGGTGTCCAACCAAGCATTGTCCCTGGGGATGTGGTGGATGGTTGCATTAGAGTCACTCACCAGCAGTTGTTTGTAGAAGGACTCACTGGGAGCAGAGTCCTACACTCTCTTTGTAAATCACAGCTTCCACCAGTTGGGCTGCTCTGCTGTACCATTTTGCTGTGAGGAGAAAATTTTTCTTTTACTTTGTCTCATCAACCATGGTGAACTGCTTGGAGCAGTGCCCTCTGAGGACAAAGCATGAAGGGCTTTCCATACCTTTCTTCGATACCTTGTAATATTTGTGTGTGTGTGTGTGTGTGTGTGTGTGTGTGTGTGCATGTGTGATCTCTCCTGGCTCCACCATGATGTTCCCTGCCTTTGTGCCAGCTGACTATGGGCTGCATCCACTCAAACTGTGAGCCAAACTAACCCTCTCCTCTTCTGAGTTGTGGCTGTCAGATATTGTGTCCAGTCACAGAAAAGCTGACTAATGCAGTCACTATAACTGATAGCACAGCTCCAGAACATTAACTGGCTTTATCATGTTCATGGTACTTCGCATGCATGGTGATTTTTAAAAATGTATTTGTTTCCTTGTTGATTGCCTACCTTCTCTTCACTAGATTGTAACCACCTGCTATACATGGTCTGTGTTTTTTGGGTTTTTTTTGTACAAAGGATTGAACTTGGGACCTTGCATTTGTGAAGCAGGTGGTGGCACCACTGAGCTAAATTCCCTGCCTTCTTGATCTTTTTATTGTTATAGTCTTATAATCCAGAACAGAGTTTTGTGTGCAGTAGGTACCCAATCATTTTAAGAATGCAAGGATTTATCAGTGTGTGCTCTGTGGATGAGGAAGAGGAATGAGAGAACATGTCTTTTGAAAGGTGGCAAGGTTCCTAGGGCAGAGAAGCTGAGCCAGTCCCAGCACCTGGAAGGAAGCTCCCCCACTGCCATCCCAAGCTCCTAGGGCAGAGAACGTGAGCCAGTCCCAGAACCTGGAAGGAAGCTCCCCCACTGCCATCCCAAGCTCCTAGGGCAGAGAAGGTGAGCCGCGTGGGCACCAGAAGCACCCCCCACCCC
>NW_004624730.1:872717-888249 GCF_000247695.1 Heterocephalus glaber
GTTGAGTATCAGATTGTTCCATCTCGTTTCCCTTTGGGGTTGCTGTAAGTGATCCAGAAGTCTGTTTTTGAGACTTTTTTACATGTCTTCTCATTTCCACGGTGGTGGGGGGGATGCTTCTGGCGCCTGCGCGGCTCACCTTCTCTGCCCTAGGAGCTTGGGATGGCAGCGGGGGAGCTTCCTTCTGGGTGCTGGGACCAGCTCACCTTCTCTGCCCCATTTTGTTTGCTAAAGTCACCTGCTTGGGACTGGTAGAGCAGATGGTAGAACCCAGCCAGTGTGACTCTACTCGCAGGCGTAGCACCTTTCTGTTTTGGAGCTGTTCATGAGGAAATTCTCTGGCTGCTTGATAGGAGGTCAAAGGCTTGTCATTCTCAAGGAACCCTCTTCCCTACCCTGGAGGAAATGAATGGCTACCTGCAGACTGATGAGGAAGAGTGCAGAGGGTCTGTCTGCACTCTGGAGACCGCCTATGCGAGTTCCTATCAGGAGATGGAAGTATCTGCACCGGAAGCTGCAGTCGGGACCGGGACACAGGGTCGGTGAGGGCAGGAGGATGTGAGGGCTACAGTCACCGCTACACGGGCCACACGGATGCTTTTCCTTCGGTTAAAAGGGCGCCAAGGTTGCAATGGGGGCGCTGCTGCGCCTCCTCGCGGATCTGAGCCCACGGCAGTAGCTCTATCCAGGCAGGTGGATTTGTCCGCGGCTTTTGCAGTAGGCACTGCAACTCCCGAGCGCCCACTAGAGGGCTCAGCACCCAGCACCTCCCCTTTTCACCCTCACTCTCCTGCCAGGCTGCTCTTGGGCAGTGACAAACATGGAGACAGAAAAGTTTACCTCAGACACCAGAGGGAGCGCGGGATTAAGATGGCTACCAGCACGCGCACACCAGTAGATATCTTTTTAAAGAGAGGAGAGGACAAAGACAAGCAGAGGAGGAGGCCACATGAAGACAGCAGAGATGGGCACTGCACTGCCTCAAGCCAGAGGACACCAGAAGCCACTGGAGATGGAGGAGCCAAGGACAGAGTTTCTGAGAGCCTCTTGAGGGGTGTGGTCCTGCTGATGCTCTGGCTTTGGACTTCTAATTGTCTGATCTATGAGAAAATGTGTTTTTGTGGCTCATACCGACCCAGTGAGCAGCAATTTCATGGAGCTGATCCTAAGAACTGACCACAATCCTTTTGCATCAGGTCAAAGGGAGCATGTTCAGCTCAGCTTTTCTGAGAGCCTTCTGCAGGCTGCAGCACCTCCCTGTGTCACCATAGCCACCACGTTGCTCCCTGAACAAGCAGGCATCTCTGCTTCTCCACCACCCTCCCTGGGAAAGACCCTGGGTTCTCCTCTGGTTCTCCCCATGGGTGAGCATAGTACCTGGTCAATGACTGAAGCCCATGCAGGTTTGCTGCATGAATGAATGGCTGAAGTAATGATGGCCTGCACTATCTCAGTCCTGAGGGGGAATAACAAGAAGGCGTGACTTCTCTAGGAATGTTAAGCATGGCTGGGGGAAGAACAAACCAGAAGCAGCTAAACTGTAGCAGTCTTGGTGCAACCAACCTGCCAGATACTGAAGGAGAGGCCGAGAGAGAACATGCTCAATGCAGGAAGCTCAGCACACCCAGTCCTCCTCTGCTTTCTGGCCCTGGGACCTGGAATCGGATTAGGGCTCAATCAGCCTGGCTCAGCTGCTTGGGAAGAGGGTGTCTCTCCAAGATGATTTCCCCCTGGGACCTGGCTCTCAGGGTTGTTATAGGGGCCAAGTAAGGTACCACATGAAATACAGACCCAGCCCAGCGTTGTGACTCCAACCCTTCTGTCACTCTTTCCTTACAGAACACATCCTCCTGGACATTCAAACTTAAAACCTGACAAATGAGCTTTACTTCTTGCTCCTAGGAGCACATCAGCAAATGGACGTAAACTTCCCTCTTATCCCTTCCTTTTCATGCCTGCTACTAACATTGTAATTCAAAAGAAACTTGCCAGCAAGTCATGCAAGACTGTAGGGGCCTGTACCCTTAAGGTGGCTAAAGTCATGTTAAAGTTGTGTGTGCGCATGTGTGTGTGTGTGTGTGTGTGTGTGTGTGTGAATACAGTGTACGCATTGTGTAGACACATGAACAATGCTATTTCTTATCATTTTCATTGAAATCTTCAGTATTTAATATAGATTTCAATTTTGTTTTGTTTTGTCTTACAAAAAGATGGTCTTAATTTAAAAGTCACATATTATCTGATACATGGGAACCCTCTCTTATGTTTTTCTTGCCTTCCATGGGGCATGTAGCAGAGCTGAATATTTACTGGGGCGTCACTCAGGCCCATCTAATGGCTCCTGATCTGCAATGTCACGTCCAAGATGCCAATAAGTCCTCAAGTCCTGCCAACTCAGCCTCCAGATATGGGTCAGATAGAACTCCCCTCACTCTCTCTTTCCATAAACTTCGGTCTAATTACCATCATCTCTTGCCCAGACAATTTGAAGCACCTCACAATAGTAGCTTTCTACACTTTCTTTAATTCTACTATCTGTACAGCATCCAAAAAAACCCCAGCCTCAGAATCCTCTTGATCACCCTTGGAGAACATTTCACACTTCTTCAAGTCACCCTCACACCCTGTCTCCAAGTAGCTCCAGGTGTACGATCTACTCCAGCTATGATAGCTGGTTTCAGATACTTGCTCAATGCCAGGTAACACACCCACACATCCAAGTAGCAGTTGTTTGGTGGCTTAGAACAGAAATTTTCTTTTAGCCCTAGCTCTGTGGTTGAATGGGCAGCTCCACTGTCCACTGTGGGCCATGGGCCTCCGGTTCTGGGAGCAGCAGCCATGCAGGGCAGGCTCTGCTGTGGACAGGTGAAACAGAATCCCTAAAACATCTGGGCAGATGTGACTTCATTATATCCACTCCCAGGCCATTGTGCTAAACACAAGACTCACACCCTGGATTAAAGCTGGTGTGTGTGTGTGTGTGGGGGGGGATAAATCATGCCTAGGGGAAGCTGTGGCTGGGTGGCAGAAGGGAGGATCGTGAACTGATGCTATCTACACCCTTGGCCTCAGAAACGTGGCTGTGACAATTCCTTCTTCCTGGACCTCTTGCCAGCCAGAATTCATTTCCTCAATTTGTCTTCTGAGTCCTTGTTGAAACATCACCTCACGAGAGAGCCCTTCCCTGGCTTTCCCTGAGAGAGAGTCCCAGAAACCCACAGCTTCTCTAATGCACATCCTGCCTGGTTTTCCTTCCTAATGCATGTCTCTTCCTGAAGTAGTATGTATTTTTTTGCAATGTAAGCAAAATTTTGTTCACCTGTTTATGTATTTTAATAGTGATTTTAAGCATATTTGATATGTGGCAGAAATGCACACCTTTTAAAAAACTAATTAAAACACTAATAAGAGGTGAAATTTTCAAATTTGTCCACTCCAAAAAAACCCTATTAAAAGTTATATACATTTATTTATTAACCTGATTTGCATCTTCAGGTTTTGTTTCTTGCGAACATCTTGGTGAAGTTATTAATGTTGTTTTTAGTAGTACACGTTTGCAGTACATAATGATTATTCCCCATGGGGAGTTGGTATGTGATGCACCTGACACATCTTGATCTTTTTTTCATCTCCTTTCCCTCCCCTCCCTTCATCTCTTGACTCTCTTCCCATTTACAAAAGCTGTATCTTGCTATTTCCTATTAACTATCTTTTATTATGCTCTTTATTTATACTTTGAGTTTCTTATATAAGAGAAATCATGCAGTATCTAAGCTTGTGTGTTTGATTTATTTCACAACATTATGGCCATAAGGTGCACCCATTTTCCTACACACGACTCAAGCTTATCCTTCTTTATGACAGAGTAATAGTCTATTGTGTGTAAATGCTATATTGTCATTATCCATTTATCTGTTCATGGACATGTAGGTTGCTTCCAAGATTTAGCTATTATAAATTGTACCACATAAACATGAGCATGCATGTACTACTGTAATATGATGTCTTTAATGTTTTGGGGAAGATACCTAAAAGGGGGATATCTGGGCTGAATGGAATTTATACACACAGTGTCTTTCATGTCAAACTCTCCCAGAACTCTAAGAATGAAAAATTCACATAATTGTTCCCTTCCAACCTTGTCAATGTCAGGAGAGTCCCAATGTCTGGCTTAACCTATTCTTCAGACACTCTCAAGCAAACGGTACCTTTTAAGAACATATAGCAAGTGTACATTCTGATCTGAATCAGAAAGTATAGTAGCATTATAATTGCATTTATATGTTTCTGACAAACAGTATCTCATTTGATTCTATAAAATGTGAGGTAGGATTTCCCACCTTTTCACAAAAGAGAGAATTGAATTCAACAGACAGTAATATAGTTAAAAAGTCACTTGAAGAAAAGCCTCTTTTATTTCATTAGGAAGAGAAACGAAGTGACTGACAGTTTCCTTGAAGCAGATGTAACCTCTTCTCCATACAACGAAAGTGACATCACTTCCGGGCCTTGAGGGAAAGGGCCCAGCTGTGTGGTTTGCTATGAGGAATACCTGAAGAAGCTGGGCTGACTTGGTTGCTGACAGTGTGGCCATTCAGATGCAGCTCGTACTCTTGGGTGGTCTCCCGCTAGTTGTCTAATAACAGTAGAAGCACAGGTCTCAGAACCTCTGGGTTGTTGGGCCCAAATGCTTTGTAGCTAATTATAAGAGTAAGGCTAGAAGCCTGGAAACACTTGATACTCTAGCCAGTATGGCTTGTTTTGTCAGCATCACAGACGTGATTGGCCAAATCTCCTTCACTTTCCAGCCTAGCATGGCCACACCAAGTATGAGAATGTCCCTCTAGATCCATCAAGGCTCCGACCTCATGGCCTGTTCTCTACCCCTCAGGTCCCCACAATTGTTCCAGAGTCCCAAAAAGCTTGTGGTTGAAGAAGGCCAGCCCAACCCTCATGAGAAGCAGAAAGAGAAAACTGCCCAGCCTCACAGCAATGAGCACCACTGCTCTGAAGGCGACCTCCTGGTATCTGTGTTGCTGAACACTGGTCCCCAGTGGTCCACAACATGAGGTTTCTGCCTGATGCCACGGTCTTGACAGACTTGGGGTCATGCCCTGTTCCTCTTTCCAGGGCTCTGCTCATGCTGCACGCACAGATCATGTGTCTTATCTACTAGGCTGTGTACAGGAGGCTGGGCAGCTGATCTGGAGATGTTTTCAGACCGACCCACACATCGTGAGCCCTCTGGGCAGAGACTGATCCTAGATCACCAGGCTGGACTTGTCTCTCCTCCTGGGCATTCCTGTCATTTCTGCCTGGGACAGTGTCCTCCCAGTGGACTTGGCCAGTGTCTCTCCATGCAGTTGGGTGGATGCTCTTCACCTGAAGCCTGGGTCTGGGACTGGTTCTTGCGCCTCCATTCACATATGTATAGAGCATGCACTGTCCACTTCTTCTGTACTAGGCACTCTGCTCAGCAGGCACCAAAATAGTCTTCATCTACTATTCACAGGAAGGTGGAAACTAAATGAAGTAAAAATGAATTCATTGAACTCAGCATGTCCTAAATACTGAGGAGGATAATAAGGCTGGTGTTGAGACTGTGATAAGTACCATGTTAAACAGGTGCCCAGGGTGCAGTGCTTTGAGAAAGGGATATTTGATGAAATGCTTGGAGGAGCTGAAGATGTCACCAATGCAGGGTAGGGAAGGCCAAGGGAACAAAGATCAGAATGCCTGCAGTGTGGACACCTGTGGAGCTTTGGGAAGAACACAGGCAGGTGGCTGGGGCACAAGAGGGTGAGTAGTGGGAGATGGGATCTGAGGCAGCCGAGTTAGACCCTAGGACCCGCTGAGCATGGTGAGGACCTGGTTTCACTCACATACACTGGGGAGCTGCTGGGGCTTTGAGTACAGGAAGGCTGGGACCCACCTGAGCCCTGCAGGTCCCAAGAGGTTCAGATAGAAGACAGAATGGGGGAGGATGCAGGTAGAGAATTGTGACCAGGCAGTGAACAAAACAGGTCCTCTTTTCATTTTTCATTGACTAATATTTTGAAGGAAGATGGAAAATAATTTTTTACAAGAGGTAAATGTATGTCAGATCTTACAACTTAATACAAGTCTTGCAACTTAGAATTTTGCAAAGCTAGAACTCGGGAGGCAAGGTAGCTATCACCCTGAAGTTGAGGGGACAGGGAGACAGAGGGAAGAATTCACACAGAGGAGACAGATCCTTGGATCTCCTCCTACACCTCACAGAGGAAAATGTGGTCACTCTCTAGAAAAATTATACCAGCCAGGTGTGTGCATACCTGCCTTCCCAGGGATCTGGTGCTGGCCATGTCCTGGCCAACTCTCTGAGTCTCTCTATTGACCCATGTGTCCTTAAATGTTAATCTGTGTCATGATATGTAAGCTGCCCCCTCTGGTGTGGCATTTGTGTGCAGTGCACAACATGAGCATGTGTACTGGAATGGGTGGCTGGTTTTCCAGTATACCCAAGTAGGGGTCTTAACAAGTGAGCCTTTCAGCTACTGGGTCTGATGAGTAGAGGGTCACCATGAGCACTGAGAGATGAAAACTTACCTAATATCCATCTCTTCAAGGGTAACAGATCAGATCTGGTGGCCTGGGAAAAGCATATGTGTGTTATTTTTCTCTACTTGGATATTTCTGTGTTGTGTATTTCCCCAATTGTGCTCATACATTTTCAGGACTGGACAATCAGGGGTTTATTCAGGTACCTGAGGGATAGCCTGCATTTCTTAATTTAAGGTACAGCAGTCAAAAAGGGCCATGGGCCCTTATGAAAAACCTGCCAATGGCCTGACACCCAGGGCTTTGCCTGGATTTCTTGGCAAGGAGAGCTCAGCCTCAGATATCTTGGCTGAGTACATTTCCCTCTGGGCAGTTCCAAGGGCCCCACCTCTCAGGTGCAGCCAGCTGCCTTCTGAGATGACCACCATGCTGGAACCATAAAGTGGCTCATGACTTAGGGCTGTCCCACACGCTCTCCGAGTCAGTGTGACTATGATTATTCCTCCTGGGGTAGGTTTGAAGCTCAGAGATTCTCAGAAAACTTGGAATGAGGCTGTAACTTAATTTTTAGCCAAATAGGGTGTGAGGGAGCCCTGCAGGGCTGGGCAGCTGTGTCAGTCAGCACGGAGGAGTGGTGTGCCCAGAGGTTACCATGGTGACCCCCCCACAACTCAGAGGGTGTGGGGATTTGGGGGCTCCCAAAGGACACTGGAGTTCCTCACACCCAGCTCTGTAACTGGGCATCTGCAGGCTTCAACCTCCCCCAAATCTGGTCCCACTGTATTCACAAGAAATAAGAATGTGAAACTTAATGGAGATTTTGTGCACTGTGTGTGTGTGTGTGTGTGTGTGTATGTATGTGTGTGTGTGTGAGTGTGCACGTGCAAATGTGGTGGAATGGAAATATGGTAATTTCTAGTACTTTTATTAATGTCTTACAAGGCAGAACAGAACCTGAGCATCCATATCATCTCCATTTCCTAGAATCACAGCAGTTTTTCCTTCTTTTCTTTTCTTTTCTTTTTCTTGAGACGAGGTCTTGCTATGTACCCCAGGCTGTCCTTGAACTCAGGGCACCTCCTGCTGCAGCCTCCTGAGTGCTGGGATAACAGATAATAGCTTTTTTTAAAAAAGCAAATTAATCATCATAAATCCAAAGTTTTATTTGTTTTAAATTACTTCCTTGCAACAATTCCAATTTTAGTGTCCAAATTTTAATAATGCCTTAATTTGTTTGATAGTTTTTGAATTCCCACTCTATGTATAGAATTATATTTTATAGTTACCTTTTATGTATGAAAAATGTTATAGAAGGAAAAATAATTAATTTCTCTTGAAGCTGTGATATCTTATGTAATTTCATCATTTTAAGCCTGTAAATACCTTGAGAATTCAAAAGGTCCGATGTGGATAATGTGGAAACAAGTATATCCATTTATAGTGTGAAAATGAAGACACTTTGTATCTGGTTGATAATAAACTGCTCTGTAGACCCACATGCTGAGTTGAACAAAAATCCCACTTGTCTGTTCACATCTAGATATGGAGCCCAGCCTGTGTGCTGGTGTGGGGCACGGCAGGCAGCGATGGGCGAAGCAATCCCAGCCCTCTCAGGAGCTCACAGTCTGGAGGAAGGGAGGCAGTGACCACACAACTCAGAGGAGTGCACCACTGCAGTGTGGAGAATGTGTGTACAGAAGTGAGACTGGCACAGTGACAAGGGAGAGCCGGAGGCCAGGTGAAGGCGTGGGAGATGTGTAAGGCAGTTCCACGCTTGGCTCGGGCGAACACACACAGATGCATGCCCAGCATCCTCCACACTGTGTTCAGGGCCTGATGATTTCATCCCTGAGTGACAGGAAGCTAAGGAGGAGGGCATATCTATCTTCAGCTTCTTCTGATTTTCTCTGCGAGTGGAGGCTGATATGGGGGTGTCCATGGACATGGGAGACTTGGTTATTCCTCCCAAAGGTGCTGCAGAATGACAGTTGAGTCCTCCATGGAGGGGGATTCCTAGGTGAAAGGCAGGCATAGGAAGGGGTGCGGTGTTTGTCAAACACCTCCCATGGACCAGGCCTCTCACGTGTCACCTCATTCCCATGTAGACATTGTTTCTCAGAGAATAGGAAATAGAAGTGCCAGAAATCACACGAATGATTCACCCGCCCAAAGGCAGTGAGTAGATAAACTGGTGTCGCTCGTGGTCAGCCTGACTCTATGGCTTTCTAGCTTGCGCTGTCCTCATCTTCTCTGTTGCCTAAGTCACACTAGATGCTTCCCAACCTTACAGAGAAGAAAGATGATGAGAGGATACAAGCATGTCTGAATTCTCCCTAGCAAGCACTTTATTTACTTCTTTGTATTTCTCTGTAGTATAACAGCAGGTCCTACAAGAGTTTATGTTACTATTTAAAATACAGTAATACCTTGGTTCACAAATGCTTGTGTTTGTGACAAGAACTCTGCATTGGGTAATGAACGTGACCATGGCCGTCTTTGCCTTAGGAACACAAATGTGGCCATTTTCCCTGCTCTGACACATGGTTGTGGCTTCCTCTAGCTGAGATCGTGGTCACAGACAGACCTGTCCACACTTGCTATGAAGCCTTTTTGTGGGCTTTTTAGCACATATAGTACTTTACAGTATTATTCAATCCAGCATGGCACCAAAGAAAATGTAGAGCAAGCATGGTGGTAAAAACAAAGTGCAGAGTGATAATGAAAATGACAAGAATGTGCAGAACAAGAATGGTAAGAAGAAGGTTTTAAAGAAAGTAACCATTAAATTATAGAAGGAAATTGTAGGAAAGCATGAGCATGGTATTTCTGTGACCAATCTGGCCTCAGAGTACAAGATCTCAACTATTTTGAAGAGTAAAGATGCCATCAAAGGAGCTGGTGTGGCAAAAGGAGTAATGACGTTAACCAAGCGAGGGCACAAGTGCTGGAAGAGGTGGAAAACTTTTGTCAGTGTGGTTGAATGAGAAACAGCTGGCAGGTCATAGCGTTAGTGAAGCTATGATTTGTGAAAGAGCCAGGGAATTGCAGTGATTTACTGTAAGAAAACCCCTCTATAAGTGCAACAAGTGATGAATTTAAAGCCAGTAGAGAGCAGTTTGATAAATTCCACAAGAGAAGTGGCATTTGTAGTGTAATAAGACATGGTGAGGGATCCAGTTCTGACAAGGCTATTGCAGAAGAAGCCTACAAGAAAGAATTCAGGTATTCACAAAGGCAGAAGGATACATCTATGTCACTCCACAAGTGTTCAACTGTGATGAAACAAGGTTTTTCTGAAAGAAGATGCCAAACACAACCTATATCATGCAAGAGGAAGAGGCACTCCCAGGGCACAAGCTCATGAAGACATATTGAACTTTTTGCAGTGTTGGAACACAAGCTCCGAGCTGAAGATTAAGCCATTACTGGTGTACCATTCTCAGACCCCTCATGCATTCAAGGAACAGAATGTAAACAAGGTCAGACTGCCTGTCATGTGGAGGATCGATGTGAAAGCTTGGGTCACATACAAATGTTCATGGAATGGCTGTAGGAGGTGTTCACACCCACTGTTAAGAAATATCTTTCTGACAACCAACTGCCTGAAAGAAACCTTCTAATGGAAAATGTCTTGGCACACGCTCCGGCTTTGGTAAATGAAATGAGTGCTGAGTATAACCTCATAAAGGTCAAGTTCCTCCCCTGCAACAGGACACCTCTTCTACAGCCCATGGACTAGTAAGTGACTTGCAATGTAAAGACATTTGTATGTACACAAAGGCGCTCTTCACCAGGTGTTTTGATGTTACCAGAAGTGTTCTGGAAGAAACATTTCAATGTCCTCCACTATATCCACCTCACTGACAAAACCTGGGAAGTTGTCACATATCAGGCCTTAAACTCAGCCTGGAGGAAACTGTGATGAGAATGTGTTATTGAACGTGACTTTGAAGGGCCTGACGCACAGGTAGTGGAGGAGATTGTGTCCACAGGCAAGCGTATGGGTCTGGATGTCAATGGTGCAGACATAGGGGAGCTTGTTGAGGACCACAAGGAGGAGCTGATGATGGAAGAAATTGCTGAACTCCAGAGTGAACAGCAGAAGGCACTTGGTGGGGAGCACTCCACTGAGGAAGAGGAAAACAGAGAGGAGGTTAGCAGTGATGTGATAAAATCCATCATGAAAAAATGGAATGAGTGCCAGGGTTTCTTTGAGAAGCACTATGCCAACATAACTGTAACAAACAGTGTTGGGTCTGATGAACAATAACGTGGTCTCTCATTTCTGGATGGTCATGCAGCACAAGAAAAAACAAGTGATGTTAGACAAATTTTTCATTAAAATGACCCTGCAGCTAAGAGACAAAGAAGAGAAGAAAGCCCTGAAAGGGATCCCCCAATGGAGGAGGACTCTGCCTCCAAACAATAACCTCCTCCCCACCCACCTTCTTGTCCTCCATGCCAGAAGTTGCCTCAAGCAACGTTAATTAATGTTCTCTCTCTTCATACTGTACTGTACTGTAATTTTTTTTCAAATTTTGTGGTTGAAAAATACATATGGTTCAGAACAGATTAACCTTATTTACATTGAACCTTAGTGGGGAAATTGGATTCAGTTTCCAACCAATATGGTCCTCAACCAGAATCCTGGAACAAATTAAATTTGTGAACCAAGGTATCACTGTAGTCCTTAAAAAGAATTAAAGTGTGTCATATACATGTACCAACTCCCTATAATGAATGTCATCATTACATAGTGTAAACATATACTAATAAAAATATAAATTTAAAAATTTTAAAAGGTAATAAAAAAGACTGTAGGAACTAGTGTAGAGAAAGACCATGTTCCTGGGTTGGACAGTAGTAAGGACAACCTCTCAGTACCTTGAAGGAAAGAAGGTGGACTCCGGGAGCACGTAGTATAGGATTCACTTTTAGAAGGTCCAAAAGCATGCAAAATTAATCTATGGTGCTGCAAATCAGGACAGTGGTTCTCCTTGCTTGGATGGAGATGTCTGGCAGGAATCACAGGGCTCTGGGGTCAGGTGAGGACCCTGTGTGGGTGCAGGTTATGCCCCTCTTTGGAGACTCACAGGCTGCACCTTCATGACCTGCACTTGGATAAAATTCATACTAAAATAACTAAATGTACAGAATAATGCTATATAACTTTAGAGTATACATATTAGTCTAAGTAACCATTGTACAGAGAATTAAAATGTTACAATTTTCAATTACTGAGCACCAAATTGTACAAACACACTAAGCTCAGATGTGGCAGGCAGCAGAGGGACACAGGCAGGGACACATGGGTGGGGGCAAATGACAGGGAGCCTGGCCTGGACCAGTATGGATTTTGTACCATGAGCAGAGGGAAATAATGGATCTGATGTTGAATCTGATGGAATACAACAATATTTATCAAAATCCTATGTAGACCAGGCTCTGAATAGAACAGAAAACAAGGAAACTGTAGCTCCTGTCTTCAAGGATCCAATAGCTATTTGAGGAACTAGACATTTAACCAATAATCATTCAAATAATAATGAATGAAAATTCTGACAAATGCTATAACCAAAAGACAGGCTGTGATGGCAAAGAGGGGTTGAGAGAAAATGACAAACTCCACCCCTTCTTCAGGAGACCCTAAACAAATGAGTCCGTGGAATGAAGTGAAGGTCAGTGGCCTAAGAGATGTCCCCAGGAGGTACATGAGCCCAGTAGAGTCACATGCACAACAGAGGAGTTTAAATGACCCTGATCCTAGGACATCATAACTTGGAATGTCCCTGGTGAAATGGGATTTCCAGAGCCCTTACTTCATATAATATTTAGAAATATTTCTATTTAATAATCAATATAAAAATTGATTATTCTTGGAAATTGGGAGTGAGCTTGAAGGGATGACAGCATAAATGTCACCACTCTCCTCTGAATGGGGCTGGTCTATCCCTCCTCTAGTGACCTGTTTAAAGATTGCTATAGGGAAGATCATTGTAAGGTACCAGTATTCACTAGCTAATTACTTGACTATGCATATGATAAATACAGCTTCCTGTTTACCTAAAGCTATTGTGATATTTAGCTATTTCTAATGTTGGAAATAAGACCTTGGGCTCAATTTGTTTGTTTGGGTTTTTTTTTTTTTTGGACCGGGGATTGAACTCAGGACCTTGTGCTTGCAAGGCAGGAGGCAGCACCACTGAGCTAAATCCCCAGCCCCCTTGGGCTCAATTTCTCAATGCAGATAATAAAGGTTTTAGACATCATGAATTCTTGACAAGGTATTTTACTTCTGCAGAAGGCCATAAGCACAGCCCAGGAATGAGGTAGCAGGCATGCAGAACAAAGGAGGGCTGCCCCTTTTAACCCTAAAGTGGGAGAAGCAGCTGACCTTTAAATTCATTGGCTGAATTCAAAGGCTTACAGTCTATCTTGGTTGTCTAACTCCAGTGGCTTGAGGTGTGTGTGTGTGTGTGTGTGTGTGTGTGTGTGTGTGTGTATGTGTGTGCTGCTGAATAAGTTAGAAAGAGGGCATGAGGCTTGGAAGGAAAAAGTCCTTGGTGCTTATCATGAGGGAAGGGATGGTTAGAGAGAGGGGAACTGTGGTTTGGAATGGACAATTCTTAGTTCTTTATTTTGGAAACCAGCTATGTTCTGGGAAAAGGTACAAAGCCACCATTTCTCTGAGCTCAGGATATTAACGGGGTTGGGGAGGTTGATAGTGTGCAGATGGCCAGGTCATTTAAACCCAAAATGGAGTTGCTTTGGTTTTGTGCTTTGACAGAAATGACAGAGCCTATTTCTCACACCAGGAAACAGTTCACATAAGGGCTGATGTAAAAGCTAAACATTTTCCCATCTCCTCCTCCTGTTTTGCTATAAAGTATACATGACATGTAGCTTTGATATAGTAGAACCAGACACTGAGATATCCAAGACACCAACCTTCCACTTAGACACACAGCACTTTTGAAATGTGCATTTTAAAAGCACAGTATAGTATTTTAAAATAAGAATGTGCTGCTAGGAGACTTCACCAAAGAGACATGGGAAAGAGTATTCTCCTGACATCCATGGGTCGGTTTTAGCAGCAATGTCAGTGAACTGAAAATCCACAGCCTGGCATAACACAAGGTGTGATGTGTGTGAGTAATGCTTAGCAGATTGTTTCTGGCCAGATCTCATGGGTTGTTAAGCTGTGATATGGTTAACTGCACCCGCAGCAGGTACTTAGCATTTCATAGTTTAGGAAAAGAATTTCTATTTGATTATGCAGAGCCATAGGTCTGTTATGTCCTTTTCTTCTCCCCCTTCTTCCTCCTCCTTCTCCTTTTCTTGATACTAAAGACTGAACCCAGGACTTTTGCACTGAGCTATATCCTCAGCCCTTTATAATTTTTTGTTTTGTTTCGTTTTGTTTTGTTTTGTTTTGAGAGACAGTCTTACTAAGTAACTATGTTGCCCAGGCTTGGCTGCAACTTTCAATTCTGTCTCAGCTTCCCAGAGTGCTGAGGTGACAGATGTAGACCACCATACCCAGCTCTGATTCTTAACAAGAATGAATGGGTAGAAGAGAGCTTGATTCTACCCTGGGGTCATCATTACATGGGTGTCATCAAGCTAGTTCACCTCAATGTGCACTCACCAGCACGATCAGGGAGCCAGCTTACCACGAGAGATGGCTATGAGGCTCAGGGAGGATGGTTCCAGCAGCAGATTCACCAGAGCTTTCTGACTGACACCAAACTCCTTCTGGAGGATATGGGGATGGCAGGTTGGGCAGGCTCACAGGGTGCGCTTGTCTTTGCCCAGTGCTGCGAGTGAGCACTGGGTCCTCAGAAACCTGTCAGCTCCTCCTCCAGTCTGTGGCTCTCCTGCTCCCCTCCTGCTTCTTTCCCTTTCTTTCCACAGTGAGGTCAGTACCGGCTTGAGAGCTGCTTCTAAGCACCCTGCTCCTTCCCACTGTCCCAAGGGACCTCCTATTCTCAGAGACCTCCCGTGTCCTCACCTCTGCCTCCGGTCTGCTCTCTGGAGGTATCACCTCCTGTCCTTTCTAGACTATGTGTCCACTAGATCCCAGTTTCCAGGCTCTGGTCTAATGCAAGCTCATTCCCAGCTGCAGCATTAGCTTCTTTAGGCCTTCTTCTATCTGGGTGAGAGGCATTCAGGTAATCCAAGCTTTGTACCCAGTCCCTCATAGCTGAACTGTTGTCCAAACTCTCCTGATGCAAAGTCTGAGTCCTGCTTGGGCCCACAGCTCCCTGTGTGTGCTCTTCCTGACTGCAGGGATCATAGACCCAGCATGTTCAGCTGCGGCCGCATTCTTGGGGTCTGGGCTGGAAGACCTTTGAGCATATGCTTTGTACTGAGGATTACTTGAGAATGGGGGAGAAGAGCTGGACCCTGAAGACCTCATGGCAGGGTGAGAGACACCTTGTGTTCCACATTGGCCCATGTTAGGGACCATATGGGCTGCTTCACATAGATTATCTCTGGGACTCATCTTGGCCCTCAAGATAGTAATTATGACTTCAGATCTGTAGATGAGGAAGCGCTGGCAAGGAAAGGTTAAACAAACACAGCAGGAAGTGGTGAAGGCAGGATCTGCATAGCTCCAGAATCCAGGAGTTCTTTTAGGAAGACAAGTGCCTGCTGTCACATTGTATACAGAATGGCTGCTGGCATGTCAGATAGAGGTGGGCATCTGTGGGATGTGCAGAACTGATATTATTTAAAAAACAGCCTTCTTGAAGGTTCAATATACATAAATCAATGAGTGTAATACACTATATTAACAGAGCCAAGGACAAAAACCATTTGATCATTTCAATAGATGCAGAAAAAGCAATCGACAAAATCCAACACTCATTCATGATAAAAACCCTGCAGAAAATTGGCATAGAAGGTCTTCATCTCAACTTGATTAAGGCTATCTATGAAAAACCAACAGCCAACATCATACTAAATGGTCAAAAACTGAAAACTTTCA
>NW_004624730.1:890061-901450 GCF_000247695.1 Heterocephalus glaber
AAGGATTAAAATGAATAATTGATAATTTGAAATAGGAAGAAAAGGTCCAAAGGGGTAGGGGAAGTGGCAGGGGAAGGGGAAAGGAAAGAAGGGAAAGGGAAAATTTTAAGAAAAGGAAAGAATGGAAACAAAGTCTTTGTAAATAAGGAAGGGTGGAGGGGGTGAAGGGAGGACAGGGAATGGGATAAAAAGAAGAACCAAGATACATCATGTACAGGTACAAGTGCCAAATGATAAATGTAAATGTATTGTATACCTAAAATGTACCAATAAAAGAATTTAAGAAAAAGAAACAGCCTTATTATAAGGGCAGTTTTATATGTGCTCACGACTGTGAATTCTTGAGCTATTGCTTACTGTGGTCACACAAGCCCTTACTGTTTAGTTGGTGGTAACGACTTCGTTGTTGTCATCTGTTACTACCTTAGGATAGAATGGCTCAGTACACTAACACAATGAGATCCATGTTGTGTTAATGTACAGTAAGTCATTCTGCTCATCAGCTGGCACTGCCATAGCAAAGTACCAGACACCGGGCAATGCCGGCAGCTCTGGAAGCCAGGACACCAAAGATCCAGGTCCAGTGGGGTCTGGCTTCTGGTGAGGGCTCTGTTCCTGGCTCTCAGGTGTCACTTGCTGTGGCTTGTGGCTTGGAGGGCCTTTTCATGTGTGTGTGTGTGTGTGTGTGACAGAGAGAGAAAGAGAGAGAGAGAGAGAGAGAGAGAGAGAGAGAGACTGGCTCTCTGCCTCTTGTCTTCACTGACTCTCACACCTCCCAGAGATCAGTCCCCAGGTGTCACTATGTTGGGAGTGGGGCTTGGACATGCGATTTTGGGGGCACAAATGTTCAGCGGCCGCATCTCTGACAGAGCACCAGAGAATTTAGATCGTGTGTTTTGTGGGGGCCACCCAGAGTCAACAGGGAAGAACTTTCTTGAGTCTTCTTCCTTCACTCAAAGCGGCTGTGCCCCTGCGCAGACTCTCATGGTCCTTCCCGTGAGAATGGGCCTTGCAGGGACCAATCCTGCGCAGCCTCCTGTTGAGGGCTGCGGTGCACCCGCTGGGTGGGGACAGACCCCTCTAACTCAACCTGCTTTATTCATGGAATCAGGCAGGTTCTGGCAACTACACAGCAGGCAGAAAGGAAGAAAAAGCCCGAGCCTGGGCCTCCCAAGTTCTGCCTACTCCTAGGTATACTGTGATATTCTGGTTGAACCACATTCCTTTGGAACTCTGTAACTCTTAGATACAAAGCCCTCAAATTAAACTCAGTTCATAATTTTTTTTTACCTTTAATCCCCAAATTAAATGTTAAATGCACACAAAATGATATTTGTAACACATGTGATTAATGATGATGATGATAAAGATAATGAATGGATATTCCTGTACCTGGCCTCAGCTTGAGAGACGGAGTCTTCATTGCATTTTTGACACCTGTGTGTGGTTCTGATATAATTCTTCCCCTGTTCCCTCTCCAGAGGTCATCATGAACCAAAGCTTTGCGATTCCTTTATAATTTTGCTTTTCTCTATAGATTTTACCACATATGTATGTGTAATAAAATCATATAATTTTAGTTTTGCACAAAGAAACTATGTAAAAATAGAAAGCAAGATTTGTAATGACTACATGTCCCAATTCAAAATGCTACCAAAAATGTATTTTAAAATCATTTCAGAAAATATTCCCTTTCCCTGCTTCTACTAAGTTCAAATGGAAAGAAAAAAGTTTAGTAGCAATGTTTAATGCATGTAGTTGTAATTATCTATCCCTTGAGTAGTTCATGTAGTGTGTATGCGTGTGTGTGTGTGTGTGTGTGTGTGTGTGTGTTGGGATAGATAGAGGTGGGCATGGGGAGAAGGTAGGAATAGCAAAAGGAAAATGAAGAGGAGGAGATCTCCTCAAGGAAGAATGAAAAGAAGATGTACATGTGTAATATGGATAGGCATTTGTCTTAGAATTCATAGAAGTGGCCATTGGGTTCTGAACATGCTGTATTTTGGGTCTTGAGTGTCTCCCAAGGTGGCGTGTTGAAAGCTTGGTCCCAGGGCCATGGCACTATGGGAAGAAGGGGACTTTTAAGAGGCTGGACCCAGTACAGGAAGCTGGGTCATTGGGGGGTGCACCCTTGGGGGCCTGAGCCCCTGCATGTCTCCCCTTCTGTCTTCTACATCCTGGCTGCTATGATTCCTTCACAGGCCAAAGTGATGGGGCCAAGGGACCATGGCCTGAAACTTCTGATACCATGAACCAAAATATGTCTTTCCTCTGTGCAAGTTGTCACCTCAAGTACTCTGTCACAGTGACAGAGAACTGACCAACAAAGTAGGTGATGACAGCAGTGACAGCCACCCCCTGGCTCTCTCACCAGCCTGTCTTCAGGCTAAGCTTCCCAGTGAGGTGAAACCCTCTCAACAAACTGACTGCTGTAACCATGGCCTCATGAATTCATGTGTCCTTTTAAAGGACCTTTGGCTACAGCAAGGTAACTGGGAGGTCTGAGTGATGGCTCGACTCAGGTCTTTCAGAATGCCTGGGCAAGAACCAATGCAGGTAAAGATAAGGGGGAAATCTCTACCCTCTCTCCTTAATCACTGAGGTCCCAGAATCAGCAGTCTGCTATACAAGGAGAAACAAGACAAAACAAGGCAAGAAAAAGTGTTCAGAAAACAACAGAAATAAGAAGAAAGACACAAAGCTAGGGGCCGAGAAGCTTCATTCCACTGTCACCCTGTGTTTGTGACTCTGCAGGACACAAGCAAAGCTGTGAGGCCCACCACTGGACATGGGGGAAATATAACAGGATGACCATGCTATAGACAGAGCAGAGCTTTGTGACCCTTCCACCTGGAAAGTGAAAGTGAGTTGGAACTGTTCTCCCAGTGTCACCTGAGACCAGACGCCTGCCCAAACAAGCACCTCTGTGCCATGGTCACAGAGTCCGGGCTCCATCCATGGCCTGCTCAGCAGAAGCCCTGGACAGGGATGGTGAGTAGACCCCCGGAAATGATGTGTACAGTGAAGCTGGAAAGTTACTAGCTTCCAGGATGACCGGGTTCATATGTTATCTTCTGTCCATTGTTCCAACTTGTGACTGGTGAGAAATGAGGCAACACAGAAAGATCCTGAAGTGAACCCAGAAAGTCTCTGCCACAGAACCCTGTCTTCTTGGGCTGGTAGAGCTTCCCCATCTTCCCCATCACATGGCCTTAGCAGATCTGGGAACTGAAGGATTACCGATTGAAGAAATTTGCTAAGTCCATGACCAGGGATGAGGAGTACGGCGGGGGGGGGGGGGGGGGGGAAGATATGATAAAGCATTTTGTGAAGATGCCAATATCAGGTCCAAATCTGTAATATTTAGAATAGGTTATTGCAGTTCCTGTCCACTCATTAAAGTCAAGTGCAGCTGAGCTGCCCATGAATGCTGGACACAGCTTAGCAAGGGTTGCACAACAGGTACCAAAATAGAAGTGTCAGATTAGCAAGCTATGAGAGAGAACACCGATTTGAATTTTAAAAATATAGATGGCCTGAACTAGTGGATTTGTACTCAGGGAAAAGAGGATTTAGATGCAAAGAGGGCATTTTAGGGGGAACTTTATGTGCTCTGAATCCTGGTGTCCTCTAAAGGGAGGAGACCAGGCTTTCTCTTTGTCTCAATGCAGAAGAGAGGTGCTGTGCCTTCCTGATAGGATTAATGCCCTTAGAGAGACTCCCCAAAGACCCCTTGGCCTCTGCCACATGAGGCTGGACTGAGGAGGGCCACGGACCAGGAGGCGCCAGGCCCTCACTCTCAGACTTCCCCAGCCTTCAGAACTGGAAGGAATATTTTTCTCCTCTTTATCAATCACCCAGCCCACGGTATTTCATTACTGCAGCCTGGAAAGATGAAAATGGTGCTCAGGTGAAAGCACCGCCAGCTTATGGAGACCACTGAGTGGCTTGCAGGTGAAGGGGTTCACAGTGACTGCAAGGGTCCTGTCTGAGGGCCCTTGGGGGGAAGCCAGCTACTGACAGTGAACGATGGACAGTGGATGGGGCTGGCTGAGGACATGTACCTATGGCTCCTGCTGCTCCATACTGGTCCTGCACACAGTGAGGGTGCAAGGCTGGAGTCGTCCACGATTCACAACCCCCAGATGACCAAGAGGTCTCAGCCAGACAGGCTGAAGACAGCCAAATCCCCAGGACCCAGGTGCCTGGGGAACACAGATGTGCCCTCCTAAATCAAGGTTCTTTAGGGCCATCATCCCAAGGATGGGAGGTTCTGAACAATTCATGAATGTGCCCTTCAGGGGAAAAGTCAACTCCAGTGATCCCTAGGCTCCAAAAGGTCAGGCCAGCTTCTAACAGGCCCAGCTGGGGAAACACTGCTTCTTTGCTCTCAACCACCCCCTGGTCCACAGCCCAGAGGCATCAGAAACAGCAGCTGGTGTGGAAGGAGAAGGTGGGAAAAGAAGGAGCCGCCCCCACACCCCCTTCTCCCGCTTTGACTCTGCTCCTGCCACAGAACTGGCAGAGGGAAGGGAGGAGACAGAGAGAGAGAGAGAGAGAGCGAGAAAGAGAGAGAGAATAAGGAGCAGAAGGAGGGAGAGAGAAAGAGGAAGAAAGAAGAGGATGATAAGAAAGGGAGAGAAGGAGAAAAAGAAGAGAAAGAAGAAGAGAAGGAGATGGAGAAGATGGGGGAAGAAGAGAAGGAGGTGGGAGGGAGAAAGGAAGGGAGAGAGAGGTCTTATCTGGAATTTCCTCACACAATAAGGCAGGTTGAGAAGCCCTCACTTGGTGTCCTGTAAGCTACAGGCTCAGGACAGACAGCAGTGTTCTCCAGTCTGAGTCTGAAGGCCTGAGAATCAAGAGAGTTGATGGTTTTATTAGGAAGCCTCCCAATACTGTGACAAAATAGTTGTGACAGCAAACTTAAAAGGAAGACAGACTTCTCTTGGCCCAGGGTTTCAGAGATTGCAGTCTGTGGTCACCTGGCTCTGCTATTTCTGGTCCTGCTGAGACAGACAGCATGGTATGGGACATGTAGTGTAGCAAAGTGCTCACCTCATGGTGGGTAGGAAGCAAGAAGAGGGACAGGAAGGGGCCTGGGTCCCTGTATCCCCTTCAAGGTCATGCCCCCAGTAGCCTATGTTCCTTCCACCAGCCCCACCTCCTAAGAGTTCCTGCATCTCTCAAGAGTGCCCAGGGTGGTAACCAAGCCTTCAGGATGTGATCCTCTCAGGGGACATTTAAGATACAGACCAGAACAATGGTGTGGTTTCTAGCCCAATGGCTCAGCTCGGAAATTGTTGGGCAGAGAGAACAGATTCTCCCTTCCCTGTCCTTTTTTCTATTCAGGCTTCCAACAGATTAAGCATCGCTGAGGCCCGCCACATTGGAAAGGGCCTTTTGCTCTACTCAGTCCATTAAACTAAACATTCAGACAGCCCAAAGTAATATTGAATCAAACACCTAGGCATTCTTCAGCCCTATAAACTGACACTTAAAATGAACTACCACACAGTTTTGGTGGGGACTTCCTGAGGAGAACTTGAGGAGGGTTTGAAAGAGGAGCCAGTTGCCCAAGGGCGGTGAGATGGGATGACCTCCACCTTGAAAGTCTTCCCAGGAGTCCTTGCCTCTGTGGTTAGGCAGTGCCTCCCACGTGGTGTCTTCTGTAATCCTCATGGCGGAGATCATGCCCACCCTCCCCGGGCTTCTGTACTTGGCTTGTACCTTTCTTATTGGCTAAGTACACTGAGTTAGTGTGACATTTTTACAGGTCTCTCTACCCAACTGAAACCATGAGCTTCTGTAGCGAGGGGACTTTTTTTGTGGCACATAGTAAGTGCGTGGTATATGCCACTGCAGCAATTGTCAACAAGTCAGAAGCAGAGGCCCAGGTAGATTTATGAGTCAAGAATAGAGATAAGGAATAGGGTCCTAGGTCACTGTGTTGAGTCTACATGCTCCAGGGTATGAGTGAGATTGTCTGGAATCAAGTCAGGCCTTGAACTAATTCATAAAAAGTAATGTACTGGGGCTGGGGATTTAGCTCAGTGGTTTCGCCACCTGCTGCTCAAGCCCAAGGACCGGAGTTTGATCCCCGGTACCAAAAAAAAAAAAAAAAAAGTAATGTATGCATGGTATGTAGTTAGAATTCAATAAATATTAGCTAATCTTGTTATTCTAGTTATTATTACTATCATTCTATCTTTTAAACTTTACGAAACTCTTAGATTTATTTTTCTGTTCTTCAGTTGAACTGTGGGTTCTAGAAACAGCGGCAGGTTTTATCTGACATGGCATCCCTGACACAGAGTGGAGCTTTTCCTTGGCCTGCTGACTCCCCTTATTGCATATCTGAGAGTGCTAGGGAGGAGCCCAGGACGAGGGCAGAGCACTTGCCTCATCTCTGCACACCGCAGAGGTGCAATTGGCATAAAAGCCAGAGTAAGGGCAGCAGAGGTGCTTAGGCTGTACTATGTTATATCCAGCAAGATAAGTTGGGGACACAACTGGAGCCAGCGCTGGGAGGGCTCTATTGGCACTAGTACTGTGGGCTTTTCTCATTCCCAGCCTCTTGGCACATGATTTGAAGCTTAACTGAGATTTGTGCACAAAATCCTACTATGAGCAAAGGTGATAAAAGTAATGATGCACATCAGAGAGTCAGGGAATTAATGAAGTCATTAACCTTAGCCCGTGTGTTATGTGGCCCTGGCCCAAGGAACAGATGACAAAACAAGGAAAATGCCTGATCAGAGAAGAGGGTTTATATCAGTGGGAAATGGAAGATTCCCGAAAGCCTTGCTAAAGGGTAGAGGTAGGAAAGAGTCTAGCTGGCTTGGTGTCCAGGAACTGCCCCCAGAGAAAGAAGGTGGTCTGAAATCAGGGGAAAGAACAACCCAACTTTGCCCAGAATTCCAGGGCAGTTCTGGTGGAGAAAAAAAAACTTTTCTTTTTTCCTCCCTCTCTTTCTCTCTGGTTTCTCTGCCTGTTCCCACTTTAATGTTTTCTTTAGAGCCTATTACTGGAAGCTCTTTGGGGTCATCCTCTCCCATGTAGTCTCCCAGGCTGGGACCCCCACATCTCTGTTGGCAGGAGTCAAGAAAGACTTCCCAGAATTCAGGTAATTCAAAAGAGATCCAAAGGTCCAAGTGGTCAGGATGTTGCCTTCCCTTGAGCTCCACGTTTCCATCCTCAGGTAGGAAGATGGTATAAAGATTGCTCTGTGTGCCCCAGGCCAGACCATAGCCTTTCGCATGTCTATTCTTTTTGCCTCACCTCTGCTGTCTTCTTGGGGGCAATTAACTAAAGTCAGTATTCCTGCTGGCCAGGAAGCAAAGCAGAGAAACAGTACCAGAGAGGAAGGGCTGAATATCCAGATATAGATCCAAGGTCCTGCCTCCACAACCCACGCAGAAATACGGGAAGTGTGGCTTAATCTCCCGGGTGGCTTCCAAGCCAATCGAGTTGACACAATTAAGATTAACTGTCACAAGCAGAAATTAGAAGCTCAAGGACAGCTTCACATTTGAAAGACAGGAAGCATTTTCTAGGTGGATAAGACTACCTGGACATTGAGGTCAGCAGAAGAGGTTTAGATGTATGGCCAGGAGAGTGCAGATAGTTCCATTGCAGTGGGTGTGTGAGGGGGCGTGGCCAACGGCATGGGCAGGGCCAGAGTTCTAGCGCCTTGTATAATCTGGTGAAAGAGCCTGAACTCACCCTTGGCAACGGTGAGGTACTGATGAGTGTATTCAGCAAGTTGTAGAGTACACTTTTCAGGTATTTAATCACTTATTTCTCATAACAGCCCACTAGGAAGGCGTCATCTCTACCTTACATGAAAAGGAACTGAAACAGAGAAATAATATTGGATCAGGAAAATTGGTCAGAAGTCTATTCCAGACACAGGATGAAGGATCTAAGTTAATGCAGTGGTGTTGGAAACAGGGCAGGAAATCTGGCTGTGCATGAGTGGTAGGGCAGAGATAATGTTTTCCATCTTTGGTTATTCTATTTCCTATTTTCTGAGGAGATTTCAAAAGTTCCCATAAGATGATGTGGATAGCTTGGATTCCTGCCCTGGGCAGAAGTGTTTTTGGAACTATCTTCTGTGTAAGACCATAACAGGTATTTATTTTTGGCAAAATTATCATTTTATTTCATGGAGAAAAGCATTTCAGGTGTTAATAGAAAAGATAGTTGGAAATAGCTGCAATGTAAATACAGGCTTTCACTGAGAGATGGTGAATGTATAAAAATCAAGAGGGTTGAGGGAGCGTTTTTGTAGTATATATTTTAATTTCTTCCCCATCCTACCTCCTGCTAGGTAAGTTTCTAAAGGAAGGCATGATTTCTTTCTTACCCCTGAGTGAGAGGCCGTGGGAATTTGAATGCTTGGATTGAACTGAAGGATTTTATTAATGAAGTTGTCAGCTGTGAGGAGGTGAATTATAATGGTTGTGTATTAGATTTGTAGGTTATGTATTAGATTTGGTCATGAAAGATCCTGATTCTTGTTTTAACTCTAAGACTTAGGTCATAAATCTTAATTGTGCCATATTTGTAAAGCAAATACAAGACACAACAATAGGAATGGACACTTCCAAGACTTGTGAGGTGCAGAAGATGTGAAGTGAAAGGTAACCCTGAAGAGCCAAAACTCAAGCTAAGGAATATTTGAAGATTATTTGCTTGCTTTGAGGTCTTCTGTTGAATTCTCATCTTGGCAGTTTCCCTAAAAAATGGGGCACAGCAGTTAGAAGTTACCAAAATGTATAAATGTTATCTGTCAGAGCAACTGGAAGTCTCTCAGCCATAGTTTTTGATGCTAGATTACATTTCATATCTCACTCTTCATCCATGGGGCATCGAGTGTGGGAGAGAAGCATTTCTTCAGTTTTCTTTGTTCATGGGAAGATTTAATTTACTTATACATGATATTGTGCTCAAATCATGGCGCAAATCTCCATGTTGTGCCCTCAGGAATGTATATAAAATATATTCTAGATATCTTAAATATAGATTAAATATTAATTAATTAAATATTAAATATCTTTTTAGGTTGTGTCAACATTTAACTTCATGTAACTCATAGTTAGATTATTTGATAATTGACATTAGCTTGTACAAGTTGATAAACTACTGAATGCAGAATTTGTCAAATTATGCCACTTTTGAGACCTATAGACCATAGTTGCAATAAATACAGTTTAATATGTCTTTTTATTTCTACAGGAATAAGTGAGCATGTGAATATTATGGACCATAAACCAAAAGTTCCAGTTTTAAATTAAGTTGCAATTTGAGAATTATCTAGAATATGGGGAATTCTCAACCATTTGTAAGCTAATTAGTTCTTTTAAATTACTTTTAAATGTCTGGTTTTATGGCAGACTTAAGTAGAAATGGTTTCTTAGTGACCATCTGTTCTCTTTAAAGCTCTATTAAGGGAAGAAAACTTGCCACATTGTATTATTGGCATTTTAAGTCTGAAAAAGGCTGTTTGAGGCCACCTAGTCTTGGAATGCTGGAATCTTCAGGTTAGGTGGGAAAGGGAATTATTTAAATTTTCTTTGCAATACACAGCCTGTACACTTTCAGGGCCAGGGATCTTATTATTTCCCAGGGGAACCTATTCTCTTATTAGAATTGTAAATAGATCTTTTCTTACAGCGAATCTAAATTTATCTCCACTAATCCTTGGGTCCTTGTTGCAACCACTGGACTGAGCAGTATGCATATAACTCATTTTCCACGTGATAAGTCTTCAAATATTTAAAGACATCTCCCATGCAGGCCACCTACCTCCCTACCACCCTCTTGGCTCCTGCCTCCCTCTCTGCTGAAGGCTAAACAACCCAGAAAGGGCTACACGTATGACACAGAAGCAAGAACCCTCCCTAGACTGGTTAAGCTCAGCAATCTGTCATTTATAAGATGTGTTTTCTTGTCCTTGGAGACCACTGAAAATATATTTTCTTATCTTCAGTCTTTTAGAAATGATTCCATATAGATTACCAAGACCTTCCCCTTCTCCCTCAGTATCTTGCAGTGGAACTAGAATGAAATCCAACCTCTTGAATTCATCAGAGTCATTGGGGATGCTCGTAAAATCTTTACACTCACCTTGGGGTTTTACACCTCTTTGGGTGCTTTTTCTGTCCCCTTTGTTCTCTGTGGCAGAACATTAAGTCACAGGAGAAGCAAAGGGACTGACTTCACCTCCTCACCACTGTCCAAGCTCTCGCTGGATGTGAAGAGTGAGCTCAGGGTTCATAACTTGGAGATATCCAGCACAGGTCCCCCACATGGTCACCTTGGGACCTGCGCACGTTACTGCCCTTCCGGGCTTTAGTTTCCTCAGTTATGAGATGAGAATATCAGGACACAATTCAGAATGCATGGGGTGAGGATTTCCAAGTTGATGTGCATACAGTGGTTGGAACCAGGTCCGGGTATCGCTCTGTTCCCTCCTTCTATTTGCAGGCAAGAGAGCTAAGTGCGCTGCCCTCACCAGAGGTCCAGAGTGATGGGGTCACTTGAGCTTGCACAAGAACACCAGGACTGAGAGCCAAATGGACCTCTTCTCTCTTTCCAAGGTCACTGCCTCCAGTGCTTCATTACAGTGGAGAGCTGGCCACTGCACCACTACTCTGAACTGAGGGGACCCTCCCTACCCATGAAAGTGGCCTGGGGTAGCTACATGTACAACAGCACTCACCTTGTCCACAGCAAGGAGGAAGAGGCTACGCTTGGGACACTCTCACATGTGATGTGTCTACTTGGGTAACACCAGCTCAGACCGTCGTAAGGCCTGTTTCAAGGGAAGTGTTCAGTATACATTTGACAAATTGGAATACGGGGGCAGGAGAAGGCTGAAATCGTTCTTTCCCTGACCACTTGCTATTAGGGACATGGGTTAGGAAAGCATTCTTTATCTGGCCAGTTGTTTATAAGCTATCTGCACAATAATACTATGCTGTTTCTCCACGTCCACCCTTTTGTCTCAATCTTCCCAGCCCCATTAAGTTGATTGGTACATTTGAGGTATAAAATACAGTTACAGTCATCATTGGGCTCTTGTACCTTTACATGAGTATCTTGGTTCTTTTGTTTCCCCTCTTCCCCTGCCCTACCTTCACCCCCTCCACCCTTCCCTATTTGCAAAGATTTTGTTTCCATTTTTTTCCTTTTCTCATATTTATTTCCCTTCTTTCCTTTCCCCTACCTCTTCCACTTCCCCTGCTCCTTTAGATCTTTACTTCCTATTACACAATATCAATTATCCATTTTTAAAATTACAATATCAAGATCTAGGAGACATTACCACAGATTTTACAGAATTTAAAAGGATATAGAAAGCATATTTCACAAATCTGTTTTGAAA
>NW_004624730.1:909633-935915 GCF_000247695.1 Heterocephalus glaber
AGAGAGAGAGAGAGAGAGAGAGAGAGAGAGAGAGAGAGAGAGAGAAATTGATTTCTCACCATGTGCAGGGCCTGTGGAATGACCATGTAGAGCCCAGGCAGAAAACAACCACCTGCTAGCCTGGAGAGGGCCTGTGTTAGAACCACATCAGCTGGCATTTTGACCTTGGACTTCTAACTTCCACAACTGTAAGAAAATGAATTTCTGTGGTCTGAGCCACTGAGTTTATGGAATTTTGTTATAGCAGAGCATGTGGATGGAGACACACTTTCTTAAGCTTTCCCTTTCTTAACCTTGTTGACTTTAGGCTGGGATTTTATGATAGCCCACCTACTTACTTTGAGACTTGGACAAATCACTTGACTACAACAGACCTCGATTTCTTTTCATTACAATGGGGATAACAACAGTGTCTACCCATCTTAGAAGCTGTTTTATTTATTTATTGTTAACATACATGTGCATTCATTAACTTGAACTAAATGCGCAAATTAATAGGGTTCAGAGCAATTCTTCAACAGCATGCATTAGTCCAATCTGGCTTCTCTTTATCCTCCTTCCCCACTTCCAACTTCCCAGCCTGTGGTAACAGCTATTCAACATCCAGGGTCATTTTCTAGCATTTCAAATAGTGTAATATACAGACAAATGTCAGACACAGAAAGTCCCTGACTTCCAAAAGAGTTTGGTTCCACGAGAACGTTCATGAGTCAGATTTGTTCATAAGTCTGACAAAGTAAGTCTTATACACCTTTGACGCAGATATACAGTGTAAAACACAAAAAAACACAAAAATACTGTTTAAAACTATGTTTCCCTTTACAGTTACCATAAAACGGTGGTACAGTATAGTACAACAATTGTAAATAAACTATTTTTACTTTTACAGTTACAATACCGTACACTGTTTCACTGTACAATAAGCACACAGCAGCATACCTGTGAAAACATAAGGCAGACACATGAGCTACTTCTGCGATTTGTTTGCATCTACAATTGTTCATAATTTGATGTCCATTCATATCTGTGGAAATTCGCAACTAGAATGATTGTAAATCAAGAACTTATTGTACATACATAGGTAAAGGGACATTTCAGAAACAAATGACAGTAAGAGAAAATGAAAGCAATTTAGAGCAAATATTAAAAGAACACGCATGATTGTCACTAGCAAACCCTTATGTTCCAGCTTGTTAGGCTAAGGACATAACCGGACTATTTGGTAGACTTATACATTACATTGCAGTTGATAAAAGTATGTCAATGCTTTCGCCTTAAAACAAAGAAAAGGTGACAAATATGCATGGTTCAAAGGTAAATATTAGCTTCCTTCCACTCCTTCCATTCTTTCAAATCACATTCTGCTTTTTCAAAAGGTATTTTAAAAGAACAATTTCAAATGAAACCATTTCACATCTCCTATTTTTCAGCTTCCTAGTTCTCACTCTTTCAGTTTGTCTTCCACAGAAGTTAGAGGACAGGGAGACAATGATCACATAGACCAGTGATAGTGAGTCTTTTAGAACCTTCAATGATACAAACAGCCTGTGGAGGCCCTCATGAGGCTCTCTTAGGTTCGCCACCACTGACACAGACCCTTGGGGGTGCACAGTGAGAACTAATTTTTTTACTTAAAAGATAAAGTTATTCCTTGGATCTTAGAAACCTGACCATGTGGAGGAGGCTTTGGTACTGGGAGATGGGTGGAAGCTGGGACAGTTTGAACTATATGATGGGAAAAGCCTGTATTGCCATGAAAAGAGCAAGGTTCTGATTCTGGTGAGATGAAGAGAAGAGGAAGGGGAATCTGGAACTTCTTAGTGAAGACCTAAGTGGTCTCACAGCCAGGGTGCTAATAGAAATATGAACAGTAAAGGTCTCAAATGGGCTTGAGGAACAAGGTATTGAAAGTTGGGTTGAAGACCATCCTTGCTATGAAGTTACAAAGAATTTGGCTGTGTTGTGTCCATGCTCCAGGACTTTATGAAATGTGAAAGATAAGAGTGATAAACTAAGATATTTGGTGGGTGAAATTTCTAAGCAGCCACACATTTGAGCTGTTGTGCGGCTACTTTTAATGGCTTGTACTAGCTGTCCAGTGATGGTGAACCTTTTAGAGACGAGTGACCACACTGAAACCCCAAACCCACTAATTTACTGCAAAGTGCCAACACTGCAATTAAACTTGAATACTGAGGTTTCAGTTTAGAAAAAACAGTTCATACATTAACATCTTTTGTCTTAAAAGAAAAACAACATGTGTGCCATAGATTTGACACATGGGCTTGTAGTAAAATTCGAAGACAAAGAAACAACCTTAAAGACAAAATTTGTAATTAACAGGGAGCAAGAGTGAGAAGATTTGGGAAATTCTCAGCCCAGAGAATGAATGAACATTTCCCAGAGAACTGTGGCTGAGCAACATTTGCTATAGACAGTCAGAGATTCGTATGAATGAAGGAGACTAGTATATATGGGAGGAAGTCCAAGATCATTGGAGAGACACTCAAGAGGCATCTCAGAGGTCTTCACAGCTGCTTCTCTTGCCAGCACCAAGCGTACTAGGTGAGCAGCATGGTTTCCTGGGACTGGTCGGGAGTACCCTCCACAGTCTCACTACCCAAGACAGTGTAAATTTGTGTCATCTAAGTTCAGGTACAGTGCTCTTTGGTGGCTGTGGTTTAGATGCCCTCAAGAGAGGCTCCACCTACTGCTCTGGGAGGCATAGGCTGTCAACACTTGCAATGTCCACATAGTAATAATTCTGAAGGCCTGCAGAATACCAGAGCTGCAGGACATGCCTGCCTCCACCTAGATTTCAAAGGCTACCACAGACAGCCTGGAGGCCCATGCAGGCACTTGTCAGAGAGGCAGAGCCAGTGCAGAGAGCCTGTGCCAAGCAGTATGTGTTGGGAGCAGAATCCCACCATCACAGTGATTATGGAGAAGAGCTGCAGACAACAGGCTCCAACCAGCAAGGCCAGAAGCAAGGGCTGAGCCCAACAAGGCCACAGGGCACAGCTCTCTGGGGCCTGGGAGGCCGGGTCTTGAACACACATGTGTGTAGGATATGGGGAGAAGTCTGTCCAGCTTAGTGCTGTTTCCTCTGTTGGGTTTGGACTTATTCGGGACCAGTTATTCCTTTCTTCTTGCCTACTTCTCTTTTTTTGGAGCAGGACTCTCTGTCCTTTTCCCATCCCACCATTGTTTTCTGGAAGTGAATAACTTATTTCACAAGCTTATCATAGATAGAGGGGGTTTTCCACAGGATGAATCATGCCTTGAGTCTCACATTGTAACCCAGAGACAAAGCAGATCTTTAAAAGTTAGAACTTTTTCCTTTGGAGACCAGCTGCCTCTCTAGACTTCCCCCGGCTCAAAGTGTAAACCACTTCCCCTCTCCTCACCCCAGATGAGTGGACAGCTGGACCAGGAGGTCAGAGCCTGGGTCCTTTCCAGGGAAGGAAGGGAAGAGGGGAGAAAGGAGAGAGGATAGAAGAAATAAAAGTAGAAAGGAGACAAGGAAATCATTACTAAAAATTGTACTTTGGAGAATACCACGTCTAGGTCTTGGCTCCAGTCACTCATGGAGTCCATATCTGCATTCCCTTGGTTACATTTAGGCTCCTCCCCTTCCAGACCCATCACACCCAAAATTCCCCAGGAATGCTGACCCTCCATAGATTGGCTTAATTGAGAAAGTAGAGAGCAGGAAGCTGATCCTAATTAAAGGAGCAGGTTGAGAGAATCTAAAGAATGCTTAAATTGTTCATCTTAAAAAACAAGTGGGCTCATCTCTGTAGTATAGGCCAGCAACCTTCTGGGGATGGGGCACCTTTTCCCAGGGTTTCTGCCCCCTAAAAAGAAGCATAAAAGTTCCCAGTGTCAGGAAATGTGTCCCTCTCTCTCTACTTCTCTGAGTGCATATCTTTTAATTTATGCTTAATAAAACACTTCTTTTTCTGATACGGGAGTCAGCAAACCTGCAAACTTATTCTGCAAGTAGAGTGGATTAGGTTCCTTAACTTAGCTTTGGGGTCCTCCTGGGACCCTGTCTGGTGACAGAAGAAGTAGGGAGGGGGGTTACATGAATGTGTGAGCTCTGTATGCTGTATCATCTCCTTGCATTCTGTCTCTCCTCTCTTCCTTTCACCCCTGATACAGGGAAATGATGATTTGAGTCAATCAGAGCTCCTCCATCTTCTCAGAGCTGGCTTGGAAAAAAGCCCCTCATTCTCCTTTCACCAAAATAGTCTCCCCTGTTTCAGGGGGAGCAGCAAGCATAGAGACCTGAGTGGCTGGTGCCAGTGTCTCATTTAAATGAGACTGGACTTTGGGCTTTGGGCTAGTGATGGACCCAAAGCCTTTGGGACTATAGAAATAGCATGAGTGTACTTTGCATGAGAGGGACATGTACTGAGTGGTCAGGGGACGAATGCCATGGTTTGAATGCATCTGAGGAAAGTCCATGTTGGAAAGTAATCCCCAAATGTGTGTGCCATAATGTTTGGAGGTGGAGCTTTGGGAGGTGGTTAGGACTATGTGTGGTCACAAGGATGGGCATAGTCATGGTATATGTAGCTTTGTAAGAGGAGGAGGAGAGCCTGGGCTGGCTCACTGGCTCTGACACGTGTGTGACACTCCTGAATTATGACAGTGCAGGAAGGGGGCCTTATGGATGCAGTGGTCCTGTTCCTCAGACTCTCCAGCATGAAGAGCCATGAGCTGATAGACCTCTACTCTTTATCATCCATGTGGGCTATGGTATTCAGTCACAGCAGTAGAAAATGGACTGAGACACTGCTCAGTAAGTTCTCATGTCCTGGTTACTTGCTGTCTTGGTATCTACAGTGTTGAAGAGAGGAGAGGAAAAAGAGTTGGTGGAGAAGGTCAGAGGAGTCTAAGGGATCAGGAGGAGGCACAATGATGCCCCAGGCCATGGAATTTCAGCTCCATGATGACTTTCCACCATTGTCTTACTCTGTGTTTTGTCTCCTCTTCCTCTTAACTAGGAATAATACAGGGTTATTAAGAAAACCAATCCCTCCTGATCTTGTCTATGAAATCTGTAAAATTTAATAACATAACACCCATCATTCATTGAATAACTTCTATTCTGCCAGACTTTCACCTTGGAGACATGTATTATTGTGGATCATGAAGTCTGCAAATCACTGCATCACATTTGACAGATAAGGAGAGGAGGCTGGGGGAAGCCACTGTGATTTGGCCAATTAGTGACAACTCACACACACACAGACTGAACAGACTCCTAAACCCATTCTTCAGATCTTCCACCTTGTCATCCTATGCAGAGGGTGTCTATACTAGGGGACTCCAGGACTAGGTGGGAGGGAGGAAGCCACTGTTCCTGGGGTCTCAGGGAAGGGCACATAGGGGCTTCCCACATTACAGCACTCAGGTCACACCAGTCAAGGACTCTCTCAAGTCACCTACAACTTGGACTTGCAGAAAAGCCCAAGTTTATTTTAAACAGCAGCTTCTTTTAAAAACATATATGAATATGGCCCCAAATCACTACAATGGTGAACTGAAACCATCAAATTTACAGACCCAGAGAGGATTCTGCTTGAGATTTGCTGAACTTGTGTTGAGTTGCCATTTTCAAAAGATAGCAAACCAAAAAGTTTGGGGCACACATATAAAACCAAGGCTCCCCAAAAGACTAATGATGAAGGTGCTATAAAGTGGGAAGGAAAAGGAAAAAACAGTAATAACTACTTTCTCCCAATTAGATTTGAAAACAGAATCCAGTTGTGATTTTTCATTGGTATTTCCTTACAGACTAATTTCAATATAACAGTTTTCAATAAAAATATTTGCAAGTTCTTTCTCTATACCATGCTATTAATTTTAATGATATATAAAGTATTATGCTCATTATTACTGTACAACATTGCACTTTTAAAATCTTTCGTTCTTCTCATTCACACATTCTTACTGAATTAAGTAATTTCAATGGACATTTGGAGAATGTGTTGACCTAGAATGAATGCATTCCAAAATCTTCCTTCCCAACTCCACGTGTGTGTCTGCTGATGTGTTCCACAAAAAACTACAAGCTTATTTTGTCCTGTCCAGAGGAGGGGGAGGAATGTGCCTGCTGGAGGTTGCTCTGGGTGGGAGGGAGGAGAAGGCTGATTCTTCCAGGCCACAAAGGAATCTGCTTGAGCCTCATACCGGGCTTGGGAGGGCTGGTTCTACCTGCCTGGTCCTGGTTTGGGCTAGACACCATTCAAGCCATCCAGCTTGGGGATGCTGGGGCACAAGTTCTACCCTGGAACTCTGGAGTGATTTTGATCTTTTCTTCTTTTAGTAACAGCTTAGCTTATGTCTAAAGGATGGAGACACAGCTTAGTGATAGGGAAAATCAGTTTTTACCTTCAACCTCTACAATTTATCTTCCTTCATAAGCAAATGGAGAAGGGAGGGAGGGAGAGAGGAAGAAGAAGGAGATGGAAGAGAGAGAAAAGGAGAAGAGAAAGAGGAAAGAGAGGAAGAAAGGAAAAGTCTCTTAACCTTGAAGAGATTGGATTTCTGGTGTCAGAAAATGCAGAGGGCACTTTCCTGGGAGCACTTTACTATTTCTGGCAGTAAACAAAGCCCTTAGGGAAGGTTATTAATTTATCTGGCCTATTTAATATATTAAATTACACTATTTCATACTCTAGTGGCCTGAGAAAGTTAATTTGCCATTTGAATGGCATGAATGATGAACATTTACCTGAAGTCCTGACAATGTACAACACTCAACAAACATGTAGTACTTTTTGCTTAGGTGTGCTTTATTTATTTATTTATTTATTTCCTGTGAAAAAGGAAACAGGACTGGAGCACTCTGCTGGAGATAATAGGATAGCTGCTGGCTGGAGTGCCCTCTGGGGATGAGAGGCCCTGATACTGACAAGGGGAAAAGTCCAGAGAGGGAGAGGTGATTCCAAGCCCCTTGCTTTTCTAGTTTTGCCCTTGTCATCTGGAATACTGTGACCTTTTACCCCAACTTTGGGCTTCTCTAAGCCCTTGCCTGCCCTGTGTACCAATGCTGTATGAGCTGTTGTGTGGGGCTAGAATGGAGTCTGGAAAATTAATAGCTGTGGATCTCTTACCTCGGGACTCTAAAATATTTGAATTGGTTTTGGAATGCAATGTCACCTGTGCAAGTAAAGTGTGTGATACATTTGCTTCATTCCAACAGTGGGGTTGGAGGAAGGGGCAGACACTTGAACTGCATTTCATGTCCAAAATAGTGTTTGGTGGACAGTTTGATGCAATAGAAATACATCTTCTAAAGGGGTGTGCATCCTGGTATTGCTCTTAAAAGAGAAACACAGACCGGCACCTAACACCTGTACCTTTGGCTACTTGGAAGGCAAATATATTAAAAGTATAAGGTCAAATTGGGCATAATTGTCTGTCCTTGAAAACTGAGTGTCTGTAAAATAACTTGTTCCACCAACACCAAACTCCACCTTTCCACAACGCCACAGTGCCGCAGGCAACAATGTTCTTGTTTATACAGACCTAACTAAAATAAAGAGAATTATAGAGGAAGTACAATAAGTAAATATAAATATAGGGAATAAACGAGTGAATGGATGAAGACATTGTAAATGAAATTTCTAAAGTAGATCTCGGTGAGCTGCGTTCCCAGACAGCTAAATTATGGGCAGACAGTGAGCGCTGCAAAGAGGTCACCTTAGCGTCCTGAACATGACGCTGACCCTTGAGTCCCCTGCCCTGAATCTGAGGCTGTGACTGTCAGCAATGACTGCAGACTCAGGTGTTTCCTGGCCCGGTGCACTCTGGTTCCCTGTCCCAGATCCACCCCCCCCACCCCCCGTCTGGGCTCTGTCCCGGGTCCCACCCCACTCGTCCCGGGGCAGGGGACACAGGTGTCTGTCACCCGGAGCGGGCCGTGGGGCTCGGGCGGCCAAGGGCGGGACATAAATAGGGGGCGCCCTTGCCCTGGAGCTCCGGGACGCGCAGTCTCCTGCCAGCTCCAGTCGGCCGCGCTGATCTGGAACGGCAGTGGCAACGGGAACGGGAAGGGGAACGGGAACGGGGACGAGAATGGGGACAGGGACCAAGACGGGGCCCGGGACTGTGACCGCCCGCCCTGCCCCGCGCCGCAGAATCGCGACCACGCCGCTGCCGCCCCCGCTGCTGCTGTTCCTGGGCCTGGGTGAGCTGAGCGGGGGCTGGGACTGGGACAGGACGGGACGGGACGGGACGGGACAGGAGGGCAGGCAGGGGCCGGCGGGGGCCGTGCACCTGTCTCAGGGTGCTCTGAGCCCCGGGGGGACCGGGGAGAGCTCGGGGACGGGGCGGTGTGCATGACAGGGGACTGGGGTCCAGCGGTGACCGGGGGACCTGGGGGCCGGGGGTCCTGCGGGAGGGAGGGAGGGAGGGAGGAGAGAGTTGGCTGCAGCCCTGCCCAAGCCTGAGGTGGAGAACTGTTGGCCAGAGCTGCGTCCTGGGGCCTAGCCACAGGCACAGGGGGACCACTCTTGGAGATGTGGCGGCTAGCAATGAGATTCACCTCCCCACGTTTTCCTGGACAATTGGGCACCTGGGAAGGAAGACTCAGCTTCTGAGATCTTGCTCTTGTGGCTGATAGGGAAGCAGGTCTGGGAGGTGATGTGTTTATTGAGGACCTGTGGATGCTACACATGCACACATGGAGTCTGTTTCCTCCTGATTGAAGGAGATAGACACTGTGGGGTGGGGGGCATTTCCTTCATTACAAGGTTAAACCTGGTGGTTAGGTTTAAACCTGGGTGTGATCCTCGGGTGAGGGGCAGGTGGTGGTGGTGGCAGAAGCAGGTGCCAGGCACTCATCTCAGCTCCCCAGGCCCCTGTGGGACTCAGGATGCATGCAGGGAGGCCATTCCTCTTCAGGTGCAAGGGGGCAAGAAGGCATCTGAGTGGGGAGATTGCTCTGCCTCAGCGGTGCCCCCTGCTTCCGCAGTTACATGGAGACTGGGAAGGGAACAGACACCAGTGATGTTTCCTGGTCCTAGCTGGAGTGTGGCAGCATCAGGCATTGCAGCTTTGGGAGCAGGGCTCCCAGCCTAATGGGCACCTTGACATCACTCCTACCTTCCGTAGAAAAGGGACCCTCCTATACGTGAGAAAGGACTGGACTTTCTTCCAGAAAGACAAAAACAATGGCACCTAAATGAGTTTTCTTTTGGCTATGTCCTTGGAGTGGTGGAGGTGGCTAAAAGATGTCCTGAACTTGATTGCAGGTGGATTGGATTTAGAGCCTAGGTCTGAGAGAAGGATCTGATTGCCTGTCCCTGGATGGGTGGGTAGAGTATTATATTACCCTTGTGGAGGGATGTGGCATCTGAAGAAGAGCCATGCCCCAAAATTTGGGCCTGGAGACAGCTCAGAGGCTGTACATTCTCCTGCTCCACCTTGTCCAGCTGCAGGGAGAATGCCGGGGGGACAAGGAGCAGAGAAGAAAGCAGTGGGCAGCCTTGCATAGGGAAAGTGCACTTAGTGCAGAGTTGGCAATGTCAACCTGAATGCCTGCCTGAGAAGGCAGCAGAAAGTAGTTCTAAGCTTTTAACAGGCTGCAAAGAACCAAAAAAGTCAGGTTAAAATATTTGGATGCAAATGAATATCCAGTGAAGTGCATATCACCCCAGAGTTTGAATCAGGGAGTGATAGGTTGCAAATAACCAATTAGAGGAGATGAATAGGGCCGCAGGGTGCCCTTTGGGGAGAGGATTACCCAAGGTTGATGACATTCTTTTTTTTTTTGGCCACCTTTACTATCACACAGTGCTGTACTTTTTCACAAAACTTGTCAAAAGTTAGAAATAAAAAAAAACAAACACTGACAACTTCAACTCAGAGCTGTTGTAACCTGAGATGCCAGCCACCTTGTGGGAAGACAGTCTTTTGGGAAACTGAATTTGGTCTCAGGATCCCCTAGTAGCTCTGCTCTCTGCATGTCAACGGGTATAAGTTGTTGGAGTCAACATTCCCATGAAGTGTTCCCATGACTGTCCTCTGCACTTTACTCAGAAGCCCCATCCCCAATTTAAACCACATGTAAGTTTATGTGCTTTTGAAAAGAATATGAGTAGTGTGGTGTGTGTGGTGTGTACATGTGTGTGTATGTGTGTCATAGTGCATTAGAGGCTGGCATGCCAGCTGCCATCCTGTGCCCCTGAAATACCTGTAGTCCAACTTTCTGGCCATTGTCTTCCTCTTTCATCAAATGAAGGAGTTTCCCTAGATGATCACACTTATATTGTCACGTTCTTTTCTAGTGTGTGACAAATTAGGAATGGCTCGTGTGGGTGATAACCGTACCACTTCTTAATAAACACAGTTGGTGTTGAATAGATGGATCTATACAGGGTGATTTTAATTCTAATGTACTAATATTAGGTACTACTCCTTTGGGGAAATTGTATGATGGGAAGAATGGGGTTGGAGATGATATGCCATAGTGTCTTAGTCACCTTGTTGTTGCTGGAACAAAACACTCAACACCCACAACTTATAGGAGAAGAGGTTTGTTTTGGCTCTCGGTTTCAGTCCTGGTCTGCGTGGCAGAAGAACACGGAGGAGGAAAATGTTCTCAAGCCCTGCCAGCCAGGAAGTGGCGAGCAAAGGGAGGAGAAGGGAAGGAGATGATCCTGCTGGGCCACCCGCACCCCTTGTGACCACTTCTTCAGACCCGGCCACCCTCCTAACAGCACAGTCAGCCCAAACTCATCAGAAGATCAATCCATGATGAGTGTATCAACCCCACGATCCGATCACCTTCCCAAAGCCCCACCTCTGAACACATACATGAGTGTTTTAGGGGACATTCCACACCTGAACCCTAACACTTAGGAAGAATAAATCTATATAACATAAGTAAATTTAATATGGATATAAATTATATGGATATATAATGTATTTATATAAAACATGTATATATGTATAATTGGTATCCTTTGTATGCATTGATTTGATTTGATTAAAATGATCTAAAGGCATTCTCACAATGTTAGTAGAAATTTTGAACTATTTAATATGATATTTTCCAAAAATGGGATTTTCCCAACTGTATTCTCTTATTAACAAATCCATTTATTAATTCCAGAAATTGAGAGAAAATTGCCAAAGAGGAGACAATGGAATTCTACTTTTCTGCTTTGTTACGGACTCTGAGAAATAATCCCATTAGAATGATTGCTGGCTCTGAGCCTTGCAGGTGCTGGGACAGAGTCTTTATTCGTGTCTGTTTATGATTCTTTAAATGATTAAGGAACCAAGCCCTTGCTTCCATCTCATGGACAGCAGGGAACACCCTGCATGACTTCATTCTGAGCCTGGCTGGCTGTGCCCTTTTTAAAAGGCAGACACATAAATGATCTTGTTAGCACTTTCTGACTTCTCTAATGTGAATGTTGGAGAATTTAAACTTCTATCACAAAAACATCCCATTTAAACAATAATTGGGGTTATGTTTCCAGGTCAGCTCACAAAAGACTTGCATTTCACAGCGTACTTAGAGGATAGAACTAAAGGTGACTATTTCATATTATATTTGTAAGTAAACATCAGGTTAGCAGAAACTGTATCTTCATAGCATTGGTTTACTTCATCTCTGAGGGCTTTGGAGGAGGGTGAAGTAATATCTGAGTATCTAAAATCCTCTGTCCTCCATCATTATTCAACACATATTTAACTGAGTATCTGTTAGGAATGAAGGCTCTCTGTAGTCCACGACCCTTGAATAAACACCTTTCAACTCAAGGTTTTATTCCTCAGATGGAGGGCAAAAGACAAGCGTTTTTGTGGAATATATTTTTTGACTTATACATCTAAGGTTGGGAGGTTGGATACTGTCTGATCTGGCAAGTATTTAGTATCACCATTCATCTGTATGAGTCAAGTGTATTCCTAAATCACTTACTGGACAGGTGCAAATGTTTTGAATCAAGTGATCCTAAGCCACCTTTTGAGATGAACAGGTTTCCTAATTCATGTGGAGAATTTAATGCTCAAGCACGTTCTGGAGTTGCTGAAGTGACACAGCGACTTAGTCACCATACAGTGAGTTGGCTTCCTGGTTCTCTCACACTGCTCCTACAGCTACACTTGCCCTGTGGGTAACAGTAAGGATCATCTGTTCAGTGTCTGCCACAAGCCGAACTGTTTACCATTGTGGGCTTTGGGAACCTGAGTTCCACAGGAGTTTTAAGCCAAAGATCCATTGTGAGTCACATTTTCCTCATTGTCCCAAGGAGGGTCCATAGCAAGTGCTATTCTAGATGCCTAGGAAAGATATTAAATCAGTTGATACAGTGAATGCTTCAGGACATTAAGAATTAATTCCCTCTCAGGAGGACAGATAGAGGAAGGCTGAGTTTTCTTTAACTCTCAGCACATCTCCAGGAGACAGATGCTATTATTAATGGCCCAGCTTCACATATGCAGAAACTAACACTTTGAGAGTTTTAAGTGGCTCTCTGCAACATACTGTACTCCTGGGACTCACACTCAGGTCTATATGACTCCAAGTGCTGTGCTCTCAACACTACCCTGTCCTCCCTTTGTGCTTCCTTTATTATTAATGGATCTTAATTGATTATCCCAGTTAATACTGCTGTAAAACAATTCATAAATTCCTCGGTCAGAAATACGCCAAGTCAAATTTAAGAGGAAAACAGTCTGATTAAAGGTGGGCTTATGGCAGCTCTCATGGGCTTATTTCTGTCTTTAAAAAGGAATATTAGTAGCTCAAATGAATCTCCAATTGTGAGAATTTTTAGAAATGACAGGTTTTTTTTATATGGCTGGAGAGAGGTATTTAATCTTAATTTATATCAATTAAGCAGTTGGCTACTTTGGTTATCAGCAAGGTCAAGTAACCGTGAAATACTTTCATTCATTCTTTACATTTTTTCCTAAGGATATGTACTGTGTTATTACACTGATTTGTAAATTAGAGACATTAATTTCAAAGTAGGGATGGAAAGGATAATTATGTTCATGTTCAGCCTTCGTATTTAAAAGTGCTGGATTAGTTGCATAACAGAATGTGTTACAAATATAACAGTTCCCTCTTTGCAAAATTATGGAGACAGACCCAGAATGTTGCTGTAGATAGACTTAGACATCTTGCTTGACCATGGAATTCCAACATAGTAACTCTTGCTTTGGGGGGACCTTTAGAACTGAAAAAGCATTTTCATGCCTAATACTTCATTTGCTTTTCATAATAGTAAAGCTGTTAGGTAATGAGGCAGCCAGGCTCTGGTCTAAGGGCTAACTAACTCATTTTGTCCACACAATGTTATCCACCGAACACAGGAGCTAGATGTCATTATTATCCCAGCTATAGGAGTGGATATGAGACACCAAGGGATTATGTCACATGTCCAAGGCTTTGCGAGTTTGAGCTCTAAGTATGAGATGAGGACTTGGCTTATGGTAGATAATATTCCATGCTGAATGTAGCAGACAGGGAAAGGTAAGGTGCCAAAGACAGGGATGCCACGTGGCAAAACCAATACCAGAATTCAGTTCTTCTGACTCATTTAAAAAGCGATGAGGTTCATCCTCACTGTCTCCTGCCCCTGTGCTTGTGCTGCCTACCCATATATCTGTGGCATCCCTGGAATCACCGTGCCACTGGTATTTGGACTCCTGGCTTTTCATCCCACCCTGGAAACCCTGTCTACTCATGGCACAGTCCAGGACATCATTGCTGATAGTGATTGACCTTGTGATTGAACTTGATCTGTGATGAATGCCACTCCAGGCATCTTGGACCCTTATAAACCTGAACTGGGAGGGAGATGACTCCTATGCCCCTTCCCTGTCTGTTCACAGTACCGTGACACTTATGGGTGCTCTTGTGGGTGGATGAGGAGGGATGCCATTGCTTTATATTCTTCCTAATGGCCCTGTGTACTTATGACTGACATAGTGGGTTAAAGGGACCCATCTGAGGCTGAGGTAGGTAATATGTGACCCCTGGCACGATGACTCGCTGAGGTGAAGCTCTGGGCAAGTTACAGCCTCAGTTTCCTCATGGACAGTAACAAAACCATGACCTCTGTGTGCATAAACTTCTTGACTATTCAAGGCACATGCTATTTGCCCAGAATAGAGTAAATTCTGGACAAGCATGAGTCACCATAATAAATAACAGGGAAGCAAAGATTAAATCATTAACAATTAACTTTTTCCTTTTTTTGTTATTGTGATCCTGGGTACTTTCTGAATGTAATTGGAGTCTAATTGATGCAAAAACCTTCTCTTGCCTGCATTGCTTCAATCCTTGCTTCCACTAATTATGAAATTGGCAGTGGATATATTCTCAAATGAGTTTTAATTTGATTTCTTTTGTTAGAAAAGAACAAATGTGAAAAATAAAACTGCAAAAGCCAAATGCCTATCTGTTTAAAACATGCCTCCAATTTCTATCCTAATTTCATGCAGCGGAGGCTTTCTAGCACTTGCCTGATGCTGAGATTAGACACAGAAGTCAGACCTGCACCATTAGCATCAAGTGGAAGGTTTAAAGGGTAACAGTTTCCTCAGATTTTAAATGTGGACAGCTATGCATAAACATTAAGTTGTCCCACAAGAATTGCCTTGTAACACTGAGAAAGTTTCTGAACCTCTCTAAACCCATTCTCTATCTATAGAATAATAATACAAATGATAATAATAATAATAGTAACTGTCATCTCAGGACATGGAATTATTTCAAAGATAAAGTGAGATAATGCAGGAAAAGATTTTAGCAGAATAATTCACAAGTAAATGTTTAGTATAAAATTACTGCTCTCAACTTTGTGAATATGTAGATAACTTTTAAATTATTTCACGACTGTGATCCAAGAGGAGTAATAGAATCACTGTGTTCATTACGCTAACCAGAGTGCTAGGGTTTGTGGAAGGAAATTGCCATTCACCACTGGAGGCAATCGATGAAAAAATGGCATCACCCCACCCTGTGACCATGGTGTCAGCAGGGCTCTGAACAGATTTACTAGAACCAGCTGTATCATACAGGGATTTGTCTGGTTTGGTTACAGTTATACTGCAGTACCCAGAATAGCACCTCTACAGGGTAGGTATTAAATAAATATTGTTGAAAGAATGAATCTGAATGAGGATAGTTCAGAAAGTTCTTCTACAGCTACCTGTTGCTCCTTATAGTGTATCATCCAGAGCTTGATGTAAATTGTGCAGATCTCTCTCTCTGTCTCTCTCTCTCTCTGCTTCCAAAAGCAGAAACTAAGAACCCCTCATTTCAATTTCTCCAATACTCTGAATACTCCATCTGTAATATCTTCAGATTTGCTACCAGTGACTTCTGTTAGATGAATCCTTGCTAAGATGATAGCTGGACATGGTTTACCAAACATGCTGACCTGTCAGAATGAGATCAGCAAACATTAACTTAGCCAAAAGTAGAACTTTCTTGGCCATGGTATAGTGCCAGAGGGGCTGATGGAAAGTGCTACTGTCATTTCTAAAACATGTCATATGACAAAGACAGATTTGAAAATTTTTGCTACTTAAAGTTTCACTACTTTCAGTTGTGCTTAAGAACATCTTGAAGTGTCTCTGAAACTGTTAAGCATTCATGAGTTAATGAGAATAGTTTAATTATAAGCTAGTATCTTTCTAAGAAGGGTTTATAATGTACTGTATAAAAATGTTTGACATGAATGAAACAAAGAACTGATCAACCTTGGCAAAGTTTATATCACATAGTACATATTAAATGTGATCTCAGAGAAGGAGAATTTACAATGGGTTTGAGTGATTGGGAAAATTTGTTGACAAAGTAATGGCCTGTGACAATTCTTCTGTGATGTTGGTGGAGGAAAACATGAGAAAGAATGAGGTGAAAAAATTAATAGTTGCCAGTTTTGTGTGCTGAAAAGTGAGGAGACCCACACGCCTAGAACAAAGGGACCAACTCTGTGGTGATACTGAGGGAACTATCAGCTGAAGAAGGAGATGGCTCCCAGATGAGGAAATCACCCGCACTCTGAATTCTTGGTGCAGTGTCATCTCCATCTCTGTAAGATTTCCTAGGAATTAGAGCCAAGTGATTTTGTAATTTGGATAAATTTGTAGTCTTTGTAACAAATTAAAACTTTATTTTAAAGTGTCATGTGGCCACTTTCATGGGGAGTTTGTGCAAATCTGTGGAAATGTACAGATTGCCCCTAGAGCTGGTTCCCAACAGTGTGCTGAAGAGCCGCCACCTCCTCCCCAGGTCCAGATGGGAGGTCTGACGCTTGGCTTTTCTCCTGGTCCCTGCCCAGGCACTGCCAGTTTTCCTGTTAGATGTGCCTCTTACTCAGCAGATGGCTCCAGGTCCATCCTAAGGAAGCCATAGTATTTGTTAAAAGAAACTAATATTTTAATGACTAAATAAAATGATTAAAATTTTTAATGAATAAAATTTAATGACAAATTTAAGAGAATTGATTCATGAGTACACAACACTTAAATAGAGGAAACCAAGACTGAATGCACTCCATTATTTTCCCCTCAAACTCCACCTTAGCATATGAGAGCCATGTTCTGTAAATAGGGGGACAGCTTTCTGTCCTTACCTCCTATCTGAGGGCCTCCATAGGAATGGAGTAAAGATAGTAATTTTAACAGGGGAGCAATCCAATGAATGCAATGGTTTAAGATTGCTCTTGGTATAGAATGAATCACATGAGGAAAAGGTAATTAAAGGCAATAAAGAGGAAGCTGCTAGGGCCAACTCTGGCAGTGCTAGAGTAAGAGAAAGGAAAAACTTTAATAAATATTTCAAAGCCAGAATTTATCAAATATAATGAGGAATCATGTCTAGGTAAGGAAGAGGAAAGAAGAATTAAAAGCTGTGTCCAAGACTGCTGGTCTGAGGGAGAAAATAATTTTATGGCACCATATTTGAAAGAGAACTCATTTTGTTATGAGATTGGAACTGAATCTGGGATTCTCACAGGTCCAGTGAGCATTTGGAAATGTGAAAGTTGACTTCAAATTATATCAGTGGACCCAAATGTTGTTGTTCTTCCGGGGAATGTAAAAATAGACAGGTTACTATGCCTCTCCCCAAAACTACTACAGTCCAATTTGATATGACCTGGGACTCTAAATTTTAAAAAGACTTTCTAGTAGGAGAAACAGATTTTCCTTGTTGATTGTGATTGTGTTTTTTTTTTTTTTTTTTAGTTTTGGAGACGGGATACGGGATCCTGGTAGGTGACTAGAGTTCAGACGTGTAGACTTTAGTACTGGGGATCGAACTCACAACCTTGTGGTTGTGAGGCAGGTGGCAGAACCACTGAGCTAAATCCCCGGCCCAATTGTGATTGTTTCATGTGGACCTTCCTCCCTCTAGGAGGTGGATGTTAAATTATGAACCCTTATGAGTGTAGGGTGCACTTGGAAAATCGCTTTTGAAGAATAGAATATGATGTCACAAGTGGCAGGATTTCCTTATTTTTAAGGCTGAATAATGTTCCGTTGCATGCATATACTGCATTTATCCATCTGCATTTTGATGAGCATTTAGTTTGTTTCCATATCTTGAGTATTATGAACAATGCTGCGATATTCATGGATGTGCAGGTATCTCTTCAAGACCCTGTTATCAAATTCTCTAGGTATACATCCAACAGTGGGAATTCTGTACTTATAGAACGAATCTAAAACAGTCAAACTCATAGAAGCAGGGAGTAAGAACGGTAGTGTCCAGGGGTGGTTGGCAAAGGGAAATGAGGAGATCACAGAAGAATTCAGTGACCTGAAATGAATAAGTCCTGTAGATCTACTGATCTGCACAGTACCTGTACTTGACAAAACTGTATTGTATACTTAAAAATTTTCTAAGAAGATAGATCTTAGCTTAAGTTTTCTTATTTCCCCTCCAACACACACACACGTGCACACACACGAGAGAATATTAAAGGGAAATATAGTGACTATAATGCAGAAATTGGTAAATACTGCCTTAAAGTTAACATCACCACAATGTCACGTAGATGCCGTATATCCTGTAATATGATGTAATGAGAGCATTTCACCAATGTAATATTCTTTCCAAAAGTAGATAATCCAAGTCCAAATACGATAAAACCATCAGACAAGCCAAAAATTGAGAGAAAATCTACAAAATACCTAACTAGTAGTCCCATTGTCAATGAAGCCCTGAAGATAGGAGAGACTAGGAACCTGTCACAGACCAGAGGACAGAAAAGAAAGATTAATGGAAAATATGATAGAATCAGAATGGAGTCTTGAGTTTAGTCAATAGCAATGTAACAAAGTTGCTTTCCTATTTTTGAAAAATGTATCACAGGGATGCAAGTTGATAATATCTGAATGGGTAAAGGGTACATTGGGAATGCTCTGCCCTTTGCAACTGTCCTGTAAATATGAAATACTCCAAAAAGTTCTTTTAGGAAGGGAACTTGAGGAGATATTCCAATCATTAGCCAGTTTGGAAAACTACCAGTTTAGAAATGAAAACTGGAAATCTAAATGAGTCACTTAACTAATTATAATTTCAGAGTACAGCACCCTGACTGACACACATAAATCCTGAGTAAGCACTTGTTCAAACAGCAAGTCTGGGGTGTTTTGCGAGCCTAGATAACATTTTTTTTTTTTGGTACTGGGGATCGAACTCAGGTCCTTGCACTTGCGAGGCAGGTGGCCAAACCACTGAGCTAAATCCCTGGCCCAAGATAACATTTTTAAAAAGAGGACTGAGGTAAAATCAGACAGAAAGCAGAGTGAGTATTGTGGGAAGGCCAGGGGGATGGAGAGTTATGTATTGGATGGATGTATATTCTATATACCTATATGGTTTCAATTTTACAAATTATAAAGAATTCTGGAGATGGCAGGTGCTGATGGCTGTGGCACAATATAAATGTTTTTAATACCACTGAGCTGTTTACTTAAAATCATTAAGATAGCTAATTTTATGCTACATTTATTTACCACAATAAAAATTGGTGGAAAGGCACCTGCAGTAGAGTGTTGGCGGAATCCATATTTGTGGTACAGGAGTCGGAAAAACAGCAGAGTTGAGAACGAGGTAAGCACAAGGCAGGCAGCTGGGTGGGTGAGTTCTGGACGGGGACTGTGGGAGGGGCAGCCAGACTCAAGGATGGATGTGGAGGAGGCTGAGGGTCAGGAGAGGGAGCTGTGAGGAAATCGGGGTGCCCTTGCAAGGAACAGAGACGGGCAATGCCTGAAGCAGTCAGACACCTGAGAGCTGAGAGGAAAGAAGTAGGGTGGAGGTTGGGAAAGAGAAGGGTCTGATTTATGAGAGCAGCCCTTACAGGAAAAAGTTGTTTCAGCAAAGCCTTCTTCGGCAAGCCTCAGAGAGCACGTCTTAGGTAAGTGAACGTGAATTTCAGGAAAGCAGCTGCATCTGGATTTTTGAGGAATTTTTCTCACATGTGGAGCTTCGACAAGCATGGAATCAGCTGCCTCAGGGTGTGGCATGCTTCCTGTGCCCAGGCATGAGGTGGCACTTATGGGAGTGTGCAGGGGGCATTTCTAGGTGAGGCAGGAGGTGGACCAAATGCCTTCCGGGGCCTGTGATGTCTCTATGAATGAAGGACAATAGTGCCACACTTTGCAGATGTTTCAGAGGCTGCAAGATGGAGCTTCAACCTAAACACTCAACAGCTATCTTTAGGGAGAACAGAAGAGCCAGGGTTTTTGGAGACTCAGAAGGCTAAAAACAATCATCGGTGACTTTCTTCTCATGGGTCTCATCATGGATCAATCCCATGCGCCAGGCTCAGTTTGTGCCATAAAGACTCTGCACTCTATGTTTCCCCATGGATTTGGATAGCAGTTATTAACTGGGTCTTACAGTAAAGGGGAAAGAGCACAACTATAGTTGATAAGTTATGTTGACAAAATTTCAAATCCTGTTATATAAGGAGATACTTAGTTTTAGCATTTCCATCTGTGGTTGAAACTTTTGTGAGAAAAGTCTCTATTCATTTTTAGGTAAATGACCGTCACCCTGTAGTGGAGGAGAAGAAATGCGATTTTAAGTTCGCTACAATTGTGAAATGAGCCCACATGCTGAGTAGTGAGCTTCACTTCTCTGGCCTTAGCAGAAGCCTAGTACAAGTGCTGTGCCTGATTCCTGTCCCTCAGCAGTCCCAGAGTTAAGTACTCATGCAGTGGTTTCCTAGGCCAGTCAGATGCACTATTAGGGATATGTCTCTCAGGATGTGAGCAAGCATTGCAAAGCCACAGCTGGAAATAGGTGGTGTGACTGCCCCTTACTGACTAGTCTAATCCTCACAATGACACAAGAAAATCAGTTGACTTATTTCACAGTCACATCACATGCATCAAGAGGGCTCTTGTTGCTTAGTGCTTTTCTGCTCAATTCTCCACTCCATCTGGACAGCTCTGCACATGATCGCTCCCCCCCACAAGCTCGTTTCTTGTCATTGCCTCTGGTTCAGTTCAGCCCCCTTGCTTCTTGCTGGAATTTTCTCCATGATTTCTCCAGCTTAACACACTGGAATTCCAAAACAATTTATTTTCTATATACCTGGGACTTACAATATTCTACCTAATCTCCTCTCTCTCTCTCTCTCATTTTCTTCCTTCCTTTCTTTTTTCTTTCATTTCTGTCTCTGTAGATAGCTTTATTGATAAAGATAATAATGGATTCATGCTAGAAAGGGTTGACTTACTCTTATCTATTTGAAGATCCTAAATTCTAGGGCTTTTTTGGGTTGAGTAATCACCCACTCTGAATCTCATCTTCTTTACTCTGTCATTATTAAAGTTTGATGACTTTTTCCTCATGGGTCAGAGACTGTGTTATTGCTGGATCCAGAGCCCAACTCTGTAATTCCTTCTCACTTTGCACTTAGATAATCCTCCTTGAAAACAAATTGTTCACTTTCTTTGATTCCTTTTCCTCCTCTCTTTGAATTGTTATGAACATTCAACGAATCCAGAGCTTTTTGTTTGAAGTGTTACAGTGTCTGACTGTTTGGTATGGTCTCATCATAAAGGAATAGTCATCAAAAAGTCAAGTTTTGACAACTGATGATTTCTAAGAAACTAGCTCCAGAGTATTATGGGGTTCGCATTCAATTTAGTCATTCTTGTCACAAATTTAATAATAGTAATAGTAAAATAAAAAGGAAATAGACAAGAGGTTGATTTACTGGAAAGACATCATGTGGTGTGAACAGTTTTTGGATATGTTAGTTTGTGATAGGTTGTGAAATTACTTCCTTCTTTGAGCTTTAAAATCTCAGGTTGTGGAATAAATTTATGACTTAAACATAACATTATCCATCATTCTTAACCTTTATTAAATGCCAAGATATTGTCTTCCACTTGGAGCAGAGTTTCATGAGGGAAGGAGGAGTCCACGCTGAACTTTCCTGATTTCCAATGAACACAACAGCTTGTGAAGATGAATGACTTTTTCTCTTTGTCTGAGTGTCCCCCCGAAAGCCCTGAGAATCTGGGACCTGGCTCCTGAAGATGAGTGACTTGGGAGAAGTGGACAGTCCCTATGTCCAGCCCACTGTCCCCCATGAGACATTCCAATGGCCTTGTTCCTCACTTGGCTGGGACATTGACACCATCTGCCTCCTCAGGCCCTGCTCGCCTGCTCTGCCTCCTGCTCTGCCTCCTGCTCTGCCTCCTGCTCTGCTCCCTGTCACACCAACTGGCCCCATTCTGGGCTAGGATGAACAGCCACTGCCCAGGGCATGGGTTCCAGCCTATTGTCCAGCAGAGACCAGAACTGAGAGATGAGCACCCCCGGGAGGGGTCCTGTTCAGTGGGAGGTTGGTGGCAAAAGGGCAGGAGCATCCCTCTTCCTTCTCTCTTCTGCAGTCATCCTCAAGACCCAGCTCCTCGTGAGCACTGGCATGACCCATGTACATGCAAATGCGCATCTGAGCACGTTTCTGTGGCCTTTCTGTGCAGCTCACTTTGGAGCCTCACCTAGCACAGCAGTGCACTAAATGTTATTTCTCCATCCCTTTTTCTGCTTCCTTTCCTTTCCTCCTCAGTGAGTCTTCTGAGGAAAAGCATAACCCTTTCATTCCTCTTTCAGGCTCTGCTCCCTAGATAAAGGTCAGATACTCTCGACTGCAGAATAGCCTGCTTTAAGGAAAGTAGATAAAATAAAAGACAGAAGATAAGAGACTGGGAGAGAGATCTTTGACAAAAGGGAAGGGGGCCGTGAGATGGAGGGATAAGGAGGAGAGGAGAGGATGAAAAGAGATTTAAGATGCGCTAGGTTCATGCATCAACTCCCCGTGAATGTGATCATTATGTCTTGAAAAACCTTGACTAATAATAAATAAAATTTAAAAAAGAGAATTAGACTTAGGACTGTATTAAAGCAGTGTGAGCGAGGATAACAGTTTATAGAAAGGCAGAGAACAACAACAAAACATGCAGAAAGGAGTTGAGAGACAAGGAGGGGCACGCTAATGGCAGTGCCACCACTTCACAGTCTTTGGTGGAGCCTCCTGTGAGCCCAGTGACAAACGTGTCATCCCCGTCCTTACTTCCTTCTCAACTCCACAGTGGATGGAGCCTCTTCTTTGATGTGGGAAATACTCTGTGTACAGTAACCATATTCAAGGTTCCCTTTTCCTTCTTGAAGATGATGACCTAATGGGAAATTCCCCAGATGCTTACAGTTTTTGCTCCTAATACTGATTTAAACTTTAAAAGCTTGTCTTTTCAGAAATTAGAGATTTGATGTATAATCCACATGGTTGTTAGATAGTGTACTGTCTCTGATTCTACTTTAACAACTGTATTGCTATCAGTGAATCACTAAGCCAGTCAGTGGAATCAGTAATGGCAAGGGAAATAAATAGTATGCTGAGTCACTGGCAGAATTGCGCTGAGAACACAGAAACACATGTAGGAGACACCAGATTCCTATTAATCAGCTGAGGCATATTAGCTTCAAATTTTCTTAACACTGCCAGGAAGAAACAGCTTGGGGAGGGACCAATTAAGTGCACACATTTGTTCCATTAAGTGCATACATTCACACTGTAGAAAGGTACTATGTATGTATATAAACATGTATTTATCTTTTATAGTTTATATTACAAATATATTTTATACAGAAGTCAAAGTATATCCTAAATCTAGAAATTTTTCAGTATCCATGTGAGAGCAAGGATCTAGCTTTTTACCAGAGTAATTATATTTTTTCTTCTTCTGGTCTCTTATAGTAACTATTTTTGGAATGCTTACTATGGGTATAGCATTACGAGGTTAATGATTCATCATTTTTCTCCCTTTCTTTAAGCACATAGCTAAATCCTTCTCACAGCCATGCAAGTTAGGTATTATGGGCCTCAGTTTATAAAAGGAAAATTTTACTTAAAGCCTGATGGTTGAGTAACACCATAATCACAAGTCTAGCAATTACAATGTAGACCCAGGATTCAAATCCAGCTACATTTTACCCAAAGCTGTTCTTTTCCCATTCCTCTATACTACTTCCCTTTTATAGAAGTACAGTTCTGGGGATCTGACTATGAAATATTCTTCCCATCTCTGTTTTCCTTTTCACTGATTGGTAAATTCTGGTCTTCTAATAGGAATGGACTTTCAAATAGGAATGGACTTTCTAAAAGGAATGTAGTGTAGTTAAAATCTTAGAATTGATAAGCTATGAAAGAAATCTTTCTATTTAGTATACATAAGCAGAAACTCGCAATGTGTCTAAAATGCCCTAAATCATTAACAGAGTCGAATGGGCATTTGGTGATAGTGTTATATTTACTTTTAAAATACCAAATGTACTTGGCTTTAAAAATGGAAAATTCAGCTCAGAGATGAGGCAAATACAACATCCGTGGCTGTTCAAGTTGGTCACATAGAATCTCTTTAAACAGTTGATGCAGCTGCAGGCAGCTTACCTCAGCATCTGCGGTGGCTTTGGGACCTGCCGTTGAAAGCGGGTATTGTTCCCAAAGACTTCACCCTATGCTGACTGATGGGCTCATATTTTAATACATTCTGTAATTTTTAACTTGAGAATCTCAAAGTACATAAAAGTAAGTGGAAGTTTGACTCACTGCAGTAGAGTGAGATTTCTTTCCTCTTTTTCTTTAATTTTATGAGTGGAGTTGATGTTTTAAACTGAGTCCTACAAAGACTCAGCAAGTACAGCTGACAACACCATTCATTTCATTTTGTTTTTACTGTTTTAATGCACCCCAGAAATTCTCAAGTCCAGCAGAGTAGGGAAGTATGTATGATACCTATAGGTTGAAGGAAAGAATCTGAAAGCAAAAGGACTGTGAAATATTTGAATGACAGGTAAAATCTGACCCAGAAATACCTAGAAGTGTAAAACTTATCTGCTTATACACCAAAGATGAAGAGCTTCTTTTTATGGTAAGCAGAATAAAACCACAGTATTAATGTGACAGCCGGAAAAGGCCCATCTACTACAGGGCCACTTTACCAGGAGCAGTGTGCTGAGAGCTCTGTCTTTGCCAGGACCCCAGGAGTGGCCCTTTACCTCCACCTCACATCTAGGGAAGGAGAGCAAGGCTTCAGAGGGGCTTGGGGGCCAGTAAAATGGGGTTGAAGGAACAAGGGCGCTTAGGCTGAGGAGGAGAAATGCTTTTAGGGAAACTGGATAGCTGGCTTCAAATATATGAGACTGTTATGGAAAAGAGAGATGAAACTTACATAGGTGTGCTCAAAGGCAGAGCAAAATAACAGGAAGGCAAACCCAGGTCAATATGAAGGAGCATTTACAGAGGTTTAGAAATAGGTGCATAATGTACTTTTTGAATAAATGAATGACTGTGGTGGAAAGAATGGATGGTTGGACTCTTTGAAATGCACACCTTGGGAGTGACTGCAGTTGCTTTGTAAAATCTTACGTGTGGGCTAGATGGATTCTTCCAGGTGATAATTTGCAAGCAGTTGAGAGTTGGCTGGTGGGATATTTTAAAACTTTTAGTTGTTAGGAATTCTGAAATTTAATATAACCTGTGACTCTTTTGAATGGGAATCTTGTGTTTTCCACCGTAAGTATCATATTTCCATAACATACTATTCATGCTTCTCTTGGTAAAGATAATAATTTAAATGATATATATTTCTACAAATATTCTTATATTATTTTATTGATTTTTATGAACTAGATTATAGGATGGGCAGGGAACCTATGATCCTAGATTTTCTCAAGGAAAAAGGTCAGGATAATTGTTGATTAGCTCAAAGTCATATAGTGAACTGATGTTTGAGTCTGGTGATCTTTCCATGAGATAATAGTACTTTTCTTTTAAAAAATTATTTTGTAAAAGTCACAATTTAAGCCTTTGAAAACTGCACTATTGATTCAGATTGAAGAGATGTATTCAACATGAAAGCTGTGTTTTAGATCAAAAATATGTAAGACAGGTTGGACAGAGCTGTAGCAGTTCCTAAGTGGAGTCACCCTACCACACACACACACACTCAGGGACATCTGGCACTGCCTGGATGATTGTGACTGACAACTCAAGAGTGGTATTTGAGTAGGAGGTGGATGCTATTCACATCTCCTGGGTAAAGGCCAAGAATGCATTAGTCTCCTACAAGCCACAGACTCCCACAACGTATGGGCAGCCTGCTGAAAATGTCAACAGTGTGAAGGTGGAGAAACCCACACAATGTTTCCTCACTCATTTTAAACCAGGGCTTGGGCCCCTGTGAACAATGAGGTGAGGTGTGTGGAATGTGAAATACCTGCCCTGAGCTTGGGCCTCTGGCCACATTTGTTACCTTCTCAGTCTCCTCCTCCAGCACAAACCCCAACCCCCAAGTGGGGCACATTGTGCTGTTTGATGCTGGGTCTTTCTATACTCAGCCCTTTTCTTTATTATAAAGTATCTCCTTGTTTAGAATGCTCTGATTACTACTTTATATATTTAAAAAAATGTATTCTTTAAAAAATGTTATTTTATTGGTACTATTTAGATATATATAATGATCATATTCATCATAGGGAATTTGTACCTGTACATGATGTATCTTCATTCCTCTTTTTCTCCCATTCCCCTCCTGTCCCTTCAATCCCTTTTCCCCTCCCTATTTTTCTTTTTGTATTAAATTCTTTTATTGGTACATTGTAGGTGTACAACACAATTACATTTCTCACTGGGAATTGTACCTTTATATAACGCATCTTGGTTCTTATTTTTTCCCCATTCCTAGCCCTCCCTTCACGCCCTCCA
>NW_004624730.1:944923-969823 GCF_000247695.1 Heterocephalus glaber
TGTTTTGTTTTTTTTTATAAAATGGAGTACTACTCAGCCATAAAGAACGAGAAACTAGAGTCATTTATAGCTAAATGGATGCACATTGAGGCCATATTCTTAAGTGAAATAAATAGGATCCACATGTGTAAATACCGAACAGATCCTGTGGTGTGAAAAACTGAAAATGTAAATAAGGATTAAAATGATTAAAATGAATAACTGATAATTTGAAATAGGAAGTAAAGGTCCAAAGAGGTAGGTGAAATGGGAGGGGAAGGGGAAAGGAAAGAAGCGAAAGGAAAAAGTATAACAAAAGGAAAAAATGGAAACCGTCTTTGTAAATAGGGAAGGGTGGAGGGGGTTAAGGGAGGACAGGGAATGGGGAAACAATAAGAACCAAGATGCATCATGTACAGGTACAAGTGCCCAGTGATAAATGTAAACATATTGTGTACCTAAAATGTACCAATAAAAGAATTTAAGCAAAGAAAAAAAAGTCAGTTTTAATGTGACGTGCCTGGATTCCATTTTTTAGAACTATGCAGGCCAAGAAAATAGTTCTCCAAGATAGATCTAGTCACGGCTGAGGCTTTGGGATCTGGAGACTGTTGGGGAGGTTGTGGCATTGCAGGGTGGGCTGCCCAGAACCCTGTGTGCCTTGGCAGAGGTTGCCTCTCCTGGGCTGCTGCCTGTCTTGGGGTCCTTGTCCTCATTTTGCCAGTGGACATCAGTGTGTGGAGTGGGAGAATAATAGGTTACACTGTAAATGACACCAGGTAGGAGTGTGACTAGACTAGAACTGTACAGTGTGTGCTGAGCCAAGGGCCTCTGCCCATAAATTTTAAGTTTTATGATAACCCCAAGGAGATCTGGCTATCCCCAATTTGTAGATGTTGAGTCTTTATAAGAATTGGGGATTTGTCCTCCCTCCCTCCCTCCCTCCCTTCCTTCCTTCCCTCCTCTTTCTTTTCTTTCCTCCCTCTCCGTTCCTTCCTTCATTTCTCAGTATTAGAGCAAGGTTTTATTTCTAAAATTAAAGCCTACTTCTTTTGCTGTATGAAGCATGCATATGTATGGGATTTTAGAAACGAGTTAAATATGCTTTTTTATTTTCCACTAGAGATTTCTAGTGGGATTGTTGAATTTGAAGAATGTTTCCTTGTTTGATTGCTTTGGTTTTAGTCCATTGTGTTTTATGTTAGGTATTAGTATTACAAAGATGAGTAATATAAAATTTCTATGCTTGAGAAACCCAAAATGATTGTTTACTTCTGTTTGTTCTAAATATGAAGGGATGGGTAAATGTTGGGATAAAAGTGGTAATAATCAAGAAATTTGGTGGCTAAATTGTGATTCCAGAAAACAAATATATAGGAAGCACTCATTTTTCTCTTGTTTCAACAAACAAAATATACTGTTAGAAAAATTAGAAAATAAAAATAAGCAAAAGTTAGGGAACAATCTTCTAACCAATGTGAGCAACTCTATTTACTCACTACTTATATAAGAGGTTTTTTACACTTCACACATATACAGGTACACATACAGACAGATCACACTAACTTACTATCCAATAGTCTGTTTTCTTAGTTAGAAACATAGAAATGCCCCTTTAATGCCTGAGCATCATTTTTATAGCTGAATGGCAGTTTTGGAACCCTACCTTCCCTCTGAATAGCATTTTATTGCACACAGATAACCCATACATATTTAATCAAACCCCTACTGTTAGATATTCAGATAATTTCTAATTTTTTAAAACTTATGCCATATAGAGAGATATTGTAGCTAAATCTCTTTGAAGATCCTGATTTATTTCCTTGGGGAAACTTACTGGCAATGTAGTTACTAGACTTAAGGAGGTGTACATTTTGAGTTATTTTTGTTTTTCTGTTTTGTGTAGTGCTAGCTTGTCCTCCAGAAAAACAACACACCATTACCCTCTCCATTGGCTTTGAGTCCGATTGTCACCACTGTTTCTAGCACTAGGAACCATGTCTCCCTTATAAATCTTGTCCAATTTGACAGATAGAATACCATCTCTATCAAGACCCTTTGCGAAAATGCTGGAGAAGTTTGAATTGGTAGCCACTGCTCTTTCTTTTTGCCGTACTTTCACTTTGGGTTAGGGCTGATTGTTGGCCGATACTATCTTGGTGGCTGCAGAGGAACTGAGAGTTTTACCTGTGTTCTCCTGGGTGTCGATGGATGCTTGGTGACTCAGAGAAGCAGTGTTGTTAAGAAATCACGGGCCTGGTGTATTTTTTCCAGCATGGCCAATGAGAGGTTATGTTCTTGTCAGCTGCATAACAGTGATTTTTCTGAGGTCTGATGATTTCCCAGTACTGTGTTTAGGCTCTGCATATTTAACCCACACTCAACATATTGAACTCTGACAAAAAAGGTCTCCTGCTCAGCACCAGCTAATTCTAAGCCATCTCTCTTTTCCTCTCTGCCTTTCGTCTACCCTCTCCTCCTCTCCTTTCCATCGTAGACATATGCCATATTTACTAATCAGAGCAAACAGCATAGCAAACTTCCACACAGCAATATCCAGCTTCAGCCATTGCTGACAGGCAGCCTCGTCCCCTGCACGCCTGTCCCTCCTGACCTTGCAGGCTCATTCCCTTGTTGGATTATTTTAAAGCAGACTCAGATATGTTATTTTCTTAGTAACTATTTAAATACAGGTCTCTAAGTGACTTGGACTCTGTCAATGTAAACTACAATATCAATTATACTTCAAAATATTTATAACAGTTCTTTATTATCATCTAGTGCCCAGTGAGTGTCACATTTCCCTGATGATCTCATAAGTCACTTTTTCACACTGGGTTTGTGTGGATTTGGTTTATTGTATTCTGAGCCATTCTAAGCACACAGAGGATTCCTTTTCCCCTGGAAGTTGGGGAGACTATCCATATCTCTTGAATCAGACTCTTAGCTGAGGGAACCTCACTTTGAAACTCCCCATGGGCTGAGTATCTATTCCCATCTCCTCAGAAGGAAGGATATTCTACAGCTAACACTCAAGAAGCCTGGGTCAGTGTGGGATGGAGAAGCTGCGTTGCACTGTGGGCTCACTGTCCATTGTCTGGGTATCCATCCAGCCTCTCCACCCCTCTGCTTTTGAGATGAGGCCCCATTACACACTGTGGCTGGGCCTCCTGCCTTAGGATGCAGGTGATGCTGGCTTGCAAACTCTTGTCTCTGGCACTGGTCTGAGCGCCTGTAATGTGCCTTGGAAAAGGAAAATGCAGGTGCCCTGTTTTCTTGCGTGGATATTGACTTTGAGAAGGTATTTCACATTAAGTAAAAGTTCAAGTTCTCATGTTTGTTTTTGGTTCTTTTTTGAACTTGAAGGTCTCATGCTCCTCCACTGTGTGCTGGCAGATGAGAATTCAACCAGAAGTCCCGCGACTCACGGTCCTCTCTGCAGAGATCCTGTGGAAAACTGTACAGGTAACGCTTAAGCTTCACATGCAGTCTGGAAAGTTGATTTCCTCGAGTTTGAATCTTTTGATGATAGTAATAATAGTACTAGGTGTTTCTCTGAGCACACACTAATGTACTAAGTACTGTGCTAAGTGCTTTAGGTGGGCTAATTTACTCATGTATCATAGCAGCCCTATGAGTAAGATAATTTTTTAAAAAATATTTTATTTCAAGGAAAATATTAGAAACTTTAAATAACTCGCTCAAGGCCACAGCCAGTAAATAGCAAATCTGAGATTTGAATGCAGTCTCTGATTCTTAACCACAATACTGGGGTGCTATAGATGTATGCTGCAGAATCTAGCTGGGGTATCCTGAGCTGCAGTTTTAGAAAGTTGGTGAGTTCTATTCAAATTTAGATTCTTCCTCTCTCTTTTACAATTCTGTACCTTAATAAAGGGAGGAAGGCAAGGGTTTTTATATATTTTGCCTTGGAGGTGCTTGCATTAGTGTTCGCAGAGTTCTTAGTCTAAGTCCAAGCTGGCCCGGACTGGAGTTGGATGGTAAGTGTTTTAGGCTTTGTCCCAACCCTCAGTCTTGCCATTGACTGTGAAGCAGTCATCCAGCTATGCACATGAGGAGGTGTGGCTGTGTTGCATGGATGCTGAAACAGGCTGTCAGCCAGGTCTGGCTGTGAGACCACAGTTAGTTGACCCTGGTCTGAGGTGCTGTTGTTCTGTGTACATTATGTGATCTGATCTTCTACAAGGGTTGTTTCTGATTTTCGAAGAAAGCACAGGCCAATTCAAAAAGTCAGGTGGAGTGGAGAAACCTCCTGTATTCCCTGGAGTCCTCTCTGAGCCGGGAGAACGGTGATTTGGTATGACACACTCCTTCTTTGCCACCCTGGGGACGCTGCCGCTGAGCCAGGAACATGCTGGGCAAGTCTCCCCGCTATGAGTCATCAGTTCCGGCCTCTCCTGCTCATCCTCACAGCTCTGGGTGGGAAGCAGGGTGTGTGGGCTGGGGAATCCACTGGCATCTTAGGTCACCTGTGCAGGCCTGGCCTGTCACCATGGAAGGAGGACACGGCCACCTGTGTGTGATTGTGTGTTTCTGTGGACTGGTTTCAGCAGTCTTAAATGATGGCATTTCTCAAGAAATGATTCCATGATCTGATAATGGACAATGTTCAAAAGTCTTCCTCATAATCCTCTTAAATAAGTTGTCTAATTTTGCTTTTACTGTAATGATAACATCTAACATGAAATTTCCCTTTTTAAACAAATTTTAAGCTGGACATATAGTTTTGTTTAGGCATGATGCTATTAGCACATCTTTGGAATTTATCCATTTGCATAACTGAATAAAACTCCTGTTTCTTCCTTCTTCAAGACCCTGGCAACCACCATACAACTCTCTGCTTCTGTGAATTTTGCTGTTTTAGATACTTCATGTGAATGGAATCATCTGATATCTGTCCTTCAGTGCCTGGTTTATTTCACTTAATACCCTCAACTTATTCATTCAAGATGTGACATATTGGATGGTTTTCTTGTTTTAAACAGATGAATATGATTTCATTTTATATATATCTCATATTTTCTTTATCCACTCATCTATCAATGGACATTTGGGTTATATCCACCTTTGACTCCTGTGGATAATGCTGCAATGACCAATGATAGTGCAGACATCTCTCTGGGTTGTTGATTTCATTTTTTTTTTAATACACAGCAGTGAGATTGCTGTCATAGGAATATGGTAGTTGGGTTTCAAATTCTGTTAAGGAACTTTCATACTGTTTTCCATATCAGCTGTGCTGTTTTACACTGCCACCATCAATTTACAACTGCTCCAACTACTCCAATTTCTCTCTCTCTCTCTCTTTCTTTCTCTTTCTCTCTCTCTCCCTCCCTCCCTCCAACTCTCACAGGTAGGAAGTGATCTCTAACTGTGGTTTTAATTTTCATTCCCTTGATGATATATGGCATTGAGCATCTTTTTATATCCATGTTGGCCATTTGTAAGTCTGGTTTGGAGAAATACTGTGTAAAGCTAGCTGTTGATTTGAAGTCTTCATTTTCAAAGTAGGCATTTGTCACTACAAACATTCCTCTAAGTACTCTTTGTGCTGCATCTTATAAGTTTTTATATGATATATCTTTGTTTCAAGATATTTTCTAATTTCATTTTTAATTTTACTTGTGGCCAGTTGGTTGTTGGATTTTGTCACTTTCCTGTGGCTGGGACTAAATACCCAATACCAACAACTTAAAGGAGGAGAGGGTTATTGTGTCTCACAATTTTAGAGAGTTTAGTCTATGGTTGGCTGGCTCCAAGCCAGAAACACCATGGTGGAAAGACATGGTAAAGTGTGGAAGTGGTGTGAACTCTTTATTCACCCACAGTCTGCTCTGGTAGCCCTGTCTCACTGTGTGCACTGCTGTCCTTGTCTTGACATCACATGCTGTACAGACACCACCATTAAAGCATTTTCATAGCGAAAACAAAAAAAAAGAGAAAAGCTGCTCAACCCATGGCAGCAGCCAGGAAGGAGGGAGGGAGGGAGAGAGAGAGAGATGAGAGAAAGAGAGAGAGAGAGAGAGAGAGAGAGAGAGAGAGAGAGAGAGAGGAGACAGAATGAATACATGACAGAATGAATACATCCTCTACATCATGCCTGCAATGAGTCCCCTCTTCAGACCAGGCCTCACCTTCTAACCACACATTCAACTATGAACTCATCACTGGATTAATCCACTGATGAGTACAGACCCTCCCAATGCACTCACCTTCTAAACATCCCACCTCTGAACATAGGACACTTTTGGGGGACATTTTAGGTATAAACCATAACAGTTGTACAGGATTACAGTGTTTGATTTCCACATATTTGTGACTATTCCAGCTTTCTTTCTGCTGTTATTAATATTTGGTTTCATTTCATGTGATTAGAAGAGACACTTGGTATGATTTCAGTCTTCATAAATTTGTTAATACCCTTTTGGCATGTGATCTATCCTGAGGAATACTGTGCGTGCCCTTGAGAAGGTATGTATTCTTCTGCCTTCAGGTAATGAGTTCTGTCTGTGTGTTTTAGGTCTGTGTGGTCTGTAATCTTGTTGGAGTCCACAGTTACCTTACTGGTGTTCTGTCTGGGTGTTCTCTCCGTTACTGAACATGAGATGTTGAAGGCTTCTGATATTAGTGTTGCTGTCAGCAGGACAGCTTTCTACAGGTCTTGGACCAACCCAGATCTCTCCCCTTTCTCATTCATCTCTCTCAAGGAGAACTGTAGAATGTGCTTTTTTCAACATAGGAGGAACTGGCCAGAGTAGCCTAGGTCTTTTCTTGTCCCTCCTAAAACAAGATGCTCCACAGTGCATTAGACCGGTGAGTCTCACTGGCCCATGGGCACCTGGTTTCCAGGGCCCTTACCTGCAGTGTCATGGGAGACACTGGGTAGAATCCATCTCCCTGTGCAGTGTTCCTGGGCCTTGACAGACTCATTCTCCGCCGATGTAAGGTATTGTCTCTTGTTGCCTGTCTGTAAGTAGTGACTTTTTTTTTGCATAACTTGTCATGTGAGTGCCCTGTTCACTGGACTTGTGTGTGTTCACGACTGGCCTGTGGTTGGTGATCACTATTTCTCCTTTCAATTCTATCAGTATTCACTTTGTATATTTAGATGTTTTGATGTTGAGTGCATATATATATTCATAATATATAATATATATGTATATATATATATTCATAATCATTACATCATCCTGGTGAGCTGCAAATTTTATCTTTCACATGTCCATCTTTGTCATTAGTCTTTCGTGACAGATACTGAATCAAAGCTTATTTTCTCTAATACATATATGGCTGACCCTGATCTCTGAATGGAAGCTTGTCCATCCTTCACTTTCAGTCTATATATGTCCTTAAATCTAAAGTGAATCTCTTATGCAAGAGATTGTTTTTTTGTATCCATTCATGAACTCTATATTTTAAGATTGGGGAATGTAACCCATTTACATTTAAAGTAAATTATTGACAGGGAATTCATTAGTGATAGGATTAATGATATTGTAAGTTTGTTGTTATCTGTGTGTCTTGTAGTTCTTTTGTCCTTCCTTTCCTTTTTATTATTTTCTTCTAGGTTTTGTGGCTTTTTTTGTACTTATATGCTTTGAATGTCTTCTCTCTTTTATGTGTTTTACTGTAATTATTTTATTTGTGGTCACTGTGGGGCTTATGTAAAATATAATTAGGGTAGACTAAAGATGGTAAAAACTTCAATCACGTATAAAAACTCTACACTTGTACATTTCTCCACTCCATAGTTTGTGATTAACGTCACAATGTACATTATTTTCATAATGTGTATCTATTAATGAATTTTATATTTGCAATTACCTTTGTACTTTTGTCTTTTAACTTGTATAGTAGAATTAAAAGTGACATAACCATCACTAGTGTAGTAATACAATATAATTTGTCTATATATTTACATTTACCAAAAAAATGTATGCTTTCTTATGATGTGACTGGTTAGCATTCTTCAATTTCAACTTCAAGAACTTCCTTCCTTTAACATTTCTCGTAAGGTGGGTTTGGTGGATTTTGTTTGTGAATGTCTTTATCTTTCTTTCATTATTTATGGGCAGTTTTGCTAGGTATAGTACTCTTCATTGACATTATTTCTTTCAATGATTTGAATATATCATCCTACTTATTTATGGTCTGCAAGATTTCTATTAAGATTTTATGATAGTCTAGCAAAGATTCTTTTTACATGAAAAGTCTTGCTGGTCTCAAAACTTTCTCTTCATTTTGGTTGTTTTTTTGAAAATTTGACTATAACTTATTTTGATGTGGATTCCTTGGGTTCAACTTATTTGGGATATTTTTGGCCTCCTGGGTCTGGACACATAGTTATTTCCCTAACTTTGGAAAGTTTTTGGCCTCTGTTTCTTTGAATATGCTTTCTGCCTTCTTCTCTGTCTTGTTTCCCTCTTACCTTTATAGAGCATATACTGGCATGCTCTGTGGTGTCCCATGAATCCTTCAAGCCTCTTCTCTCTTTTTCACTGTTGTTTCTTTGCTCCCATAATTGTTTTATTTCCAGTGACCTGTCTTCTAGTTCACTGATCTCTTTTTCTGCCTGATACAATCTGCTTTTGGTTCTCTAGTGAATTTTTCAGTTCAGCCCCAAGATTTATATTTACTCTTTTAAAATTATTTTCTATTTCTTTGTAGAAATTTTTACTTGTGCTTTGTTCTCTTGATCTTGTGGATACTTTTACAGTGAGTTATTTTGAATCCTTTGTGACATATTTCTCCAGTCCATTACAGCTGGTTTGTTTTGATCTTCTCTTTGGAATAATTTTGCTGTTTCTTCATTTTCTTTGAGTCTTTGGGTAGTATCTGCACAAGAGAGAAAACAGTGACCTCTTGCAGTTTTCACAGGCTGGCTTGTAGGAGAGGAGACCCTCATCATTCAGTCCAGGCAGAGACTTGGGGGCGCTGCACGTCCTCATGCAAGCCTAGCGCATTCCTTTGTTCTTAGTGCTCCCAGGCCTTGAGAGTACACCACTGTGCTGTAGGCTGAAGTCAGTCTCTCAGGCAGCCTTGGAAAGTTTGAACAGTCTGACTGTGTTCCTCTGCAGGGAGAATCTGGGACCTGGGCATTTGCCCACTCACATTGTGCTGATGTGGTTGACTGGTGGGAATGGGAGCTACTGTTAGCTTCAGCCATGGCCTGTCCTCACTGTTTTTCAGATGGCCAGTGTATGCAGGGTCCCTCTAGTGTGCCAAGAGAGGAGAGACAGAAACAAGTCCTCTGACAGCCCCCATCCAAATCTGGGTACTGACCATGAAGTCTTGCTCTTTTCCTCCCCTGGAGACTCTGGGAGTGGATATTCTTCCCTTGTTTGCTCAGGGGTGAACCAGGGGGATGGGCTATGGAAATGCCAGGCATAACTGCTGCCTCCAATTTCATTGCTCCAGGTAGGTAGACTGCCAGGTTCTGCCAGCATCCCTAAAATGAAAGACAACAGCCAGTCTTCTGGGCATCCCCAGAAACGTTGAGGTGTTAGACTTGCAGTCTGGCTCTTCCTTCCAAAGGAGAAACAAGGAACAGCACTGTAGGTGACAAGTCTCTAAGAAAATGTCCCCTGTTTTTCTACTGGCTTTGGATGTGGTGGTTTTGTGCTCATCCAGAGTACAAGGCCTTCCCCCCTAGTTCCTGAATTTCTCACAAAGGGAATTTGCCTGATTTTGTTGATGACTCATTGTGCTCATGGGAGGAAGGAGAGGTGAAGGCTTTCTATTCTGCCATTTGCTGATGTCACTCCCATTTTTCTAATGTTTTTGTGGATGTTGTTTTTATATTTCTCCTTATACTGTTTAACAAAAAGGGGGTTAAGTTAATCACTGGACAGAAAACTCCCCAGCTTCTCACCCAATTCTGCTTATCTCAGGCATCTTTCTCCTTCCAGCACCAAAGTTTCTTTCTTTAAAGATTGCATATGCCCCTGAAGAATGTCCCAGTGTCACCCCCAGAGGAACTCAATGTTTTGTTCTTTCAAGGTCCTGGCTGCAGACACAGCCATTCATTGCATTAAAGCCCACTTCTCAGAGTGTGAAGGTGTAGAATATGATCTCTAACTTTAATCTTTAAAATTAAAACACTCATTTTGGCATATTTGAATAATCTAGGGTGTTTACATAAACCTCCAGTTGTACTCTGAAGGATCAGTAAGAAATTAGTTATTTTTCCTCCCAGTAAAATCCATTCCTTTCTCTGGGTTTTTCCCAAGGAATTTCCATCAGTTGTAATTTCTTTTTCAGGCATGATCTGGGAACAATCTCCAAATCAGTACTTTTTGGTGTGTTTTCTGCTTTCTTCCTGCAGCTTCTGTGAAGAGCCAAATTTATTAATCCTGGATTCTTTACTGTCATTTTTGTTTCTGTTCATTTTCACTCATGTGGGAGTTTAGGGTGGGATTGTGAGAGCTTATGGGTACTTGGGTGCCATTATTAGCAAAGTTGAAAAGCAACTAGAGCAGTGATTTGGAAGAGGGTCAGAGTTTTGAAAAACAGCACAATAATAATTGGACGTCAGCAAAACTATATTGGATTTTTCTACATAGAATATAGAATTCTTTCTTGCAAATGGGCTTGAAAATACAATAATATATTTTATTATTTGAAAACTATTACCTGGAGATGGAGGGAAAACAAGCTTCAAGATGGTCATATTTTGGACAAAATTGGGGAAGCAAATGAGAAACCAGAAATTTAGAGCAAAAATACTTATCTCTTTGGTTTTCTCTTTTCTTAGTAGATTTTTTATTTTAATATCCATACAAAAGGAAAACAAACAAAGAAACAAAAACCTCCAAAGAGATGATTCCTTTGATGTTGAAAAATCAAGTGATGTGATTTTGAAAATGCTAATAAGGAACAGGGCTTCCAAATTTTTGTGACATAAGGGGTAGTAGTACTTAAATTTCTTTTGAACCTTTATATTAGCAGGCTAAATGACCGCATTGTGTTAAAGTATCTGCAAATAGCAATGCATGAATGACATTAAACATGACTGAGCTAGGTGCTTCAGTATTGAAGCTACACAGGCTAACTCTTATACAGGGGCTCCATTAGAGCTGAATCTGAATAATTTTTTCACTTCCTTTCTTTTCCATTCTTTCCTTCTTTCTTCCTTTGGTCTTTCTTTTCTCCCTTTCATTTCTATTTTATTTTATTAAACTTTTATGCATCAAGGTGTACATAACATCACCAGAAAAAACAATAACCATTTTAATCAAAATAATAGCGTCTATCATCCATCAAACTTCTGCTGCATGCTGAGTACTGTGCTATATGCTTTACATATATTTTCACTTAGTCCTATGAGATGCCTTCATTATACCCTTCTTCAGATGAAGAAATTGAGACACAGCAAGGCTAAGTAATGTGTTTAAAGTCACACAATAAGCAGAGTAGCCATGAATTTGGAGAGATCATCTTTTAAAGGTACAGTGATGATATCCTGAATATAGCTAATGTGTATATTTCGAGTACAGCTAACATTTTGATCACCATACTAAACTGCTTAGAATCATGTGGGAAGATTGAAATGCAGCACATGCAAGAAGAATCCTAAAAAAGAAAGAGGAATCAGTATGGAGCAGTAACAGATCTTCTCTGTGTGAATTGAGTGAGCCACCTGGGCTTTCAGAGATGAGTTTGGAACCTGTGAAGTGAGGAAGTGATTCAGATGGTCTTTATGTGCCTTTTCTGTGTCTGAGTCACTCTATAGTTTTATGTAAGTAGCCCAGCATTTACACATCTCTTTTTTAGATAGTCTCTGTCCGGCTTGCCTAGGGCGTTCATTCATCCCACTGGCGTTTGCAGGGAATGGGGAAGGGTACATTACCAGGTCCTCTGCCATGGGTCCTGGCCTGTGAGCCACCACAGCACAAGGTGAATTCAAGAATAGACAGAAACGAGACTTAGAGTGGAGAAGTTGACTCTTGGGTCCTGGTCAGTGCTGCTGATGGCAGCAAAGACAAAAGCTCCCAAGTGCAACCAGTATTTATTGAATACAATTGTGGGACTGAATAGGGAGCCGGGTATGCTTTGAAGGCATCTAGTGAAATACTGCTGAACACCTGGCTTGATGGTGCCAGGCAGGGCTGTTAGGGAGTAAGCACTGATTATCTTGCTTGGATAGAACAAACTGGTACTGGGACCAGGTACAAATAGCATGCAACCCATCGGGTCAGTGAGAAACCATAATTCAAGGGAAAGGATTTTAGTTGGGGTCACGCTGACCTCTGGTGCACATAACTCAGCAGAGCCCTGACACTTCACAGACCAGGGCCTGAGTTTCCATGGCAGCCATTGAGGGAGAAGGTATACTCACCCAGTCCACCATCTGACATGCCCATTTGAGTCACCTAGGGCTTAAGTTTGACTCCTGATATAAAACAATATAGCCAAATTGTGGAAAGCAAGAAGCAGGTGCCACTTATAGCCCACTAATGCTGGGCATTCATCAGTGCCTAGGGTGCAGCAGGCCTTCTTCCAAGAGCCAGGAGTAATCAGAGAGCACCAAGGGGAAGATGAGGTATTGGCATATGGATCCTGGCCGAGGATGACGTGGCCTCCAGCTTTCACCCTCAGTCGTTTCAGCTGGATCATGCTGGTGCCTGTGCAGCCTGGACAGTTAAGGGGCCAAGGCAGAAGCAGGGCGATCAGTTGGAAGAGTTGCCAGGGAGAGCACTTCCAGCCTTGGAGTGATGTTAAGCCATGGGAGAAAAGATAGGGAGATAATTCTGTGTATATTTTGAGTACAGGGAACAGACTTTGTTGATGTGTTGGATGTAGAGTAAGAGAGAAATACGTCCAGACGTTGTCAAGATATTTGGCCTAAATTGCAGAAAGGATGGATATTATTTACTGAGATAAGAAAAGACCACCTTTGAGGGATGAGATTAAAAATTCCACTTTTCAGCTGTTAACTTGCAACACCCATTTAGACATTAACTGGAGATATTCATTGGGTATGGCAGGAAGATATCTGGGATGGAAAATAAACTTTAAAATTGTTGCCATGAAGGTATGTTTAAAGATAGCAGATTTGGATTTCCTCAGAGGTGAGGAAAAACCAGCAAAGGAGAATGAGCAAAGGGGCGTCAATTATATTAGAATCCTGTACCACCAGCTCCTGAGAAGGAGATAGGAACAGGTCTCTTCCTGTCCAGTGGTCTTCCTTGGCACACGCAAACACACTCACATTTCAGCATGTGCGTTCTTCAGGGTTCCAATAAGGCAAGAAACACTTGGACTAACCAATGTATTAAGAGAAGAGGTTGATTTTGGCCCTCAGGTTTGAAGGACTTGCTCTGTGGTTGGATGGCCTTGGGGCAGCAGACATCATTGTGGAACTTGTGGAGGAGGAAGCTGCTCACCTCATGGTGGTGGCTGGGAAGCAAAGACAGGACACTGGCATCCCATAGTCCCCTGTGACAACACATCTCTCATGACCTTCAGCCTCCTACAGAGCTCCGCCCACCTCCAAACAGGGCCCTGAGCTGAGGACCGAGTCTTTGACAACCAGGTCTTTGGGGACACTTATCCAAACCACAGCAGCATTGAGTTCTTTGTTTCCTTGAAAGGAGAATGGAAAAGGGAAGCTCTGAGTGAAGCCCAAGCCTATGGTTGGCACAGTCCTCTTGGCTGAGAGACAGGCTCAACTTGCTGTATCCTCACCCCCCAGACACATCCTGGCAGCCAGGACAAGGTAACAAGGACAGCGTGAGATTCAACTTCCCTTTCTGCTTTTCTGTAGAAAATGTCATTTGATGTAAAACAAATGGGAATCCTCAATTAGAATACATCTCCAAATATGACATTTCTTCAAAGGCACCATGAATTTTCATTTCCTTCCTTGAGATAGTTGGCAGGGTAAGAAGAAGTTAACTTGAAAAATATGAACTTTCTTCCTAGCCTTTTGGCTTACAAAGATGTAAAGTGAGGGAACCCATATGGGGAAGAGGACTGGAAGCCAGAGTTGAATATTAAACCCTTCTGCTCTGTGCCTCAGGTGAGGGAGAATTTTATGTTTTGCTGTGACCACTTCTCTCTTCTGTGCACTTCCGCTTCCTTTTTAGTCAGATATGTGTGAGGAAAGATGGATGTGTAGTCATTTGTTTTCCCTCCCTTTGCTCCTTGTTAACCCTGTGGGACTTCTGTTTCAAAGTGTGTCCTCTGCCTTTAGGTCTGTGACACAGAGTTTTGCTGTCTGTCTAGTGCAGGGGCTAGAAATACTGTGAGGTTACAATCATTGCAGTGACTATGACGAAAAGCACTAGCAGTAATAATTGTAGTGTTGATTGTCATTAGGGTTGACTGCAGAATAAAGGCTCTGAGCCAGTGCCATTTACAGAACCATTAAATAAATTTATAATGAGCATTGCTGGAGTAATGAGTGACAGATTATGAAAAAGAGACCTAATATATCCGTTCTGAAGAATTCGGTTCCAAAGACATGAGAGAACCTCTTCTGAAGTATTAGAATCCTATAAAGAAAGACAAAGGAATCACACCGTGTTTAATCAAAGCATCCAGCAAATTGAGAAAGTTTTCATACTGGACTAGTTCGTTAGGTTATCTACTAAATTACTGCCCTCTAGCATACCCCAAAGGAGCCTGCTACATCTGATCTGACTGAGAGACCTGACAAGATGATCTCTTCTCCTCTAACTGATCATATGATCTAAGACACATCCTTGCTTCTGGTCCTTCCTGTGAGAGTTTCTTGTTTAATTGGCTTTTAGAGTCTTTGGCATTTAGTGCCCCACGCTGAGACTGAGCTCTGTTCCCACTTGGGTCTGTCTACCTTTGGGATTGTGTGTGCCTGCCAAATGAGAAGATCTCATTTTCCAGTGAAATTATGTAGCACCATCTTGCTCCCAGGGGAGGCTCTGGTTGGAAAAGTGGGAAGGAAAAGATCACTTTAGGATCAAGAATTTTCCTGATTGCTACATGTCTCAAGACATGTCATGCCCTTTTCAAAAGAGAAACACACACACACACACACATCACCACACACACCTAGGTAAGGACTAATCATTCTTTTGTCACTGGGTTAACTTTCCTTCTTCCCGATACACATCTCCAGATAATAAAAGGGTAGATTGTTCCCTCCACCATCAAGTCTCATGATAAGCAGAAAAATGTGCTGCCTTATAATTGTTGTGTTTTCAGAAATTGTGTCCTTGATGGATACTAGATGAGAAGCAATAGAAATTCCAGGTGTAGTCCAAAAGGGAGAACACAGACAAGCTTCTCATTTCCAGGAAAGAGGGAGGAGGGACCTCATCTGCGTTTCTGTTTTGTTCTGTTTACATGGCAATATGTATGATTTATTTTTCTTTCGAGCTGCAAGTTCCATGGAGAGATCACTGGACATTTTCTGCCTGGTGGCATGGAAAGGTTTTAAATCCAAATATTGCTGGGCACACTTATGAGCTTGGTTCTTTGGCAGTGGCATGAGCTCTGTGAGTGATCAGAACAGAACTGGCAGCAGTCTTGCTGGCGTGTATTTGTGCTGGGTAGATGGACTAAGACTGATCAAATTGCTGCAGCCAGCAGCTGCTGGTTAGTTTGTCTTTTGGAATTAAACTTGGTGTGGTGTTTATTAAATGTTTAGATACATTTAAAGAGGCACAGCCACTCAGGGAATTAGCACTGCTTAGAATACAAAGCCAAATCCCTTGTATCTAAAGCCAAGTACACTTTGCTGAGCAGGAAAAGCTTCCTGGAGTGAGCACACAGGAGCTGCCTTGGGATCTTGTTGACTCTTGAATTCGTCTCTTTGCCCTCAGTGCCCTTTCCTGGGCTGCTGTCACTCTTGTCTGCAAGGCTCAGGTTGTCCTCATTTTCTCCAGGGCCCCTCTTCTTCCTACTCATCCCAGTCTGCGGTGCCCTTGCTGATGAATAGAGAGAATGCTTTCCAGCTTAGAGTGTTCTACAGCACTGTTTCATTCCACCCACAAGAACTATCTTCAGCTCTCTCTGCCTGGCTTTTACTCAGCCTACCGACATTTGAGGTGTTCCACCCCACCCTAACCCCGGTGCCCAGATCCTCAGCTGCCCATTTCTGGCTCCTTCTGTTCAGTTGCACCTGCCCCACACCCAACGCCGCACGAGACCCCTGACATCACGCCCTTGCTCCGGACATTCCCCGTAAGTAAACTGCTTGCTTACTGCCTCCTACAGTCTGTGTCTTCAGGAAATTGTCTTTGATTAAGGAAGCACCTTTCATACTTACACAAGATTTCTTCTAAGTTTGCCAAGATAGGCCAGGTTATAGACTCATGTGCTGGGGACCCTACTGTCTTAGGCACTCTGGAAGAAACTTCCATGGGTAATTTATGTGCACATCTCCACAGCTCTTTAAAGTTGGGGTTATCATCTCCATATTACAGACTAGCAAACTGAGGCTTTAGTTAGGTTGATTAAGTTTAAGTAGCTTGATTCAAACAGTGAAAGATAGAACCAAAATATAAACACTAATTTCCTCCCTCTGAATCCCGGGTTCTTTCCACTGGTTCCCTCAGTACTGCACCTGATTACATGGTGCCTGTGGTGGTCTTTATGGTTGATTACTTGTTATTGTTTCTGATTTATTCTACTGCCCCAATTAAGATGGATAGGTAGGGTGTTCTTTGTGTATTTGATGTATTCCTGTACCTCTTACCAGTCTCTGGGAATAGAAAACCCTCCACAGTGGAAGTTGAGCTATGAAGTTATTTGTCAAATAACCCAGGTTTTTGCCTCTGACACACGGATACAATTATTTCTGAAAGAAACATCAGTCCCCCTGATGAGTCCCACTGATGTCTGGCATGCGTCAGCTGTCAGCCAGCGTGGTTAGCAAGTCACCACCAAAACCTGGTCAGCCAGTTCCTCTGTGACATTCTGCCATCTACTGTGTATGTGGGTTCTATCTCAATAGAATCAGCCAACTGTAAACTGGAAATACCCCAGTGGAATTCCTCCTGTGCCAACATCCACAGACCATTCTGGCTATCATTTCTTGACAACACAGTGTAATGACTACTTACACAGCATTTCTGTACTCTAGGTCACAAGTTATCTAGAGATTAGACTTACAGTGCACAGGAGGATGTGTGTAGGTTCTGTGCAAAGACTACCTCACCTTACACAAGGGGGAGGATCATCCTCAGATTCAGGCATCTGGAGGGGTCCTGGGACCAAATCCCCTGGATCCAGAAGGATGACTGTACTGGATCCTGGCGTCACCGATGTGCAGCCTGGAGATCATCCAGTGTCCCCTGTGGGTCTCCTCTGTGGTTCTCTCCCTGTGGTCTGTGCGATTGTATGCACCTGTTTCCTAGTGCTAGGACATTCAGAGACCATGGCCATCACAGAAGTGTTGTTTAGTGCTACTGTGATGCAATGTGCTGTGGCAAACCCAGTTTGGATGCCTCCAAAGTGAATGCTGTGTGGTTTTTCTGAGTGCTATACAGTGGTCACACAAGCTGCTGCTTATTGTGGATGTGGGCAGTTTAACCTGGGCTGCAGCCAGCTTTTTAGTTGTTGTCTCTGATGTGGGCATATGTCAGTTCTCAATCAATCAACAAACAAGACTGCTAATGATTATTTCTGTACAGTCAGCAATTGTAATTATTAACCCTCTTATTCGTGAGTGGTGGGACAATGGTTACATATCACTGTCCTTAGTTAGGACGTGGGACAGTCAAGGCTCTAAAAGGTAGGCAAGGGAGTCAGTGTGGAGCAATAGAAGGCATCTGTGGGCCAGAAGAGAGGAGATGAGTGTGACTTCTGGACATACAGGTTGAGTTCAGTTGACAGATGCTGGCTCGGCTGCTGGTCCCAAGAGCGCCAGAGGGATGTGGCTGGCAGTGTGGGCCCAGGGCAGGGCTGCCACCCCCAGACATATAACCCTGGGAGGTGGCCTCCTCTCTGCGTGGTGCTGTGCTGTCTACAAGCTGGAGGCTCAGATGGTGTTCACCTCAGAAGGCTGTGTGGTCAGCGAGCAGGCTGGTGTGTGAGCAGCGAGTGGATCGCATGGGGACTCTGTCCCTGCCCCATGTGTGCACGCTCATGGGGTAGAAATTAGCAGCAGCAACAACACCAGCAGCCAGCAGACTTCTTCCTCTAGCAGGGTTCTGATAACAGTCATAAAAAGAAAGCCCTCCTACCTGTCACACCCAAGCACTGCTTGTTAAATGACACCGACATTTCGGAGAGGTGGTTTGCACAGATATTAACTAGATATGAAACATCCCCACCCAGATCCTCGTTATCCAATCTTGAGACCTGTTCTGTAGCCATGAAAGTTTGGCTTTTATCTCAGAGTGAGGAGAGGGAGAGATGGGAAATTGAAGTGTGGTCTGCAGAAAAGCCATGATAAGAATGGGGCTCAGTTCTGAGTAAGTGTGCAAAGTGAGTTGACAGATCCAACTCTCTTTTTTCTTCCAGCCCCCACCACACAGCCGAAGCGGAAAGGCCACTTCTCCCGCTGCCCCAAGCAGTACAAGCATTACTGCATCAAGGGCAGATGTCGCCTGGTGGTGGCTGAGCAGACACCCTCCTGCATGTAAGTGAGCTTGACAGCCTGCTGAGAGGTGGTGCCCTCCGGGGTGGGCCTCGGAAAGCCTGAGCTCACCACGCCATCTGTCCACAGGGCTCTGCCTAACTCTGCCCTTGGCCTCTTGTCCAGGGCCTGGTCCAAGTTGCTTATGGAGAGGCTGACGCACACTTTTCCGAAACACAAGCGTGGGAGCTGGATCCATGTCCAGGCTGGGCCGTCCTCACTGCCTTGGCAAGCGAAGCTGATTCTGTCCAGGGTTAGGATGCTTTTCAGCTTCAATAATTGCCTGGGTGGTTCCCATGGAAACACATTCTCCTGGCAGCATTAGGAGGCTGGTCCTTAATGTAAATATGGAGGAGCTGCTGCCAAAGTAAAAGCTACTCTTGCAAGTGTCAGCCATGTGCAAAGATGCCAGCTTTGTTTGTAAGCAGAGTCTAGCACAGTGGGAACCAGGAGAAGGTTCTCCTTCCAGCTTTTCACAGAGTGAAGGCCCAAGTTTAATTTTACTCAGGCACACACAGCTTTAGCATCTGTTTAGCATTCCTTTTCTGATAAAGAGATGTCCTCTAACGTGCTGCTGAGACCTTTTGTCAGAGGAACAAGGGGATTCCTTGGATCTGAAATTCACAGAATGGTTATGTTCTTCCATATATTCTCCAATTTACATTTTTTCCATTAAGATCTGAGTGATTCCAAATCCTTTTTTGTGGGAACTTGAAAGGTCATAGGCTTCTTCAAATTTTAATTATATAAAGTTCATTTTGCAAAAGAAATATGCAAGGATAATTCTTTGAAGAGGATAAGAATTGCTGAATTATTACTGTAAAACAGGTAGGAAAGTGTGTGTGTGTGCACGCACGCGCGTGTGCTCGTGTGCGTGTTAAGAAAGGTAGAGTTTTAAAAAATTTCATTTAATTATTTACTGTGTTTAAAATATGAGTGCCCTCACATGTGTAAATACCGAATAGTTTCTCTGGTGTGAGAAACTGAAAGTGTAAATAAGGACTAAATGTATAATAGGTCATGTGAAATAGGAAGAAAAGGGGCAAAGGGAAGGAAGTGGGAGGGCTAGGGGAAAGGATAGAAGGGAATGAGATTAATATGAGAAAATGGAAAAATAGGAACAAAATCTTTGTAAATAGGGAGGACTGGAGGGGTTGAAGGGAGGGCTGGGCAAGGGTGAAAAATAAGAACCAACAGAGACTATGTAAAGGTGGAAATTTCCAATGATGGATGTCATTATATTGTATACCTAAAATGTACCAATGATTAGAATGAATAATCGATAATGTAAAATAGGAAGAAAAGGTCCAAAGGGGTAGGGGTAGTGGGAGGGCAGGGGAAAGGAAAGAAGGGGAAGGAAAAATGACTGAGAAATGGAAAAAATGGAAATAAAGTCTTTGTAAATAGGGAAGGGTGGAGGGGATGAAAGGAGGGCTAGGAATGGGAAAAAAATAAGAACCAAGATGCGTTATATAAAGGTACAATTCCCCATGAGAAATGTAATTGTGCTGTATACCTACAATGTACCAATAAAAGAATTTAATACAAAAATACAAAAATAAAAAAATAATTAAAAAAATAAAATATGAGTGCCCTTTTACCCAGAGCATCTCTGTAACTGATCCATATGCTCACCCATTTATTGTTCTTTAAGATCACTGCTTTTGGAAAGAAAACCACAGTGTATGATCTGCCTGCCACAGGTGTGACCTGACACTTGTCCTGTGCCCTGGGAAGTTAAAGCTCACTTCTGGGGTTTCCACCATTCCTCTGATCCCGGCTTAACTTTCCAGCCGCACCTCTCAAATGTTCCTCTAAAACTCTCCACTTCTTTACTGTTTTTTTGTGGGAGCTCCTCTCACAGCTGGGAGCTTTTCCCATTGATGGTTTAAGATGTGGACCGACACCAGCTCCTCCAGGACTCACATTGAGTCCTCCTCGAGCGCTTCCTCCAGGTGCTGAGGTGGGTGCCCCTGCTTTGCCATCTGCTCCCACTTGTAGACAGCGGGCATCCACCGGAGTGAGGCTGTTGGTTTCTTTGAAGGTCCGCTCTGACTGTGTTTCTAGTGGGCTGGGCTCGTGCTTATTCCTGTTTGTGTCCCATTTGTGAGTACAATGCCAAGTTTAACAGCCTTCATTAGAGCTGGGAGCATTGTCCCTGCAGCAGAATTATACAGAACCAATGCTGGTGGCATGACATAAAGGTCCAGGTACTGATTCTAGAGTCAAGAGACCTAAAGTCAGGCTTTGCCTTCATCCACCATACGAGGTGGTAGCCATGGGTCAGTTGTCTTTCCTACATCTGTTCAATCATCTATAAAAGGAGAAAATAATACTCTACTTTCCTCTCGAGACTTGACGATTAAGCCAAATAATAAAAGCAACACAACTTGTATATAATGATCCAAAAGAGAGCAAGCATTTTAGGACTATACCCTTGGGAAGAGTGGCAGGTATAATAGCACCCAGGCCTGGCCTTTCAGGTGGCTTGCTTTTGTACGAAACTCAGGCCAAACTCTTTGCTATCGGTGATAGTGCCATCTTGGGAAAACAAAAATGTCCCCTTTACTTGGGATCACAGGAGTTTATGGACTCCTTTTTTACACACATGCGCACTAAATGTGTTTCAGAGAGTTCATATCCTCTATTAGTCTTGTCAGTACCTTTTTGGAAAGTGTGTCACCTGTTTCTAGATATGTAATTTTTAATAATTTATACACAACAGTTCATTTACATTTCATTGAGCCAGACGCCCGTGCTGGAATCCCTGCCCCACTCACTCCGCTCCTCAGCACTGCAGTCTTTTCACCTGCTATCTGAGGTCCACACAAGCACCTCTCTCGAAGGCTGCTGTCACAGTCCCGTTGATATCTACACATTTTGATTATTTCAGGAGAGTGATTGCAAAGCCTAATTTTGAAGTTTCTCAAGAGTCATGGAATCCTCCAAAGTTGTATTCACTTTCACTTTACCAGACATCATTCAGTAAGGTACTTATTCAATAGTCTACTTACCATTCAGTGAGTGTGGCGCTTGCTTCCTGTCTCCTCCTCCTCCTCCCTATGGAGAGGCACTCCCTGATCATGGGCAACAGCTGACAGTCTCACGGTTTGTGGAAGAGTGAATGTCCTGAGAGTCACCATAACTATGTGAGAATCTGTCTCTCTGGCAGGACTTCCTGGTTATAGCCTATAGGAACTGTGGCTTACTGAGCAACTCAACCAAACCACAGTTCAGCCACTGAACCAGGGAGCAAAATTGGGAAAACATTCCAAAAGCTCAGCCAGGAATTGGGCTCTTCATGGGCAAAGCTGTTGTTTAAAAATGCCATATTTATTGCATTTGTTAAAGAAATATTTATGCTGATTGGAAGAGAATATGTATTTGTAAGATTTAAATACATTCTTAAAACAAGTTTTGAAAACATCTTCCTACATGCAATTAAAAATGATCCTCCCACAATTTCAATTCTGTGAACAACAGACTTTTTATATTTCCAGATATTCGTAAGCTCCCTCCCTGTATTCTGACCTTGGAATGAAGGTACCTAGTTATCATGCTGCAAGCAGTTCTGTCTTGTGTGTCCTGGGGTCCTTTTGTGACAGATAGCATTGAGCATCTTCTGTCTTTGTTTCATTGCAGTTCACCTTTCAATTGATGATTGTTATTGAGGTTTTGTTCATTTTGGTTTTGAAGCACTGCTCTGCTACAATGTTGCCCTTAAAGGATTTCTTTACTTGAGAAATATGAGCTTTGTGGAAATTAACTGCCATGGCTCTTGTCAAGCATAGCTATAGAACAGCCTGGCCAGGAATACTTTCTTGGAGAAAAATGAGGCCACACAGAAATCTTTTCAAGTTGCAGAATGTAATCTTTCTGACATTGAGGTAATTATGCATATAGCTAGTTTTATGCATCTGAAGAGACAAGGGAAAATATCAACACAAGGGTGCTGATGTTACAAAAGACAGGTTGGTTCAAAGGTCCTCAGGAAAATCTTTAGGTATCTCTGAAGCTTCTGCTGCAATTCTGATGCTGTTATGGGTCGTCCACAGAACATCAAGCTGTTACCTCTTCTAGCATTGCTCAGATGGGTTCCAGGGTGGTGGGACAGATTGACAACTGGAACGCAGGTCTAGGACACCAGCTGCTGTTCTCCTAAGGTTATAGGGAAGTGGTGACTCCACTTACAGAGCTGGTTGATTCTGGTTACTCCCTTTTGAAAGGGCCAGAGGATGAATACAAGTAGGCCATGAGAAGCCAGTGGAGAGAGCAGCTAACTGATCTAGAGATGCAGATGGAGAAGGGCTAGTACAGGACCTGAGTTGTTCTGAGGGGATGTGGTTGGTGAAAGGGTGAATGCATGAGTAAGAAAGAACATTACCTAATCCAGGACCTCCCAAGCAGAAGCATGAAAGTGGAATGGGAGAGGGATTCTGTAGGATATTTATGGGACTTTCTATTTTGGTCACTGGGCTATGAGCTCTCATATACATTACTGTGTTTGATTATATGAAACAATGTAATTTTTGTTTGCTTACTTTTTGGTGGTACAGAGGATTGAGTCCAGGCTTCACACTTGCTAGACAAGTGTTCTACCACTGAGGTGCATCCCAGCCCCAAGCAATGTCATTTTAAAATTATTTATAAAAGCGAGTGGGCATGCTGAAATTGTGCACATTGGCCTATGATGAAATGGGAAATCCTGGGGATTTCTGAATTCCTTGTCAGGGAGGTTTTTAAGCACTGGGGATGTGTGGAGGGACATTTTCATCCCCTTCTGTTCAAAACAAGGATTACAGTTCCAACACATATTTTAGTAATCTGTCACTATCCTGGTTTTATTTATATTAGATACATTAATAACATCCAAGTGATGGCAGGGCATCAGCAAAGCAAAGAAAGAAAAGTTGCTAATGAGTGGGGAAAGCTTTGCTGAGCAAAGGACCTGTGTTCCGCATCCATGTCAGGAAGTCTTTCAAAATGAGGTGGAGTTTCATAGAAGTCTCGAGTTTTTACCTTGCTGCCTTTGCTTGCTTTTGTTTTACAGCTGTGATGAGGGTTACACTGGAGCCCGGTGTGAGAGAGTTGACCTGTTCTACCTGCGAGGAGACAGAGGACAGATTTTGGTGATCTGTTTAATAGCAGTGATGGTCATTTTTATCATTCTAGTCATCAGTGTCTGCACATGCTGTCAGTAAGTACTTTTAAACTTAGTTTTCAGTAAATTTGAGAAATAGTGTGTTGCTTATTGCTTTTTTCCTACCTTCTCTTTCCCTTTTGCTTTGATTTGAATAAATCCACATTTTGAGATTTGTTATCATTATTGAGGTATTTATAATAAAACACATAAAAAGCAATTTTTATCATCTTAAATTATTATTTAAAACAAAACTTGTATAAATATTTCAGTTATAGCTAATCATTTTGTCCTAAAGTCAGGTCCATTTTGTGTTTGTTACTAGGCTAACTAGGACTTTCATTTTCTAAAATGTGCTATGACACAATACCATTGAAAAAACAAACATTTGTTTCTAGGTTGGCCACATTAAATAATTTTATGTGCAAATGGTGGTCACAGCATCCTCCCTTAGTTCTTGTTACATACCACAATATTGGGAGCCGGAAATGCCTTGGTTTTTCTTTGAGGCAGAGTGGCATGGCACACTTCTCAATGAAGCCAATTTCTTTAACACCTGTTCTTTAATCACAGCAGAGCCACCCTACAGTATGCGGAAAAACCACCTGACTAGAGTCTGCCTTCCTGACATGAAGAGCCAGCCCAGGCTCTGTTGTGTTTTCTTTTTCGGGGCTGTCTGCCCTCACCACTCCTGTTAATGCAGTACTTGAAACAGGAGCTGGAGCAGTCAGGCAAGGGGATATGTGCAGGAAGTAAAAGGGTATGTGCAAAAAGGGGAGAAGTTAAACTAGCCTTCTTGGCAGACAATGCAGTCCTTCCTTTACAAAAAAACCCAAAAAGCTCCTCAAAGACTATAAGAACTAATAAATTCAGCAAAGTAGCAGAATACAAAATCAATACACAGAAATCAATAGCGTTCCTATACACCAACAGCAACTCCACCAAGAAAGAAATCAGGAAAATAATCTCATTCACAATAGCTTTAAAAAATTAAATACCAAGGAATTAACCTAACCAAAGAAGTGAAAGACCTCTACAATCAAAACCTTTGTACAGCACTCTGAAAAAAAGATTGACAAGAACATTGGGAAATAGAGCTACAGTGTTCCCTGTTCCTGTATAGGCAGAACCAATATTGTCAAAATAGGCATTTTACCAAAAATTTTATTTATATATATATATATATATATATATATAT
>NW_004624730.1:969923-982333 GCF_000247695.1 Heterocephalus glaber
TTCATTTCATTTATATATATATACACATACACAAAAATACAGTATTACTCAAGTCCTGTTAAAGTCAAATGCAATGTGACCCAATGGAAGCTCCTTTTTATAGATGTTCCTATTCTAGTAAAGAAGGGAAAGCATAATGAAATAATCACACAATTAGATATAGCCTATGAACTTCTTTAATGTGTGCAGAGGTAGATATGAGGATTTGACTCTATTTGGTTAAGGGAATTCTAGGGCATAGAGGTTCTTGGTTGAATGCCAGTCATTTTTCTCCTAAATAAAGTCTTAAACTGAGGTCAGAGTTTACTTTTATTATTATTGATACCACTGGAGAATGAAAGGCTGGACTATGTTTCATCATTGAAAACTACTAATATACCCTGGAATGAATTATTTTAATGAGGTAATCAATAATTTATTATAGGATTTAATTATGAGTTTAGTTCCAGGGAAAAGACTGAAGGCAAATAAGACTTGATGTCTGATGCAAGGAACTTCCAAGTTAATAAAGTTTCCAAAATGAATATATATAAAATATATTTATTTACACTTTTAGTTTTTCACACCAGAGAAACTATTTGGTATTTACACGTGTGTCCTATTTATTTCACTTAGGATTATGGCCTCAATGTGCATCCACTTAGCTATAAATATCTCTAGTTTCTCATTCTTTATGGCTGAGCAGTACTCCATTTTACAGGAAGAAAAGGTCTAAAAGAGTAGTGGAAGTGAGAGGGGTAGAGGAAAGAAAAGAAGGAAAAAGAAAAAAATACGAGAAAAAGAAAAATGTGGAAACAAAGTCTTTCTTTGTAAATAGGGAAGGGAGGAGGGGTGAAGGGAGGGAAGGGGAAGGGGAAAAAATAAGAACCAAGATATATCATGTAAAGATCCCAATAATGAATGTAACTGCATTGTATACCTAAAATGTACCAGTAAAATATAATTAATGAAAAAAAAATTTAAGTATTTGAGAACAAAATTTGAGAAATATATACAAAAAAATTCTATTTGATAAAACATTATCTCAACATCAGTTCATAATTCCATATGTCCTTTGATAAATTTTAATTCCATTAAGATCAAGTGAATAATAGAATTATTGAGCAATAGAAGTCTTTGAGATTGATACTAAATCTTACAAGAATCCTGATTATCTCTTAACATTATTAAGGTTCTCACTTATGTGTGATATCTCATTATGGAAGGGATATAATGAGATTATCACATCTTTAAAACACTCTCTGTGAAAAAGAATATGTATGTACTGTTTCTCCAGTGACATAAGTCTTATTTCCTTCTTTCTGAGATATTTAAGTTAATTGAGTTAAAACTCTGGATTATCATTCACTACAGAAAGTGTCAAAGTTGAGATATGAAATTTGTTTTTAACTTTTGAAATTTGCTAAAGCAGGGTAGATTTCCTTAGAGAATGGTTATTGTTCTTTGTAACACCTCCTCCAAAATTATCTGGTGTTTTGAACCACAAAGATAATATCAAGACTAAATTACCTTTTTATTATATACAGACTACATTGGGAAATACAATGTAATTTCTCTTTTGGTCTTACTCTGCTAGATTTCATTTTAAAGTTTTGGGTACTTTTAATTTATACTTCATTCCTTAATGTTTTTATAATATTTTTATTCAAAAAATATATAGAAAAGATAGTCAGGCTTTCTTTCTTGGTAAAATGGAAAAAGTAAGTAGTGAATTTCATAAACACTATATTGGAGGAGTAAAAGATGAAGCTGAGTTTATTTATTCAACACCAATTTATATTGTCTGTGCAACAACAGAACAAGCTCCTATGGACATAAACATTTTTCAAGGGATGCCCTTAATTAATATGTGGATATTAAAATGTAATTTTAAATCTATATAGGTCTAATGAGATGATCATCATTAAAATATTGAATGTATCAAAATCTCTTTAAGTTTTAGGGAAAAAATTTGTTTTATTTCTCTACTGTTGACCATTTTTTCCATCATCATAGATGTTGATAGACTTAATTAGAAATCAAATGAAGGTAAGCAGTTTTAGCTCTTTCTACAGATGTACATTTTATTTTATTTGTTGCCAAATATAGTATTAATTAGCTTAATACAGTTTAGTTTTGAGATTGTTTTTCCAGAAAGGAAAATTTCTTGATGTGTGCTTATTCTTTCTCATTCAAGCAAGTCCCAAATGGTAGATTGTAAAGTAAGCTTTATTTGCTTTAGTTTTAAATAAAGGACTTCACCCAGTTGGTGAGCTAATAACTCTTATGAAATTTGCTAACTAAAAGGACTAGTAGTATGTTTAAATATCACACATGCATTTTGGCAAACATTTATGTAATTTACTGTAGTACAATAGTAAATTCAATGGTATTGTTACTATAAGTGAATTCTTAACTAAACTAGATTATTCTGTTCTTTTTTCTCTATTATACTGTACAAAACTGTTAACGTATAAGATCAAGAAAAACTAAGTAAATCAAGAAAACTAAAACATAATTTAGGAAGAAAACAATGAGTCACATTTTCATCACTGAAACAATCTTCCTTCAATTTAATTTATCCACTGTAAAATTTTATTTATATATATAAATATATATATATATATATATATGTCTATTGCAGTTCCAATCAAAATACCAAGAGCATTCTTCACAGAACTAGAAAAATTGTCCTAAGATTATATAGAACCAGAAGAAACTCAGAATAACAAATTCCTGAGTAACAAGAGCAAAGCAGGAAGTATCACAGTCCTGGACTTGAAGTTATATTACAAAGCTATAGTGTGATAGAAACAGCATGGTCCTGCCACAAAAATAGGCATGTGGATGAATGGAGCAGAACAGAGGGCTCAGAAACAACCCCAGGCACATTCAGCCTCTGGTCTTTGACAAAGGGGCCAAAAACATACACTGAAGAGAGGGCCTGTTTGGTCCAGCTTCCTAAACAATTGCATCTACTTCTGCGCTGTGGCCCATACCAACAGAGGGTGCCTGGAAATTCCTTTCTTCACAGTGTCCTGGGCATCAAAACACAAGCATGAACATGTCTTTGATTCCTGGATCAGCTCTGCCATTGTGTCTCTGAGACTTGGCACAAATTTCTCAACATCTGGGAACTTTAATTGCATTTTGTGTAAAACCAAAGCATTAGACCAGCTAATCTATAGGATCCCTTCTAACTATAAAATTGAAAAATATTTTTGATTTTACATACTTTATGGTGGTAGGAAATACTTATAATGCCCGATTTGAGGCAGAGGATGAGTGGGCTGTACCGAAAAATGGGCTATTTGGTAACACTAACTTCTAACGGCACTTCCAGGAAACTGGAAAACAGTGCAGAATACAGTATTTAACCACTTTGATAGATTCAAGTATGTAGAAGCTTAATTAATATATCCAGAGGCTGCTGTCACTTTATTTTTAATGCTTGTTACAATTTTTACAGTTTTTTCTTTACACTCTGAATAATGCTCCTTGTTCTACTTTGTAAAATGACGTTTCCTGGAAACTTGTCTTGTGCCCTAACTAATTTCCATCAACCATTAGCTGCATAGTCTTCCTGTTAGATAACGCTTCTCTACCCACACTGTTGCCTGCTGTAGCTATCATCTGAGCCTAGAAAAAGAGATGTGTTAAAGGAGAGCTCAAAATATTTAAGCAAAAATGAACTTACGCATTTTTAACAGTCTAGAAATAAGATCACAGGCTTTCCTGTTGAATAATTTTATATTTGCTTGAATTAACAGGCCCAGATTAATTTCTGACATGTTATTTTCTAAGTCCTCTTCAGAAACATCGTGAAGAAAGGAAGAAAGAAGAAGAAAGGGAAGCTTTGGGTAAAGATACGACTCCTCTAAATGAAGGCGTTGAAGAAACTAATATTGCTTGACAGTAAGTGTGGTGGACTTGGCAGATAGGAAACTGTCCAAGTGACCTCTAAGTAGTGAGATGGTCTAATAACCTCCGGCAGGAATTTGGTTAAGTTTTAAAACATTTAAAAATAAATTGGTGGCTTTTTCAGAGAACTGTAGCCCAAACAAAGGACTTTGGCATATGTTTCTTTTGCACATAATCTGCATGTCACATGTTTCTTCTGCATGCATTCTACTTTTTCATGGGGGTTGTGGTTATTTTGTTTCTTTCATTCTCATTTGAGGGGCTAGAGGCCAGGTATTTTCACTTACACTCACTAAGCATTTACTATGTGCTGAGTGTTGTTTCAGTGTCATCTCAGTCAGGGTCCCAGCAGGGGTCACGAGTCCTCTCAGGTCATCCATGGAAGAGATTTTGGTTGCCCATGGGCAGCCTAAGGGAACTTTGGGGAGCTTGAAACTCTCAGCAGCAATGACAAGGAGCTGTTGTCCCTCCTGTGCCTCGGCCATTGGGGTAATTTTCACCTGGCACTCTGAGGAGCTCGGGATAGGAGCCTGCCAGGCAGGAGGCAGAGCTGTGGCAGGAATAGGCACCACTGGAGCCTGTGCAGAGACAGAGGAGGAAATAGTGAAACATCCCTAGCTCTCCTTGCCAACCTTCAGACCTCTTAGCAGGTGCCTCCAATAGTAAGCCCAACCAGAATCCGAAGGCACAGAGCAGGTGATGTGATCTACAGCAGTCAGCACACTGGAGACAAAGTGGGATAGATGGGACAGGGTGCAGAGTAGCAGGACCAAGCAGCACAGCATTGGTGGTGGTCACACTGAGTCCAGCTCAGACTGGCTCTGAGTCGGAGCAGCATGAAGGCTCCTGTGAGTGGCAGCTCAGAGGTGAAGCAGGCTTCCAGCCTGGTCAGACCAGATGCGCACTGAAGTGGATGACTTTTCTCTTTCTGTTCACTGTTCAAATGGCCAATAGCAATTGGGCCTCATGCTCCCTGTGCACAGCCAGCATGATGGAGCTGTGGCCCACAGCAGTCTCTGTAGTACCATCTCCTGCCTCCAGCAGCCAAGAGCTTCCTAGGTACAATACTGTATATGCCCATGGAGGAATTATAGTGTGCTCCTTCCTTGTTACAAAGAAACACTAATGCTGACTCTGGATTTTTACTACCACTATTATTGCTATATAGTATATTTCTTTTAAGTGATCGCTCTTACCTTTTCACCCACAGGCCATGAAGTTTCCTCCCGGCTGGTCCAAGCTACACACTGCCTTGCTCATTTGAAAACAGAAGGAACACGTCTCAGGAAAACAACTTGTAGAAATGAACTTTAAATACTGTACTTCTTATTTTTAACTTTGTGTTGTTTACTGTCATTTTTTACTACTACTACTAATAATTTAATTATAGTCTAGCAATTGGGAAAAAGCACCTCATTAGGTAGCAACAACAACAAAACAGGACGTTTCAGTAAATTTCCACTTAGGTTTTGTTACCAGGATTATTAGTCAAGTAAAAAAGAAAAGTGGCAAGGAGTTTAGATCTTAGGAAATTAATTATCAATAAAGCTACTGTTTTCACATGCTATGTGCTAAGGGTTTGAAATATATTATTTCATTTGGTCCTCTTGGCAATCTGTGAGAAAGGTATTATGATTCTCATTTCCCAGATTGGGAGAGGCCCAAAGAAGATACATAACCTAGCCTAGCTCTAAAGAGTTAGGAATCGGCAGGGCTAGAATTAAGACTAAGTCTATCCCTTTTTGAAGTTGGTGCTCTTCATTAGCCTCTTTGTTCATTTGGGTTGGCGTCACCTAAGCCAACAGCATAAGCCAGGATTTCTGTTGCCCCTTGTGCTCCTCACTGTCAAGGCCATATTCCTGCAAGGACACAAGGTGCAGAGTCCCAGCCAGGGTGGGTGTGATCATTGTTCCTTTCATAGAGTTGACATTTCTTACCTTTCTTTGCTTCACTATGAAGTCTCAGTAACTCAAATGAATTCTTGCATTACCAAAGCAAACAGAACTGTTCCATAACTAGAGTAATGAATAAAGCTGGGTAAGCAAATGCTTGGCATTTCTTAAGTCCTGCTGAAGTACTAATGCTCAGCTTAATACTTCTAAGTACTTAAATGACTGCCCGGGAAGAGACTGTCCATGTTGGTGACAGCATCCGAGGCCTCAGGCAGACCCCGGTTGTGACCATTTCTGGTCTTTCTTCACAATAGCACACAGCGTTGGTCTCAGGTGAGGTTGGGGGCACCAATATCATGACCACAGCATCCATTACTTGATCAATTCTGCCAGACGCTCCTTCAGCCTCATGGCCTTTTTAGTAAAGACTGTGTTAACCCTGAAAAGGTGAAATCTGGATTTAGCCAATATTCCATAGAATGCCTGACTTTACATTGATTAGATGAGTCACTTACAAAAACGAGTGAAAGATGTCCCCAAATTGCTGCAATCTGTGACCATCAGCCAAGCAAAATATTCATCAGAATCTTTGTAATGTGGGTTCCATAGCCAACATGAAGCAGAGTGTTCACACCAAAGCCCAGCCATGCATCCTTTTGTCGCATGCGCAGTGTTTGAGTGAGCCTGCTCTGAGTGCTCACATGTGACGCAGAAAAGCTCAGCTACCAGTTAGGGCACAGTCGCACAACTGGTGATGTTCAACATTGATTATTTTTCCTTCAGACTTAATGGTCATCATTGAAGCAGTATTGTACTCAACTTATTAGTGTCATTTTTGCTTTATTTCCGGTCTCCTGTGGGATCCTTTTGCCCCTTAGCTCCTCAGTCTTCTTTGATACTGAAGGGCTTGAGAGAAATGCCCCCTTGGAGCATTTAGAAACACTAAGCAATCCAGGAATGTTTCTTTGCTGGACTGAGGCTGGTTGACCAATGAAATCTCTCAGGCCAGTTCAGGCTTGGGAAAATTGTTTAGATTATAAAATTTTAATGATGCCTTCTGAAATTCTGATATCAAGAAAGAATTTCAAGCACTTTCATGTCTTTTGAAAATGTGTTTTATAATTGTTTTTTGCATACATTAAAAGACTGGTTATGTAAACTATCAATATTATATAATAAAATAAATTTATTTTTAAAACAAAGCAAATATGTTTTTACTTAGGCATTTTCTATTGGTACCATTAATTAATAATAGAAAAAATTTGAACATTATTGCTTTAAAAACATACTTTATAGAAAACATTCACAAATACATTTGGAATGGTCCATTCTGATTGCATTTTCCTTAAACACGAAAGCCCTGGGAAGCCTGGTACCCACCCTCTGGTGTGTCTGCGGGTCCCTGGGATGTATGGTTGAGCTCTACCTCCAGCTGCATGTAGTTGTCTGAGGAGGGCACTTAATGAGGCCGGGCCAATTGGAGTCATTTGAGAAAATTGGGAATGTGAACTGAAATCCATCTTGCTTGTGTTCCTGAAATATAAAATGTGTGTTTGAAGCTATTGATAGTTATATTTTGCTTCAAGTGGACCAGGAAAGCAAAGGGACTTGGTCAGCAGAGAGAGAGAAAAGATTTGAACAACTCAGTGGAGAAAGTATGGGACGTGCTGCTCCTGAAGTCCCTGTACTGGTTACTCCATCATCGGGTCTTAGCCTCATTGTTGCCTGTGGGTTCCATGAGACATATTCGTGTCTCTACAACAGCTTTCTCACTTGGCTTAAACTAATTCTCCCCTCCTGGAATCAAGATCATGATGAACTCAGGTGCATCCTCAGACTGTGGACAGTTTTCTCTGTGAAACGGAAGAGCGAACCATTGTTGTCGCACAGTACTGGCATTGTGTTGGAGAAACAACACAGCTAGCAATGAAATGTAGCTTTTACCATGCAGCCATTTTGGGGAGCACAGAAAAGGAACAAGGGTTTGGCAAACATTGATTAGGACCGCTGTATTCCAGGAGCTGTGCCACCCCCTGGGACGAGTCCCAGAGAGGTGTAAGATGTAGCCCTCCAGAAGTTAGGAGCTGAGTAGGGGCCCGGCGGTGCACAGATCATTTCAATACAGACTGGTGCTGTGATGGCTGATTTCAGGTAGCTGCTTGCCTGGAGCTTGGTGGTGGATTATTTGGTGTACACACTACCATGGAAACTGGCCTGTGAGTCTGACTGGGCCAGGAGAGGAGGACCTATCTTTACTGCCACCATCAACCTGGAGAGAACAAATCCAGAAGGAAGCCAGCGTCTTCTCTATGAGGGAGGTAGATTTCTTTTTGCTCACTTGGACATCAGAACTTTGGGCTCTCAGCCTCTGATTGAAAGTTATACCATTAGCTTCTCTGGCTGTGAGGCCTTTGGGCATGCTGCTGGCTCCCGGAGGACATTACACTTGAACTGACCACAGGCTATGAGCTCTAAACATCTCTGCCCGAAATCCTGGGCAAATGCCAACATTTCTTGAGTACTTACCAAAAACTCAAGGAGCACAGGGACCAGTGGACCCTGCCACAAGGAAACAGAGGAAGGGGGCGGGGAAGCAGGGGCTTTGTGTTTTGGTCCAGGTGCCCTGGGCATGGCAGGCAGTCTGTGGACACATGGGTGGTAGGGAGATGGTCCTGGTCTTGCTGGTATTGTGCAATTAAGTGATAGGCTGAGTTAAAGCTTTTTATTTCCTGCAGTGAATTATTTAGGCCTTTCAAATTTTCTACTCTCTTTCATTGCCTATAGTAAGAGCAAGTTACACAGAGATTGAAGTAAGATGTTCTAACTCAAATAAATTGCTATTTAGACGAGACCCAGTTTGCACAGTTTTGTGATGGAAGTTAAGGGCATATTTCAGTCCTATGGCTTTAATACCAAGATACTGCCATCAAAAGACCATTTTTGATTACGTTCTGTGCCTGATGGTTAAGATAGCTTGGACATATTGGAGCATTATTACCATTCATTCATTCATAGTCAAGTATTAAATGTCCATTAAGTGCCCATCAAATGCCAGATACTTTAGTTCTTGTGATTAAACCAGTTACATAAAACAGTTTTAAAGAAAATGACATTATTGAGCTTATCTTCTAGTGGATGTAATCTTCATAGTGTAGAATTTAAAACAAGACATATCCAAGAAGTTGTGTCACCTACATGACATTGTCGTAAATCTTAAACCGTTGTCTTGCATCATGAAACACAAGATAAGCTCTCACAGAAGAACCCAGAGGACAGCAGGTGTTGTGAGTTCCTCTTCACCCTGAATAATTGGTGTATTTTACTAATGACTAGCAAGAACACAAAAAGTACAACTATGCTTCTTTAGTGTAAAAATCTTTATTTATGCTTTTGTTGGCAATGCCCAGTGAATATTGGTGCTGGACTGGGCATCTGTTCTTCAAAGATTGCTCCGTGCTTTGAGCATTTCTTGCAGAAGAAAACAGAGTCGGACTTTCAAAAAGCCCACAGTGTCTGTTTGCTGTTGCTACTGCACCCTAGGAATGTGTCTTACAGTAACACTGAGGTGGCACTTCTGTAACCCTCTCATTCTCCCCAGGACCTGTCAGTTATTGGTGCTTGGAATTCTTCATTAGAAACATGTGTAAACTATGTAACTTCATAAACTATACCAGTGATTATTGTTCAAGAGGTAAACAGAATTGTTTCTGGAAATTTCAAAATGTGGATTTCAAGATATGTTTAATGAACAATTATGGTCAGAACTTGGGTTCTAAAAGAAACGTTAGCCAAAAATGTTTTTAAAGAAGTTTTCCCTACATGTTTTCTTATTCTCGCCAAATTTAAATTACATAAGTAAAGTGCAACAGAAGCACTTTAAGAGGCTTGCTTTCTTCATCTTTTCAGTTTAAGAGAAAGAGAAATAAACACAGTTCTTCACAAACACAGAACTCCTTAATGCTCCTCACTGTGTATGGAGAATAATGAAATATTCTGAAACTCTGTGACCCAAGGTAGACAATGAGGAGCAGTGTGAAGGTATTAATGAGAACTGAAAGAGGAAAAAAAACTGTATCTGATTTGCTCTCTGAAACTATTTTCCAAAGACTGCAATGGGTAAGCTAATTAAGAGGAAACTCTTTCTAGTACATACTTTTTCACATCCTAGGAACACTGTTTTTACTCAGTGAGCCAGAACTAGCAATTCTAAAGGTCATTTATATAGTGGTTTTTGTGTGGTTGGTTGGTTTTTGCTTTACTCAAAGTAAAGATAACCTAATCCTTGAATACTATACTACCATGCCTCTGCCTTCTTATTCCATCTGGACTTTAAAATACCTGAACTTTGGACCAAACCAGTGCTTACAATCATTACAGAAATCCTGTGGGCATGGGAAAATCTGCCTCTAAGTCTTACAGTACAGAGGCTATCAGCATAATATCTTCATTCATACAGAGCTGGGCTTCAACCCCAGTTGCTACCTAACTGTGGGGCCCTGGGCTGATCTGAAAAGTCAAAATAAATAATTAAGGGAGTGAGTTAAGAGGATTAATTAAGATTATGCCCCTAAGAGGCCTAGCCTGACAGCTGGAATAAAGTACTCTCTAGGCACAAGACCAATTAGTGCTGTCTTACCATCACTCAGCCAGTAAGAGTAATGATACTGGGGTACCGATAATTTTGATATTCTGTCATCATCTTACGGAAAACAAGGAGTTCTCAAGTTGAAATTGAGTCATGATACTGACATGGTGAAAAGTCTGTGTTCTTAAGGATTTATGATCCCTGTGAAGGAATGTGTCTATTCCATCAAAACAGGCCATGTTTAGGGGAAGAATTCTGCCTCAGTGACTAATTCTGAGAAAATCCATCATTTATATTCCTACATTCTTGTCTCTCTTACCTTTACTTCCCATAAGAGAAACCAATGAGAACAGTGAAGGAAACCCACCACAATGCCATTAGAAATAAGCAAAGGCTGTAGCTGACATATGTGAGATACTGTTGGTATTGTATGTTCAGCATCAAGGGTGAGTTTGAAAACAGGGACCTGAAATGGCCCCTTGCTTTGGGTGTACACAGGGGGCCTTCATGGTGAGCACAGAGCTAGGAAGCTCAGGTCAAAGGTCATGATGCTTGTGCAGCATCCTTGTCACCTTGACTTCAGTCTCTCCCACTCTGAAATCTCTGAAACAAAAGTGCATGAAGTGTTTCTGATGGGGGGACAGGGTATTGTTCTGAACTCCATGGACTGGCTGAATAAGTGATAGCTAAGACTATGTAATATACATATTATATAAATCATATAAGACTATGTTATATATATATATATATATATCTTTGAAATAGTTCAAAAAGTGAAAAACTGGACTATAATAAAACCTGAGAATTCTGTAGCAACCTACAAACTTCTTGTTTTAATTCAACCTTTCACCTGGGTTTAGCAGGCTCAGCTCTCTTTTCTTAAATCTACTGAAATATCTGAGAGTCTGAGAAAAGGACATGAAACATAATACACTGTGTGCAGACGGATCAGAAAAAGCCAACATGTTGGGGTCGGAACATCTCTAGACAACACAGAACATGAAGAGGTAAGCAATCAAGGAAACATTTTTCTCCTGAAATTTTAAAATGGGTACAGATAGAAAAATTTTATCAATAACAAAAATTAGTTAAACATAGCTGAGTCTGCTGAATTCAATGTAACTTCATTAATTAGATTCTACCAATCTGGAATTTGTCATTGTTGGGAATGGACTAGACAAATGTTTATCTTTATGATAATGAAAAAATAGTAATTTTAAAACATCAAAGTGGCAGTGTTAACTACTTACAAGACCAATTATTTAAATACAGGATGACCAACAATTGCATCTTTCCATAAATTTTATAAGGGAATATAATAGGATATATAAACACAACAATTTTATCAAATTAATTTAATACAAAAATCTACTGGTGGAAATGACTCCTGACCAAGAAATGCTTGGGGTAGTCAGTATGTAAACAAATGCGTTACCTAAGAGATGCTCAGGGTAAATTGATAAGTGGTTAATTTTATATTAATTTTATTGGTATGTTTTAGGTATACGATATAATGACATTCATCATTGGAATTTTGAACCTTTACATAATCTCTCTTGGTTCTTATTTTTTTCGCCATTCCCCTGCCCTCCTTTCAATCCCTCCATCCTTTCCTATTTACAAAGACTTTGTTTCCATTTCTTCATTTTCTCATATTAATCCCATTCCCTTCTATCCTTTCCCCTATCCCTCCCACTTCCTTCCCCTTTGCCCCTTTTCTTCTTATTTCACATTACCTATTTTACCTTTTAGTCTTTATTTACACCTTCAGTTTCTCACACCAGACAAACTATTCAGTATTTACACATGTGTGTCCTATTTATTTCACTTAAGAATATTGCCTCAATGTGCATCCATTTAGCTATAAATGTCACTAATTTCTCCTTCTTTATGGCTCAGTAGTACTCCATTTTATTAAAAAAAAACCCACATTTTCTTTTTCTATTTTTTGTTAAATTCTTTTATTGGTACATTGTAGGTATACAACACAATTACATTTCTCATTGGGAATTGTACCTTTACATAATCCATCT
>NW_004624730.1:985563-1001534 GCF_000247695.1 Heterocephalus glaber
TTGTATTGTTCTCTTAGTCTCCATTGCATTGATTTCTCCTCTGATCTTTATAATTTCCTCCCTTGTATGAACTTTGGGTTTGTCCTGCTCTTTTTCTAGAAGGTTGAGGTTCAGCATCAAGTTGTTTAATTGATCTCTCTCTGTTTTCCTAGTATGAGTATTCATTGCTATGAATTTCCCTGGTAAGATCACCTTCATTGTGCTCCATAGATTCCAATATGTTGCACTGTCATTGTCATTTAATTGTAGAAACTGTCTGATTTCTTCCTTAATTTCCATTGGTTATTCAGAAGTGTGTTGTTCAATTTCCATGTGTTTACAAAATTCTTATGGTTTCTTTTGCTGTTGATCTCCAATTTCATCACACTATGATTTGATAATATACAGCGGATGACTTCAGTTCCTTTGAACTTACTTAAACATGTTCTATGAGTGAGTATGTGGTCTATTTTGGAGAATGAACCATGTGCAGCTGAAAAGAATTTGTATTCTGATTTTGTGAGGTGGGACACTCTGTAAACGTCTGTTCAGTTCATTCATTCAAGATTGTGTTTGAGTTCTAGTATTTTGTTATCTATTTTTTGTGTTGTTGATATATCTATTTGTGACAGTGGGGTGTTGAGGTCCTCCACTACGATTGTATTAGTGCTTATTTCATTTTCCATATACGTTAGTATTTGTTTTATATAGTTGGCCACAATAGTGTTTGGTGCACATGTATTTATGATTATCATGTCTTCCTCTTGAACTGTACCTTTTAAAAGGATGTAGTATCCTTCTTTGTCTCTCTTAATCAGTTTTGGTTTGAAGTCCGCTTGATGGGCAAAGAGCATAGCTACTCCTACTTTTTTTCAAGTTCATGCTGCATGGAGTATTTTTTCCACCCTTTCACTTTCAGTCTACAAGTTTCTTTTTGAATTAAGTGTGTTTCTTGTATGTTGGTTTTTTGTTTTTTTTTGGTACCGGGGATCGAACTTGGGACCTTGCGCTTGCGAGGCAGGTGCTGGAACCACTGAGCTAAATCCCCGGACCTCAAAAGCATTTGTATGTTGTATTTTTTTTTGAAGTGTGTTTCTTGTATGCAGCATAGTGTTGGATCTTGCTTCTTGACCCATTCTGTCAGTCTATTTCTTTTGATTGGTGGATTGAGACCATTGACATTGATGGTTATAACTGATACACATTGACATCATTGTCATGAGTTTTTCTTTTTGGTGGATTCTCCCCCTTTGCTTTAATTTCTTGTTGTGCCAGATGGATTCATTCTGCTGGGCTTCCTGGGGTTGTGATCTTCATTGTGTTTTCCTAGGATATTGTCTAAATATTTTTGGAGTGCTGGTGTGGTATTCATGAATTTCCTAAGGTGCTCTTTGTCATGAAAGTATCTTATTTCTCCATCAATTTTGAAAGATAGTTTTGCAGGGTACATCAATCTGAGTTGGAGGCTGTTTTCCTTTAGGGCTTGAAATATATCACTCCAAGCTCTTCTTGCCTTGAGGGTTTGTGTTGAGAAGTCTGTTGTGATTCTGATGGGCTTTCCTTTGTATGCAATTTGTTTCTTTTCTCTGCTTTTAGAATGTTGTTCTTCTGTTGGGTTTCTGGAATCTTAACTATTACATGCCTATGTGTAGATTTTTTTTATCATGGCTATTTGGAGTCCTGTATGCCTCACTTATCTGTATGTGAAGCTCTTTCCCCCTACTTGGGAAGTTTTCTGCCATTACTTTTGTGAACAATTTTTTTATGTCATCTGCCCTCTCTCCTGTTTGTTCATTGACTTTTATCAGTCTTATGTTATTCTCCTTTGCTTTGTCTGGGAGCTTCTGGATTGATTTTTCTTTGTTCCTTAGTATTTTTTTTCTTTTGGTACTGGGGATTGAACTTGAGTCCTTGTGCTTGCAAGGCAGGTGGCAGAAGCACTGAACTAAATCCCTGGCCTGTCCCTTAGTATTTTTGAGAAATTTTTCTTTTCCTGGTCACTAATTGCAATCCTATCTTCTATATCTTCTATATCTTATCTTCTATATCTCACACTTGCTCATTCTGTTGTGCAAACTTTCAATGGAGTTTTTAATCTGGATATCTATTTGCATCTGTTTTATGGATTCCGTTTGTTTCCTATGTTGGGATTCCATCATGTTCCCCAGCTCCTCTATTTTTTTTATCTGTGTCTGCTCTAGATTTACTAATCATGTCTTGTACTATGGGCACAATCTCTGTGTTATCTTAGAAATTATTTCTGATTTCATTTTTTACAGATCTTCTTTTGTTGCCAGTTCAGGGAGTCCAGGTGGTTGACCATCAGAGTGTTCCATCTCATTTCCCTTTGGTGTTGCTTTAGGTGATCTGGAAGTCTGGTTCTGAGACTTGTTTATATGTCTTCTCATTTCAACAGATGCAGCCTGCTTTGCCTTTGTTGGGGCAACCTTTTGTTCACCCAGTGGTCTTCAATACTCAACAAACCACCAATCAACCTTTTCTCTGCTGCTTACCTGTTTACCAATTTCTGGGTTCAGAATGATTGCCTTCTGGATCCCTGAGCTGAACTGTTGTCTGGGCAGGTTTCTGTCTGGGGCCTGTGCACACTTGGGATGTATCTAGGCATACCTCTGGCTAGGGCCTCCCACCTATGTAGCTGTTGTCTTGGAAGACCTTTGCCTGGGGGCTGTGCACTGCAGTCCCTGATGTCTGAGCAGGCTTCTGGCTAGGGTCTCCGCGCACTTACTGATGGTATGGGGCAGGCCTCTGACTGATGCTTGTGTGCCTGTGCAGCTTTTTGGCTTGGGCTTGTGTGCCTGAGCCACTGGTGTCTGGTCAGGGCTCTGACTGGGATTTGCCTGCAGCCATGCCACTCTGATCCACACTTGCCAAGTGGTCAATGTTATAAAATGTTCCGATACTGAAGTTGTTTTACTTCAGGTATTTTGAGGTATAGTAGTATCATCACTTTATTTGTCTCCAGTTACATGTTTAAAACCAGATATCATTATTCTAAGTCAATTGATTAAATATTACAAAAATCTGACCATGGGTTCACACACAAAATTGTTCTAAGTCTAAGGGGAAAGTTAAAGGGAGAATAAGAAAGAGTGTGTAGGATTTCAATTGGGAGAAAATATATATACACAAATAGTTATAGTGCAAAATCAAATAATTCATTCATTAATGAATATTGAATATCTACTTCCAGGCATAGAATGTGCCAAGTGCTAAATGTATTCTGGAATATCTGGAAAAAAGATGAACTAGACTTAGTCCATGTCCTCAAAAGTTTTATCCTCCAATAGAGAAAATGAGAGTTTCATGTGTATAAAGAAGACCTTGCTTGTATAAAAAACAGATTAAGGGATTAGGGAAGATTTCTCAGATGAACCACCTTAGCTAGGCCAGGGGGAGTCCATGGGACAAGGTAAGTGAGTATGGGGAGGAGACATTCCAGTTCTGGTACCACTGTGAATGGAGGCACAAAGGTCTTGGACAGTTTGGGAGTGGCTAATTCTACTGGTTTAAACTGGATGCCCAAGTCATTGAACTTGTGGATAGTAATGACTAGAACAAGTATAGATCTTGTCATCTACCTAGAATGTCTGTTTCAGTAGAATGTATTCTGCCTAAAAGGTAAAAATATCCTTTAGGGTTTCTGTGGCAAAGCAAGCACACACCAACAATTTCATACCATACTGGGTACAGTGTATGTCCTTGGCATTGTGTAAATTGGTACTCAGGAACACAATTAGTTTTCAACAGTGTTGTTTCAGACCATAATGTCACCAGTGGAAAGAGGAACAATGTGTGTCTCAGTATACTATGATCAAAATATCCAAAGAAAAATTACCAGAAAACATGGCTCTATGTCCTCGCATTGTCCACTCTGTTCGCATTACCATTGTGAGCCCTTGTACATTTGTCCTGCTATGCACCTGACCATAACAGAGCAGGGAGCTGCAGCAGGGAGTCTGGAAACAGTTTGTCCCCATTACAAAATAATGAAAGGTTGTAAAATGAGTACAACAGCCTGCATTTGTTTAATTCTGATATCTTGTTTATCATGGATTTGGGCATGAATTTTAGTTATTTCTTTTCATTATGTTTCTTTTCATTACTGAGGTTTTTGGTAACCCCTTAAATTTGGGGCCAGCACAAGTGTGCACCTTGGTTGTGGACAAAAAAGCAGTCCAGGTGGCTAAAATTACCTGCTTCTACTTGTAATTTTCCATGAGCAAGATCCATTATTCCCCTCAAAATCCTCCTCTTCATATCAAGCACATTTAGCCCACGGCTCATGTCCATTTCTTATCAAGGATGCAGCCAGGACAGTGGAACTAAAGACACTCAGCAAAGTGAACTCTAGAGCTGCTGCTTCTGACAGTGGCACGGACAGTGGGATAAATATACTCGGAGCAAGGAGGAGGATTTTGAGGGAATTAATGGCAGTGTCTCTCACTGTGATGTCTTTTTTTAAATTTAAACTTTCCCCACAGTTTACCATTACACCTCTGTATGGAGCTTATCCTAGCTGCAGCAGACCAGTATTGTAGAATGGGCTAACTGCATTTGGTATAGGACCCATGTCTATGGAATTCTTCCCTGTCTTCAGCAGGGAACTGCACCGTGTTAGTTATGGTCCTAGCTCTCTGCGTTGGAGACCAGAACGGAACTGAGGGCAACAGCACAAGGCAAGCAGGAGGTCAATGACCACTGGTGACTGTACCTGCAGTTATATTTCGGAGAAGACAGGGCCCCCTCCCCTGTTTGAGTTGTCTTCCACCCTGAGGGGGCAAGCCTGGGCCAGGAAGGAGGTCCCCTGCCTCAGGGCTGTGTCACCATCCACAGAAGTTGGGTCTCCACTGCCTGGGGTCAGTGCTCTGCTCTGGGGCAGGCAGCTCATTGGGGACCTGAGTCAGGCCTTGCCCTGGCCACAGTGTCCCCAGGCTTCCAGTCACCCTGCCTGTCCTTCTGTTTATCTGGATCAGCAGAGGGGCCCATGATTCTGGGCCTGGTCCCCTTTTCCTGGCCCTCTTTCTGCTTCAGGCAATCAGACAACAGTGTTGCCTTCCCTTTATCAATAACCTAAACACAAACAGCCCATTTCTCTCATTTCTGAGGACCAAGATGGAGGGGGATTGAGACTTGAGGTCTTGCTTATGATTTCAGCAGTTGGTCCCTCACTCTATGCAGCAACTTTCTGTTCATGATCAGATAAAATTTGGATTGCTTGATTGCTGCTTCGAAGTCCATGGTTTAGGAGCCCAGAGGTGTACCTATTCCCTGAGGGAAGAGAAATGCTTTTTTTCAATCTCAATTAGCAGTCATGCCCGGTGTGCGTGAACAATACAACTCCTACCACAATGGCCACCTCATAAAACCCTCAGTAAGTTATCTTTCTATGCAAAACGAGGCAGAGAGCATTGAGACAATGCTTATAAAGCATTGTCCACGTGGTAGTTCTCATGTTCTCCAGTGTGTTTGCGTCTTCAGAGGATATCTTTGGCTTCTTTCAGAGGGATCAAGCTGGAATCAAATCAGCCTTTCTCCTGTAGTGACTGTCTGGGTGGAAATGTGTTAGAGACCCCACAGTGGAGGGGGACAGCGCAGCTTCAGACCGGGACCCAGAGGCTGCCCCTTCTCTTCCTGTGCCACATGCTGCCTCTCCCACTTTCCCTTAAAGTGACCTAAGGAGCATCCCTGTCACCTCTGATGACTATTCACACTGTGACAGCTCAGGATGGAGAGGGAGGAACTGGCAACACTCAGGGTCATCCCAGGCCTTCAGCAGGGCTTGACTCCCATGTGCAGAAGGAATCCATTCTCTGCAGGGAAAAATTTGCATTCCTTTTATTAGTGAATTCATAAATCAATTTCTTGAAAGTGAATACCTTGATATTATTATATTAGGTGAGAATGTCTGCCCCTTGCCCTTGAGTTGTATCACACAGTGTCCTGTCTATAGTAAGAGCACCTTAGGAGAGGGCACAGGGAAGTCTTAAGTGCATCTTGCTACAGCACCCTAGGCACAGTCTGTCTCAGGAAGGAAGAGGACCTGGATCCTGTGTATTGATAAAAAAATCTGTGGGATGTGTGGGAAATCAATAGTGAGAGAGGCAGGAGGAGAATCCTTTTGAACAGAACAACTGTCACAGACAGGACTGTATGGATTTGTAAATGTGGGACACATTTGGAGACTGAAGGAGAGATTGGTGCTGCCAGATGAGAGATAGACACCTGGTTAGATTTAAATTCCAGATAAAAAACTAATAGTATGTTAGGGGTAAATGTGTTCTAAATATTGCTGTTTATCTGTCCAATCCTGTAATTCTTATTTGCCGAACCCGACAATCCTTAAAAGGAATTAAGGAATACACCTAAAACTAGGCTGTTGGAGTAGCAGGACAGGGCAACAGTGCACCTGGCATGCTTGCTAATACCTTAGCTTTACTAGACTGGAAGATGCCAGGTTTGGGGACAAGTGACATGCTGAGATGTGCAGCTGAGGAAGATGTCCTTGCAGGCATTGTGAAGGGTAAACCAGAAAGCTGAAGGATGGAAGGCAGGAGCAGTGGTAGGAGCTGGAATTGGGAGTTAGAAACATTAAGACCATGGCTGATATGCTCAAGACCTTCAACAGGGAGTGAACAAGACTTTGCCATCTGCTGGCTCTGGAGTGGGGAGTAGGGCAAGAACTGCAGAATGGTCTCCACTGGTGCCAGGAACCCCTGCCATGGTCAGCTGATCATGGACAGGAGGAGCAAGAGCAGCCATGGTGGAGCTTGGGTGAGGTGGTGAACATAACAACTGTTACTACGAAACAAGTTGGATTCTTGAGCTCTTTCAGGAAGATTCCTGGAAGGGGAATAATGGGATTTAATGGAATTTCTAGTTTTGGTGTTTTCAGAAATTTCCACACAGATTTCCATAGTGGTTGTACTAGTTTACATTCCCACCAACAATAAAGGAGGTTTCCATTTCCCTCCACCACCTCATAAATTAAAGAGCAAAATAAAATATGGACAATAGGAAACAGGGGAGATAGATCTTTGCAAAAAGGAAGGAGATGAAGACATGGGAGGGGGAGGGGATGAAAAAAGAACTAAGGTGTGTTATGTACATGCACCAACTCCCACAATAAATATAATCATTAGGTACTCCAAACACAGCTAATTCTGTGTTTAAAATTCAAATTTAAAAAAATTTAAAACTCCGGACAATGGTAGCTAAATCTACAATAAATGGATTTGAGGACTCTGGAAACATCTCTGTAGAAAGACCTAGCAGATCATCGGTAGTGCAGGCTTGGAATTCACAAGAAAAGAGCAGCACAAAGACATAACAGGGTTATAGCTCTCAAGGCCTGCCTGAGAGGACAGTGGGTGCCCCTCATCCTCAGCTCCGGTTTTCATGGCTCAGTGGACAGCAGCTTGGAAATAAGAAATGGAGAATTCCAGAAATAAGCAGTTTTACATTGTGAACTATTCTGAGGATTGGGGTCTGATCTTGCCTGGTCCCTGTGCACTGCCTGGGACATGAGCCCTCTCTCTCCCCTGCATGTTCGCACTGTGTCCCCCACCTGTCCATTCATCTCCTCATGACCACCTGGGCCCTTGGACTGGAAGCTGCAGATTCACAGTGCCTGTGAGTTCCAGTAACCTTGTTTACTCAATGATGGCCCAAAAGTGACAAAGTTGTGAATAATGCAATTTGGATATGCTGAAGAGAAGCTGTAAAGGCTTCCTTTGAGCGAAAGGTGAACTTTCTTGATGTAAAAAGGAAGAGGGAAGTTATACCAAGGTTGTTAATATCTACATTAAGATGAAATCTATCTATGAAATCATGAAGAATGAAAAAGCTAGTAGTAGCTTTTTTGTGCTAGTTTTGATGTGTACATCAAACTACAAAAGTTGCAGCCCCAGTCCATGGTAAGTGCTTAGCTAAGAGAAAAAGACACTGAGTCTGTGAATATGTATACAGAAAAATAGTACATAGGGGTTTGTCAGGACTCTCAGACTCTCAGGCTCAGACACCCTCGGGGGGCTTGGAGCACCTTCCACCTAGAGGAAGCTGCTCTACTGGGAGGGATTAGAGGGCCCAGACACTGAGGTCTTGGGGAGAAGCTGAGAGGATTCTAAGAATTGGTGCTCAGTAATGGTGTGAAGATAGAATGGAAAGATAACCTAGATGTATTTCAAAAGAGAGACATTAGTAGCACCTGACATTGGGTCTTGATGGAGATGAAGGAAAAAAGGAGGCGGCATGGTTCCCTGGTGTTATAGACAAGGAAGACTGGGTCCTGGACGTTGTGTTCGGAACATGGAGGACACAGTGAGTCGGGGTTGCCTGCAAGGAGGGAAGAAGTCTTGCAGCACTGAGTCTCAGCTCACCTCTCTAACATCTGCATTAAACAGCCTATTCATATAAATTATATATCAGAGTTAAAAATCCAGATTTTGCAAAGGGAGAGTCCATAACAAGTCAATAGTATCTCAGAGGGTACAAATAAAGAATGAGAATCCTAATCCTAGAAAAATGCAAAGTGTGTGTGTTTGTGTGTGTGCGTGTGTTTCGGTTAAAAAAATGCAGCTTATACTCTGAATTGGTTGTGCAGAAAATAAATCTAGAATATTAATTTAGTCCATTACTAATCATTTTTTCCCATCTGAGTGCTCTTTTATTATTTCTTTTGGAAAAAAAGAAATTTAATTAAATGTGCACACTGCTTTAAATTTAGCTCCCATGGGTAATAGAAAGCTTCTCTTCCAGAAATGTCACGACCTGCATGGCATACAAAGGTCGGAGCTCAAGAAGTCTTGGTTCCTGTTTTCTCCCTAAGGTACCTGTGCAGGGGCTGAGGAAGCGGTGGAGACTCAGGTCGGTTTTTGATCGTTCCTGCAACATCCTTGTCACCTCACTCTGGACTCTGAGGCCAGTGACCTATGGTCTGATCTGGGTGCAGCATCCTCAGAAGCAGGAACCATCTTGCTCTTGCTGACTTGACTTCTCTGCTCTCTTGCTGGTTACTATCTCATCCTCCGCCTGTCGCTAGGTCTGAGTTTTCATCACAGACATTGGTGCAACTGTGCTGGACCCTGTGGGGCTGGATGGCTGGGGGTCCAGTTCTCAACCCAGCATCCACATGGCACACAGATATGTTCAGGTAAACTAAGCTTCCTGCTCCACAGTCACAGACTCCCATGGCAGGGAGACCCGCAGGGGGTCTTCACATTCAGTGAGGCAGAATGGTAAAATTTAAAATTAGCCCCCAAACATGCTGTTGTGAATTCTCTGGCTTGAAGGTTCACCAGAATCATAGTGACAAGTTAAGTCCTCAAGTGTTAAAACCTCCATGTAGAGCAAGGCAGAAAAGTTCAAAGTGATGGAGGGAGTGTCGAACTGCAAAGAAAGAGAGGTCAGCCATGAAACAGAAAGGCCAGAGATGGGAGGAGAAGAGAGTGCAGTGGAAGGAAAACCAAAGTGATAGAGGAAGGGGACCCGAAGGACAGGGTGAGCTGCAGTGGTACAAGCTACAAAGATGAAACAGGAAACATCACAGGTCCACCCCACTGGAAGCTGCTGTCTACTCTGAAGAAGCCATGGGAAGTTACAGGGGCCATGCATCTGTAGGAGGTCCCACTGGGAGGGAAGCTTGGAAGAGCCAGCGTCCAGGAGGTGACTTACAGTACATCCTCAGTACATGTTTACTGCACTGATATAACATCAGTGGAGAACCCTGGGGAAGGAGCAAGCTTTGGCAGGGACAGTGGCCCTAGTGGAATGAGGTGGTGGACATGATTAAATATTTGGATGGACTGAGAGGGGTAGCAAATGCTCAGCTGGAAGGCGCTTTTGGAACATCTGGCCCTTTGGGGTACCTGGCTGAATATGTTCAGGTTGGGCTTACTGCATTAGACCCTCTGATTTGATTGCGAGAACTGGCCCTCTCTGCACACATATTACAAAAAGCACGATGTGCGATGGTTCTCATGGGGTCTACAGAAGAAGAATCAAGAAACTAGGATTTGCCAGTGTGTGTTCTGCACATCGGAAGCCAGGCTTATTCTGCCTGCTGTGCTGCTTTTCTGTCACCATAGTAATGTGACCTCCCTCTGCATTTTGAGGCAGAGACCTGGAACCCTATGTTCCAGAATCCTTTTCCTCTCATGTTTCTAGATTGGAATCTTCAAAACACACAGAATTTGCAGGCAGGAGAGAGGAGAAACTGATGACAGTCAAGGTCCACAGTGCTTTGCTGCGGTGCCCAAGAGGTACTTGCTTCTAGCTGCAGCATCCAGACCCCTGCTTCCCCAGCCCTTCTGATGGCAGCAGTGAACATCTCCTGCAGGGAGACCTGGGAAGCTTTTGTTTCTCTTGTGGACCCAGAGTGAGGCTCAGACAGCGGTGACCTCCAAACCACTAATCTCCCTTTGCTTTAATGATCAATCTTAATCATTAGGAATCTTTTGCAGATAATTGATGACCTCATGTTTGAGTTTGTATTTACCTAACAGCAGGCCATGAGGTAAGTATTTGGGAATAACTATTATTTGGAATCAGTCGCAGGAGCCACAGAAAGGAGCTGGGAGGTTGAAGAGAGAAAGAGGAGCCATTGGAGGGGGTGTCAGCAGGGGAGTCACAGCCGAGGACACTGAGCATCCCTCTTGGCTCCCTATGGGGCTGCAGAGGACAACCCTCAGCAGGGCTCCACCACAGCTGCATGGACAGATGTGCGCCCCTCCCTGGAAGAGGGTCTCCTCTGGGGTGCCCCTAAGTCTTCTGTGCCTGTGGGTGGTCCTGCTTACAGTAGAGTGGCTTCTTTGTGTTGGAGAGGCTGAGATGGGCAGCAAGGCTCAGGCAGGTGGTCTCTAGACCTGGGAATGGGCATGGTAGTGCCTTCCACTCAGCACTCAGTGTCTTTCTTCTGCCTCTGTTCAGGGTAGAAGCAAACTCCAGATGCACAAGGAGGAGGGGTGGGGAGAGGAAGGGTGCAGACAAGGCCAGCTGGGAAAATGTTAAGATATCTGGGGTGGTCAGGGCAACCTGCACACCATGCTTGTGTTCATTGCTTCCCGCCCCTCTTCTCTTCTCTTCTCCCCTCCCTTCTTTCACTAAATGTCCTCTCCGGGCTGCTTCCCTCTTCCTATCCACCTGAGGCTAAGGGACCACAGTGACCTGCTTTCAGCAAGTACAGGAGCAATTGCCCAGTAAATATAGGTTGCCATGGAAATCAAGCCAAAAGAGAATAGAAAGTTAAGGCTGAGTATTAAGGATTTATTTGGCCTTGGGGACTTTTTTCTGTTCCTAAGTAAGTTTCTGTACATTTTAGAGCCCTCTCATCCATCTCCCTGTGACCTTGGCCTCTTCCAGGAAGCATGAAATGGCCATTGCAGATGACCCAGGGTGGCAGGTATGTGGTCAACAGGGTGTGGAGCTGAACGGCCTGCGTGTGCACAAGGGAGAGATACAACACCAGCAATTCCTACTACTCGCAGACATCTCGACAGTGTATTCTGTCAGTTGAAAGCTCTCTGTTTGTCTTTAAAAGATGAAGTGTGCTTTGGGAGTAGTGCACCAAAATGCTCATAGGCTGATTTGAGACTTATTTCCTGTTCAGTAACATAATTTCCTAGTGCTGTCACTAAAGTATTCTGACAGAAAGTTCAGCATGACATGAATTTTCACTGATCTCTCCACAGCTCAGAAATGTCTTAAGGAAATTCATCTTGCCTGACTTGAAAAGGATAAGGGACATTATTGTCAATGGCAAAATTATTATGTCCACTAGCTAAAGGCCTTTCCTTGAGCTTTAAAGAAGGCAATTTTTTCTGGGGCTTGGAATCAGAAGCTATGTGTTTGAATTTCAGATCATGTAATCACTTACCTAAGTAAACTCGGATGAGCACTTACAATTTTTGAACTTCATTTCCCGTAAAAGCCATAGAATAATTTCTAAATGCCTAACTGGACATTTAGAGCTTTCTTTATTCTTAATAAAAACTGACATTCATGTAGTGGCTACTCTGCTATGGATTGTTCTTATCCTTCACCCAGGAGCTCCTGTTTCCTCCAGCCACAGGGTGGATGTTGCTAAGGTTACGGTGCTGTGACCCGAGAAGTAAAGGACACAAGAGAAAGTTCTGCCCAAGACCCCCCAGCTAGTGAAATGACAGATCCGATATTCAAATTCAGGAAGCCACCTCCAGATTGTCACTGTCACTAGCAAACTGGTACTAAGTGCTTACCAGCAATCTTATTATGCACTTTGCACATAAACTCGAATTTATGCCGGCTCATTAGGATTCCATGCTATAGGTTGTGCAGAGAAGGAAAAAGGCTTAGAGCCTGGGCTCAAGGAAAATGCCCAAGGTCCAGCAATTCATGGGTAACAAATCTTCCTTTTGCTCATAATCTTCTCCATTCACTGCTCACACTCTCCTTCACCTGGCTAAATTCTTATCATTCTTCAAGTCAATTTAAACATTGCTCCTTCTAGCAGCTGTCCCTGAAATCCCTCTGCTAGGCTAAACTTCCTCTTATACATACTTTTATCAGTCTGTGTATTTCCTTAGTAGTAGTAATTTTTAAGCTATATTTATGTCACTATTTGATTAATAACTGCCTATCCCACCAGGATGGAATTACCTGTAGATAGGACTGCACCAGTTTCTGGTCAGCATTTATTCCTAGCTTTTATGGCTTATATCTAGATCCCCCTCAAAACCTCATACTGTTATAGGTGGAGTTTTTCAGATGTGGCTGGGTCTAGGGTATGTGATGCTGGGATTAAGGGTGTGTGATTACTAAATTAGTCCACTGACTGGTTTAGCATGGGTGTGGAAAATGGGAAGGCCCACCCTGGGTGTGGGCAGCACCAACCAAAAGGTGGGTAGCCTGGGAGGGACAAAAGGGAGTCTGTTGCTTCTTTATTACTTCTCTGCCATGCCACCCTGCTTTGGAGCCAACCAACTATCAACTGCAACCTCTAAAACCTGTGAGCTACAATAAACCTTTCCTCCTTTAACTTTCAGTGCTGGGTATTTTGTCTCAGCAATGAGAAAAGTAACCAAGTCACTAGCACTGAGTGCATAACAGACTCACAGCAGGTATTTAATAAACTGAGGCCTCCCAAACTTTCTCAGATTGATGTGAATAAAAAGTAGGAGCTAACCTGGGCACAAGATTTTCATTCTCTATGTTTGTAGGGATGTGAGATGAGTCTTGAGAACAAACACAAGAATGAGATGGAATTATGAGAAAGCGCAGACTATTCTCTGGAAACACTTGGTTCTAGAAAAACAAAGATGGGTGAGAAAAGCACCCTAAGTGGTAAGAAGACCAACTTAGCTCAAGGAAGAGGAGCAAGAAGGTATTTCCTACATGGTTGGATTTGAGAGTAGCTCAGTTCCCTTCTCCTGTTCCACATCTGAATTTTATTGCTGCAGGTGTAGGTGAAATATCTTTTAAAAGTAGAAAATGGGGCTGGGAATGTGGACAGTTCTGGGTTAGCATGTGCAAAGTTCTGGGTTTGATCCCTAGTATTGAAAAAGAAAAAAAAAAGATAGCAAAGGTCTTAGTTTATATTGAGTTAAAATTTTTCATTTTGTAAATGATGAAACCATAACTCTGAACAAAGCAATAATATATACAAGGACCCAGGTCTCTTGATAGAAGATCTGGAGTATGTGTGTGTATGAGAGAGGAGGGAGGGAGAGAGAGAGAGAGAGAGAGAGAGAGAGAGGAAATTCCTGAGAGGATATGAAATTATAGGTGCTTTGAAGGATGAACTATGTGTTGTATTAAAGCAAATTTGCCACAGCCTTTGGCCACTTCTCCTACTAACAGGTGAGGACAGCTAATTCACCTCTTGACTCTGTGTCTTTTGGCTGATGGGACATGAAGAGCACTTGCATATTAAGACTCGGCATCTCTTGCTGTTGGGAGTCCTGAGCCTGTACGGTGGGAAGCTGCCCAGACCATAACCTAGGATGGAAGCTGACCTGGTGCAGAGCCCCAGCCATCCCAGCCTCCAAGCCACTCTGGAACTGTGAGATAAGTGAAATGGTTGTTGCTTTATGACACCAAGTCTTGGAGTGATTTGTTACACAATAAAAGCTAAATAATGCAAGTTGTAGAAATGAAGTGTTTCCATTACAAAAACCCCAAAATGGCATTGGTGTTGGGACTAGGTGTCTGGTTAAGGTTGGAAAATCAGGAAAGAAACTGAGGTAAGGTTGGTAAAACAATGAGGTGGGAAGTGTTCATAAAGCTGATGTCAATAGCTGAAAAAAACAACCCCAGTATTATATGGTAGCAAGATTGCTACCTGTAGTAACTTGGAAGGTAGAACATACCAGAGGAATGTGTGAATCTGGCCAAGGAAACTTCCAGACCAGGGACTGAGTGTCAGCTATGTCTACATGAGTGTGGCAAGGTCTTTCAAGGAGGAAAAAGGAAACAAGTGACTTTAATTTGAAGAAGAATTTAGAGGAAATATAGGGCCTAGGATTTTATGGGTTGGAAAAGAAAATATTTTTATCCCTAGTCTCTCTAGGTAGTGCAGTATCCTCAAAGTAAAATAAATACTGAATCCAAAAATAAAAGATACAGTTATATCATCCTTTTTAAACCTCTAAAATTCTTTGAAGATATTGTTAAAAATTGCAAAGTATAGTTAGATGAAAGGATTTCAGTAAGATGAAAGGATTTCTTTTTTTCCCCTTCCTTCCTTCCTTCTTTCTTGTTTGTGTACACGTGTGTGTGTGTGTGTGTGTGTGTGTGTGTGTGTGTTTGGCATTGGAGATTAAACCCAGGCCATTCACGCCATTACGTTCCAGCCCCTTTTTTGATTTTGAGACAGGGTTTTCCTAAGTCACTAAATTGTCTAAGCTGGGCTTGAACTTGCTGTCCTCTTGCCTTAGCTTCCCAGAGTGCTGGGATTACAGGTGTGCTTGATAGCTGCCCTTAGGTCATTGTTCCCCACAACCAGGCACACCCAAAAGAGAAATAGGTGTTTCATGAAAAGAATTGTGAAGAGGTATGAAATGGACTCAAATTAGATTCATAGAAAATCCACAATGTTTTTAAGAGAGTTGTATTGTCAAAAGAACATTATAGGTGGACTAAAATGGGCAGAGATAATTTAAATTTTTATAAGTAGGAAGAAAACTGTCTGAGGAATATACTGTTTCAAACATGATTTCCCATGGAAAAATGAAAGGAATCTCAGATGGTAGAGGCCAAAACTGCAGGAGTGGAACCAAGAGACAAAGAACATGGGAAAGGGACACACCCCTGGAGAAGAGCTGCATGTAATTAGGTTATGCCTGGAAACTAGAAGGAGCGACAGTGTACTTACACCCAGCTATGTCTCAGGGTTGCTATGAAGAAGTATTTGCCAGGTACTTTCTGATGCTTTGCCTTTGGAGGAAAGTCTGTTATTTACCCTGTTTTACTCCTGTGTGTGAGTTCTGGGAGGAGGTGCTGTCATCTCTTAAGTTTAGAGGCCGGAGTCTCATGGAAGATGCTGAATCAGCCCCCTGCAGACAGGCAGGTCTGTGCACGCCCTACCAAGGTCCTGAGTCTCACAGAACATGCCAAATCACCCCGCTGCAGACAGGCAGCCATCTGGTTCCACACTACAAAGACGCAGAGGACACCAGACCACCAGACCAAGTTACTGAGTCCCGCTGCTCCCGGCCCAGAGGTAGGGGCTTCTGAGCCACCGTCCCACTGTTTCTGGTCCAGAGGAAGGGGCTTCCCGGTCACCATCCCTCCCACTGCTCCCAGCCCACAGGAAAGGGCTTTTGGGTCACCATCCCCACCGCTGCTCCTGGCCCCTGTCCCACCTCTCCAGGCTCACAGGAGGTAATCCCTGAAGGTGCTAACAGCCTCCCGCCCCAGTTGAAATGAGAAAACACGTCAATAAGTCTCAAAACCAGACTTCCAGATCACCTACAGCAACCCCAAAGGGAAATGAGATGGAA
>NW_004624730.1:1006594-1028614 GCF_000247695.1 Heterocephalus glaber
GGGCTAGGAATGGGGAAAAAATAAGAACCAAGATGCATTATGTAAAGGTACAATTCCCAATGAGAAATGTAATTGTGTTGTATACTTACAGTGTACCAACAAAAGAATTTAATAAAAAAAAAGCTTAGAGGCCTCTGGATTAAAAGGAGATGCAAGGTGACTCAACTGAAAGCCCTCATCAACCTTTGAACAGAACATCCTCTGAGATGTTGGATCTTGATGATATCAGGTCTCAGGCAGTCATAGAGGGTCAGGTTCTGGGAACTGGAAAGAGTACAAATAATTTAACCAGACAGTGAACCCTGGTAGACTGAAACAAATGGCCCTCATATTTAGGGACGTCCCTCACCGAGAAGTGGAATTGACATTTCACCCTCCCCAATATGGCCTTCCCTGTGTGCAGAGCTGGAGTGCAGTTTATCCCCTTCCAAATGCAAGTTGAGATTTGATTTCCAGTGTCACAATGTGGAAGTGCGACCAGGCCATCAAGAGGGCAGAGTGCTGTGCTCCTGGCCCTGGGAGGGAGGAGTTCTCACTCTCCTGGGCATGGGTTAGTCCTCTCCAGAGCAGTCATCCAAAATGAGGCTGCCTGTGTCCTCTTCTCTGCACCTGCCCCTTTGCCCTTCTCTTCTCAGCCACTGTGATGCAGCACGAGGCCCTGGATCCAGGCGTGGTTGCCCCAATCTTGAACTTTCAGCCTCCCAAACCACAGGAAAGAGATGATGCTTTCTGTGACTTGCTGTGGCCAATGTGATGCTATAAATCCTACCAAAAGAGGCTTGAAATTCTCTCTGCGCCAGGCTCGCTTTTTCTTCCTCTGGGAACTTGCCATGTGAGAAAGCATGGCTGGCTTCCTAAAGGATGGGATTTGTTGGGAATAAGGTCTCACTGATCAGGGACAACCCAGGGAATAAGCGTCTAAGAGAAATGGTTGTTTTCAAACCACCAGGCTTTGAAGTGGTTTTTATACAGCAAAAGCTGACTAATGTTGGCTGTATTTGCACAGACAGCAGGTGGAAAGAGGGAGCTCTGTTCCTGTCTTCAAAGCACAGAATATTAAGTGAGGACCTTTTTTTAGGATACTGTAGGAATATCCGTGTGTGGTACAGCTTCTTTCTCCATCTTACAGTGTGAAAAACACATCTACGCTAACAACCACACAAGTCCAGAAGGTGCTGAGATCTGTATCTGCATGGATCAAGCTTTTCCGTGAGATAAAGCACTTAAAGCTCGGGTAGCAACCTGACTTGTAATCACACCCTGCAATTATTGAGTCAGAGTCCTGGACAAAACAGTGAGGAGAAATTGCATTCATACACCAGACACTTATTAGCTGCCGTATCTGGGCAGAGGAAAATAATGTGTTTCCTTAGGATGATGTAAGAGCAAATTGAAGGCTGTTTTCTAAGGCATTGGCTCTGCTTTAGAGCACCAAGTAAAAGCTGAGAAATTAAGAAAGCATGCAAGAAAATAGAAATAAAGCATTATGTGGGCAGTAATTACATAGTAAACTTGATCTAATGGAAATATCACATGGATTATTTTTAATTGACTCTCAATGGTAGTCTTAGAGAGATATCAGGGAAGTGAATGCTAACCTTTGCTAATTTTATATGTATTAACAATATGATGTGTATCAGAAAGGAAAGACTTTTACTTTATTTTGTGGTTTATTATCCTTTACTGCTCTTCAGGTTGAAAATGAATTACAGCTTTTCATAGGCTGTTTTTTTGTGTGCTTCCTGATACAGAATTTTGAATTTATCACTTTAAAATATTTAATTTATTGGTACATTTTAGGTATACAATATAATGACATTCTTCACTGGAAATTTGCACCTTTACATAATCTCTCTTGGTTCTTATTTTTGCTGCTTTTCAACCCCTCCATTCCTTCCTATTTACAAAGACTTTGTTTCCTTTTTTTCATTTTCTCACATTAATTCTATTCCCTTCTTTCCTTCCCCTACCCCTCCCACTTCCGCTTTTCCTTTGCCCCTTTTCTTCCTATTTCACATGATCTATTATACCTTTTAGTCTTTATTTACACTTTCAGTTTCTCACACTAGAGAAACTATTCGGTATTTACACATGTGTATCCTATCTATTATACCTTTTAGTCTTTATTTACACTTTCAGTTTCTCACACTAGAGAAACTATTCAGTATTTACATATCTGTGTCATATTTATTTCACTTAAGAGTATCGACTCAGTGTGCATCCATTTAGTTAGAAATGTCTCTAATTTCTCATTTTTAATGGCTGAGTAGTACTCCATTTTATAAAAAAAACATTTTCCTTATCCAGTCTCCAGTTGATGGGCAATGGGGCTGTTTCCAAGTTTTAGCTATTACAAACTGTGCTGCTATGAACATGGGTGCACATTTATCACTATAGTATGATTCTTTTAATTCTTTGGGGAAGATACCCAGCAGGGGAAGAGCAGGGTCAAATGGTACTTCCAGTCCTACTTCTTTGAGGTATCTCCATACTGATTTCCACAGTGGTTGCACCAGTCTGCACTCCCAACAACAGTGGAGCAAGGTTCCTCTTTCCCCACAGCCCCACCAGCATTTGTTATTGGTTGATTTCATGATAGCAGCCATTCTTTCTGGAGTGAGGTGGAATCTCAGGGTTGTTTTCATTTGCATCTCTCGAATGACCAATGATGTTGAACATTTTTTATGTGTTTATTTCCCATTTATACTTCTTTGTTTGAGAAATGTCTGCTCATTTCAGACGCCTATTTTTGGACTGGGTCTTTAGATTTGGGAGGCCTTATTTTTTTTAAAGTTCTTTATAGATTCGAGATAGTAGACCTTTGTCTGAGGAAAAGCAGGTGAAAATTTTTTCCCACATTGTGGGTTGTCTCTTCACACTGCTGGTGGCTTCTCTTGCTCTGCAGAAGCTTTTTAATAAGAAGAGATCCCACTTGTTGATTGTGCTAGTTCACAGGCAAGTGAGGTTTTGTTCATAAAATCTTTTCCTACACCAATGTCTTCAAGAGTTCTGCCTAACCTCTGTTCCAGCCTGTTCAGTGGTTCTGTTTTAGTATTTAGTATTTATCTTTAATCCATTTTGATTTTAGTTTAGTTCATGGTGAGAGGTATAGGTCTAGTTTTAATCTTTGGCAAGTTGAAACCCAATTTTTCCAGCACTATTTATTAAAGAGGTGACCTTTTCTCCATTGAGGGTGTTTGACCCCTTTGTGGAAGATGAGGTGGTTGAGTGTGTCTGGATTGTTTCTGCATCTTCTAATCTGTTCCACTGGTCCTCAGATCTATTTCTTGGCCAGTACCATGCTGTTTTATCACAGTAGCTTTGTAGTATAGTTTCAAGTTGGGATTATGATACCCCCTGCCATGTCTCTGCTAGTAGAATTGCTTTTGCTATTCTGGGTCTCTTCTTGTTCCAAATGAATTTTTGGATTGTTTTCTCAAGGCCTGTGAAGTATGCTGCTGGGATTTCAATTGGGATTGCGTTGAATCTATATAGCAGTTTTGGAAGTATGACTATTTTCACTATGTTGATCCTTCCTACCCAGGAGCAGGGGATGTCTTTCCATTTTCTGATATCATCTTCAGTCCCTCTTTTCAGAGTGCTATAGTTTTCAGAGAAGAGGTCTTTGATTTCTTTCATTAGGTTGATTTCCAGGTATTTTGGATGCTATTGTGAAAGGAACTGTTTGCCCTATTTCTCTTTCACTGAGTCTGTAGTTCGTATAAAGGAAAGTTATTGATTTTTGTGTGTTGACCTTGTATCCAATGACACTACTGAATTTGGTTATTAAGTCTGGAAGACTTTTGGTGGAGTTCTTGGGGTCTTCTATATAGAGTATCACGTCATTTGCAAATAATGAGAATTTGACTTCTTCATTTCTTATCACTTTTGAAAGACCTTAAAAGACTTAAGAAAAAAAATAAAAAGTCATCTTCTTAAAATTTCTTCACGTCTAGAATCTTATTTATTTAATGTATTTGTTAGAATGAACTTTGTTTTTTAGAATACTTCCAGATGTAGAGAGACCTTGTGATGATAATAGAGAATATCTACATAAACCAAGCTCCTGCTTTCTCTTATTATTCCTGTCTGATGTGAGTATAGCATACTTATTCTAATTAATGAAGCCATATGGATGTTAATTTTGACCAAACTCCGAGCTGTCTTCAGTGTCCTCAGTGTTGGTCCCATGTTCTTTGTCCCTCGAGGGTTCCACATCTCATTTGTCCTCAGGTCTCCTTGGGCTCCTCTGGACTGTGACAGTTTCTCAGAGTCCCTTGCCATAGTTGGCCTGGGAAGTATTGAGGAGTAGAGACAAGGTACTTTATGGCATATTCTTTAGTTAGGGCCTGCCAAACGTTCCTCTTGAGATTAGGCTGGGAGACTGTGCTGGGGGAGAAAACTGCAGAGGGCACAGGCCACTTTTGTCCTGTCTGACCTTGGGGCAGCTCGGCAGGTCAGTGTGGACACTGACCTGGATCACCTGGCCCAGGCCACACTTGTTGCCTGTCTTCTCTGTGGAGTTATTCTGTGTCCCCTTTCCCAGAGTGTTTTTGGAAGGGAAGCTCTGCATGTATTCCACGTAAAGGGTATGGAATTTGTGCTCCAACCCCTGGAGCTTGTGGGAATTCTGCGTAAACCAGTTCAAACATTCCACTTGAGAGGTCTGTCTATTCTTTACCACATATTTATTTAATAATATATGTGTATCAGTATGGATGCATGGATATTCATTTTATACTTTGGGTCATAATGTAATAGTATTATATGATTTCATTGCTTAAATTGTGCAGCTCCAGCCAATGTGCACTCTGTCCCTAACACGTCTGTCCCTTTGGTGTGGCCCCATCATTGTGGAGATTTTGTTTGCCTACTCATAAGTGTTTGTAAAACAAGCTTGATATCGATCTCATCTTAGCTTGGTATGTTCTCTCCCCTCTTTTTCTCCCCATTTCCTTCATTCACTATAATCTGAAAACGGGAACTATATAGTATACATGATCTAAAATTTTGCTGTTTGAGAGTGAATTAATTCTTTCGGAGCCCAGACAGTGGTTCTCAGACATCTATGTGCAAAGCCACCACCTGGAGTGTGTTATTTTTAAATTGCAGATTCCTCCTCCCCAGTGAACTGAGTCAGGTCACCCCACATTCACAGGTTGACACCTGGACCCTCAGTGTGACTGTGTTTGGACATAGAGCTTTTAGGAAATGATTAAGGTTACAGGAGGTCATAAGAATGGATTCCTAATCCTGTAGGGCGCCAGCCTTATAAGAAGAGGACCTCCCTCTCTCTCTTTCTCTCTCTCTCTCTCTCTCCCTCCCTCCCTCCCTCACTCCCTCCTTACACATTCCAATTGAGGAAAGGCTATAAAAGGATATAGCAACATGGCACCTGTCCTCAATCTTGGGCTGTAGCCTCTGGATCTATGAGAAAATGCATTTCTGTTTTTCAACCACCCAGTCTGTGGGATTGTGTTATGCAGCCAAGATTTCTTAGTTACTTTCTTGTCACTGAGACACAATACCTGATGCTCACAACTTAAAGGAAGAAATGTTTATTATGGCTGACAGTTGTAGAGGTTTCAGTCCACAATCAGCTGTCCTCTGCTCCATCTCTGCAGGCCCCAACTGTACCAGAGTTTTCTTTTGGGCCAAAGTCAAAACTTAAAATCATTCAGTTGTGTCCTTTGCTCTTGATTCTGATCATAGATCTGGCAAAAAAAAAAAGCCCAACAATACCTGTGCTTCAAATTAGGCTGCTTTGAAATCTCCTCTGCTAGATTAATTAGTCTGCTGCCCTTAATTCAATTCTCCCACAGTGTCTCTGGACATGAGCAAAATGCACACAAATTTTCTGCCATAGCATAACACTCATGGCCTGGGCTCTAATGCTAAAGCAGTTCTTGCTCCCAACTGAAACCTCCTGAGCCGAGTCTTTTCCAGCTGCATTATTATCAACATTCTGGTCTTCTGAGCTCTGGCCAGAATCTCTCATTAAGCTCAGGTCACAATATTCTAGGACTGGTGACTCCAAATATTCCCAAACTCCTCCCACGAGCCAGTTCCAAGTTTCATTCTGGAGCTGTGCCTTGATTTTCACAATGCAGGTACTTTGTTGTGGGTTTCAGGCCTTCATATTTCTGTTACTGTGTGGTCTGCTGCAGGCTGTTTCAAATATGAATTGCTCAGGACTGCAGAGCTGATCAAACCTTCATGCTGGATGTGAGCTGGCATCTTACCCTCATGTCATAGTTGTGTATCAGAGTGGTGAGTGGGAGGGTGGGCAGTGACTTTTGAATAGCATGTGGGAGTGGACCTTTATGTATTTATATTCCTACCATTGAGATGGGACTGACTGGGACTCCCTCTGCAGGATGTCAGAGGATTGATTAGTGATGCACTTAGCCTTTTCCTCACTCAGCCTCTCTTGGCCACCTCAGCATTTTCTTTCTCCTCTTCTCTCAGAAGGAGGTTTCTACCTTGCAAAGCTGGTTTCTGGGCTCTCGTGATACAAAATCTAGAGGGCAGGAGAAAGTGGGAGAGATGGGCTGGAGCCAGCAGAAGAGGTTTCCAGGGAGATCACATAAACAAGAACATCAAAGGAGTCTTGAAGGAGGAGATGGACAGGTGGAAGAGCATGCTAGAGTGCTAGAAGCATTGTCCTGGATTGGAGAAATCCTACTGTGTTAAAAATCCTTTTTGTCCTGGACTTTGTTTTGGATGACAGTGTTGCTTGGTGACCAAAATACACAGCAAATATCTCTTTAAACATCACAACATTTCCATCTCCTTGTAAGGGAAACCAGAGGCCTCCTGGGGAAATACTTACTGAGAACAGTGAGATCCAGCATGTTGCTCTTAGAAGACAGCATTGAGTCTCTTGACATGATGTTTCCAAGGCTGGAATTCTACACATGGGTGCAGGTTGAGATTGGTATTGGGTGTCTAGTGACTGATATGTCAAAGCACAATATCCATATCTTAAATGAATGAACATTGAATGGAAAAATAAGAGTCTGTTTACACAGGGGACATTTTAGGCCACTGATTCATGCTAGTGAGGGCATGTTTTCTAGGGAATTTTTCTCTTCTAGGCCAAACCTGGAAAAACATATCTAAATTTCTTGAGATAGAGAGAGAAACAATAAAATATATGAGTGGTTTGGAGTTGAGAAAAACTCTAGCTAGGAAGATAGGGGTATTGGTGATAGAATGAATTCTTTGTAATTCACTCATCTCTAGCTTGTGACATTCTGAATAAGATACAAAAGAAGGAGAAGGGACCATATGTGTCTGGGGCCATCGATTTTCATTGGTAAGAGAGAAATGTACTGTCTGTCCTGCAGCATTGCCACAATGACCTGAAGTGATAGATGTTGATATAAAAAATTTATGGGGCCAGGCACTATAAAACATAAAAATATTATTTTGTATTATATATTATAGATACCATTACCTTGCCTTATTTTTCAATTTTTCTTAATCACACAAACAAAGAAGTACTGTATTTGTTTCAAGCAAAATCTTACATGAGTCCATGTGCATGACAGATAAAAGGCAAAGGGTGAGGAAATCGGTCTGGCTGGCCCAGTTAAGAGAACTCCAGACCCCACTTCACACAGCATGGGGATCCCTGAGTGTCCCAGCCCCTGTTCATGCTGTGGGTTCTGCACATCACAGGAGTCATCATGTTCTTGCTGAGAAATTGGCTCCTTTCCCAGCACCCCTCAGTCAGTGCTACATGATTCAGGTTTCTCTGGTCTTAAGAAAAGCACTCGGCCTTTTCTGTTTTCCTCTCACTTAGCATGGCTCTTTTTCTTGTCATCCTACCTTGCTTCCTTTAGTAATTAGCTTTGGGAGAAATAACTAGCATAGCAAAAATGACCTAGAAATCCACATTTTTAAAACACCATGTCTAGCCTCCTTGATTGATGCAATTTCCAGTGCCCTTAAACCCACAAACACTTGCTTGAACAAAGTAATAACAACTTTCCATGGAAAAATATCAATGGAGCTTTTACTAAAAAGAGTGTGATGAGCATCTCTCTCCATGGCAACAGTGCTGTTCAGAGTAGTTCAGGCTTTGACATGGACCTGTGATAGCTGTTGAAGATGCTTTCGGCCTGTGTCTAGCTTCTGTCTAGGGAGGAGGGGACAAAGCTGGGTATGGAACACGTGGATTTTGACCTCTCGTGGGGTGAGCCTGGCATTTGACGTGTTCTGAGGTGACCCCAGCGGTACTCACAACCATACAGTGGAAACTCTCTCAATACATTGGTGTCCAGCTTCTGGATCTGTCTGTACCCATATAGGAGACCATAGGGCAAGGATTCATAAGAATAATATAGATTTATAGTTACTTAGAATTAATCTTCAGTCAGTTGTACTGTTCAGGATTTTCATGGGCTGTGTCATGGATCAGAGGGAGACTGAGAATTAAACTACTCTGAAGTGAAAACACATAGCTGTATGCATGACAGGTGTTGCTAGAACCATCTCAGTGTGGCTTGCTCAGTGTCACTGAGATAGAGACCCTCAAAGGCCACACTGTGTGAAGTCCTCAGACCCTGTAATTCCTGAGAGCAGCAGTGAAGCTGAGGAAGGGTAAGAAGGAGGCTACTCAGATGTCAAATGACATCAAAATAGAGAAAATGGGTCCCGAGTTACATTTTAGAACATAAACACAAAATAAATGCATTTTAATGTATTCCTATTTTTCTATTGTTTTTTGATATGGGGGACTATTGCTTTTGGTAAAAAATGTCAAGATACACAGAAAAACATGAGACAGGGAAAAGTCCCTGGTTATCATAAGCTGGAATAATGATAGATTATGACTTTTCCTGTTGTACAAGAGTCAGTCTTTAAAAAGTGAAAGCTGTTGTTAAGGTCACCGGTAAGCCCATGTGTTGTAGACACAGAGTCTCCAGGCTGGGTGGTCTGTGCTGAGCCCACATGGTCAAGTGAACCCAGGCTCAAAGCCTGCTCATAGGGCAATTCCCTTCCCCACTTGGGTTCAGTTACTCTGTCCTCTGACTGTCTGGGGGAAATCATTCATCTTCCAATCCTGGAGATTTCTCAGAGAAGAGCTTGCAAAAAGTGAAAACATTCTGAATTATGGACAAAGCCCAAGTCATTCTATTTGTGATTTCCTAAGGACATTTTGTAACTTGGACACAGCCCTTATGGAAATGGAATACTCTGGGCCAGTGTTGCCTGATGTCAAAGAATGAATTCAAGAACCAAGGAGGTAGGCAGGAGGAGTGTTTACTAAGAAGAGAGAAATAACTCCCAATAATTGAGAGGGGACCTGTAACTGGGTTGCCACAGGGACTCTTTGCCTAGCAGTTTTTATACCAAAAAAAAGGCCAGGGCTCAGACCACTCTCAGTCAAAATAAGTTCAACTAAAACCAGCTTACTTAAACTAGAAATGGGCCTATGAGGATTCGAGCCATGTAGCAAGCATATGCCTACAGGTTTTTCTTGGCTGTTATCATATCTATATGGCTCATTAGAAGAACAAAGTGAGAAGGAAAAAAAAATTTTGCAGATAGCCAGGAGAAGAAGTTGTCACAATGGGCGTCCATCACCTTGCTGTCACCTCACTTGTCACATCCCTGGACTTCATTGTCCACCAGGTTCTTGTTAAATCTGACCTCTCAGGCTCCTGTTCCTCTGATCAAGGCCTGCTCATCCTGACTCTACTTTGGGCCCAGTGCTTCCCTAGCTACCTGCTATCTGCCTAACTTGCCTGTCTATCAAAAAGAATACTAATTAATAGTATTACTGCTGGGCAAACATAATTATTCTCGTTAATACTACCTTTATTTTCTTCTATGTCTGTTTAATCCTCCTATCCTGGCATGCAGGTTGAGGGAATAGGTCTGTGGTTAAAGAATGCAGTGGCCTTTGATCCAGTACTTTTGCCTTGAGGGCTCTGAGTGTCTGGGACAGCTGGGGAACATCTGAGGGGTATATCACATTTACTATAAAATTTATGAAAGGAATTCTATAAAGTTGAAAATCATTAGAAATTTGTGGTGCTAGGATATGAAATTTATTGTCACTGTTTATGTGAGGGGTGAGTTGTAGCACCCAGTGTGACATAAATCAACTTCCTACAGCCATCAGAACAAGCTGGATGGCTTAGATCATTACTTACTCTCTCACAATTCAGAGGGCAGAGTCCACAATTAGGCTCCCTGGGTTATAATGAAGGTGTGATTGATTGGGCCCTGCTCCTTTGGTGGCTCTCAGGGAGAATATTCCTTGTGTTCCCAGGCTCTGGAAGTGGCCAGCACTCCCTGGCAGGTAGCTATGTCACTCTCATCTCTCCTCTCTATGGTACCTTCTCTGCATGCATGATTTCCTTTCATTTCTCTTACATGGACACGCAAGGTGACACTAGGACCAACCCTGATAATCCAGGATTATCTCCTACTCTTCCCTTCTTAGCATAATCCTACCTATGACTGTCCTTTTTCCGAAGAAAGGGACATTTACAGCTTCTAGAGATCAGGGCTTGTTATCTGTGGGGCCTCCATTCAGCACACCACAGCAGAATGTTATATTTTGTGTTGTTTAAACTTTATTAATTTTGATTCAGCTATGTATATGTCAGCACTGATTCATTTTTCATACTTTAAATAGCTTGTGTGCCTTCAGAAACTTCTAGCCCCAGCACCTTACTCATAACGGATAAAACCCAAGCAAGCAATAGACCCCCTACTGAAGCCAGCTCTATGAGGAAGTCTTCTCCTTGCCCTTAGTTGAAACAGGTGTCTTTCTTATAGGTGGGAGGATTGTTAGGATGCACGGGTGGAGAGGAGAATCCTGGACAGAGCCCTTAAGTTCCATGTTCATGTGGTAACAGACAGGAATCCAGATAGTGAAACACAGAATGTCATGCTCAGTTCACATGAGACTGCTGTGCATTAGACCCCAGCTCTGAGCAATTGCTACATTCAGTGCTCCCAGGATTTGCTGTGCTGTCAGGCACTGTGAACAGCTCTTTTCCAGTATTGGTTCTACTATGTATACCATCTTCCAAGGAGGTATAATCACCACTTTACAGAGGAAGAAGTCAGGTCCAGAGAGGCTAGGTAATTTGTTGAGAGTGACCCAGCAGTAGATATCCAGTACCTGGATATTGGAACCTAAGTGTGTCTAGCTACAAAGCCAAGTTCTTTTCTGCATGCTATGCTGTATTATTTCAAAGAAAGAAAATGGGTGTATGAAGTAGATGACCAGGATGTATGTGAGAAAAGGGTAGTAAAACATGAAACCTAGAGGGAACCTATTCCACATGGCTGGATAGAGGAGGAGAGCCACATTAGAGGAACTCAGAGAAAATCAACTAAAAACACAGGTAACTGAAAGAAAGGAAAGAACAAACATCCTGATGCCAAAATCAATTTGAAAAAAGACTTGTAAATCAAACAAAGCATAGGCACAGGACTTCATAAAACAGGTTAGCAGCCCACAGGGCTGCCAGGGGTACTGGTGCTTGTGACCAGCATGCAGAGCAGGAATCCCCATTCTGGGTTGTTTCAAAAAAAAAAACAAAACTGCAAAAGTGTGGCAAACTCAATCCACACAGAATAGATCTGAAATATAAAGCCCCTCATCCCGTTTGCCTTCCTGCAAACAGAAGATGCTGCAGCCTGGCAACAAATTCCACTGGCACACATAGGGCTGCGTGACCAGGAAGCTGCTCCCTCTCTGGTGGGATGCTAGTTTTTTGTTTTTGTTTTTGTGTGTGTGCCATAGTGGTTAATTGAAACTTCAAGTGACGACAAGGTTATGGACCACAGCAGATAGTAAGTGGAAGAATACACCCCTCCTACCCTGTGATCAGTGGCCCAAGAAAAGGATGTGGACCACTTCAGTGGGATTCAAGCAGGCTTGGGCCACCCACAAGGCATCAAGTGGGAAGATAACACTCCTCCATCCTGCAATAAGTGGTGTGAAAAGAGCCAATAAAGTGGAACAAAGGAGAGAGTGCAAGGTTTGGGAGGTGCCAATTGTACACAGGATGGAGAGCAGCCTCAGGCTGTCTCTGGCTGAGGGAGCCACAGCAACTGAGAGAGCCATACAGAGACAAACAGGGTAAGGAGACATGGGTGGGACACCAAGGGACATTTAGAAAGCTGCTGGCAGAAGATTGGCCTCAGTGCCCATATCTGGAGGCCAAAACCAGCCCTACACTGAGCACTAATCCTATTGCAGACTCGGTGGCACAGACTTGGGCTCTGATCTGAACACTACCACAGAACTGTGGGCACCAGTAAAATATTTTGGGGTTTTTTTCTTTCTTTCTCTCTTTATTTGCTTTGTTTTCATTTATCTGTCTGGGATTTTTTTTTTTTTTGGTTGTTTAGATTTTTACTTTTATTGCTTTTTTTGTTTTGTTTATTTTATTTCTCTATTTCCTCAACTGTCTTTCTTGATTTTTTAACATTTTCATGCCAATGAACATTGTCTCTAGTCTTTCTGGTTCACTTAGATATTCTTTTACTTTCTTCTTCATTCTTTCTCTCCTGGCCTCTCCTCCTGTTTCCCAAAGCTTGAATGAGCATCCTTTGTCCTTCAACCTTTCTTCTACTGTAGTTCTCTTCATTTACTCTCTGTTTTGTCCTCTATTCCCCTTAGATTTTCCCCATAAAGGATAAAATCACTCTACTAAGGGGAAACTCAATATATACAAGTTCCTGGTTTATGTTAGATTTGCTATATAACTGTAGATTTTGCTTCTATGGTTAAAGGTACCAAATTAATATATACCAAAGTTTATCAGTTTCTAGGCTGTGCTTGATGCTATTGTTATTATTATTTGTACTGGTTTAACCAGGATGCCATACCTGTTGTAATCAGTTGTTCTCCATTGTTTAACAACATGGTGATTGTCTGGGGTGATAACTGTCACCATAGTCTAGTACCAAAGGACTGAGTACTGAGCCAAATAGCAACTTCTCATTTCTAATAAATAAGGAAGGTAGAATCTTGGAACAGACAGAAAGATCAAGAGCCAGTTACACCTAGAAGACATCTCTGAGGAATAGATATTTCCTAGGGAAGCCTCGATAATAAAGATAAAGCCATCTACCATAAGAAATTTACAAGCATCAAAGGAAAAAACCAATTAAAATAAAAAATAGAAAAGACATAGAAGCAATCTCCAGCCCACCCAGGACAAGTCCAGGGAACAACGAGATAGAGGAAATCAGAAGCCACCCACCTATCCTGAAATGATAGGAGTAGAAGTTAAAAAAAAAAAACAGATGCACGAGGCTATAGAGAAAATCAGATCAGAAATAATTTTTCAGTTTAAAAAAAGAGATGATGATCAAAATGAAGGACTTGCTCAGTTACTATAGAGTAAACATAGATTAAAAAAATAAAAGAGCTTAGGAGAATGATGGAAACCATGAATACCCCAAATAAGAAAGAAAGTCCATGAAATAGATTTAAACAGATATGCCAGAGATTAAAAACTACATTGAAAGTATGCACAATCATCTGAACCAAGGTGAGGACAGAGCATAATATCTAGAAGATAGAATTGTGGTTAGAGACCATGAAAAGAAAGAAATCTTAAAAACTGCAAGGGATCATGAAAAAAATCCATCCAACAACTGCAAGATGATGCAAAGAACAACATAAGATTGACTGGAGTCAATGCAAAAGCAGGGGACAATGCAAACACCATAAAAAAATCTGTTCACAGAAGTAATGGCAGAAAACTTCCCAAACATGGAAAAAAGAATTTAACATACAAATAAGTATGGCATATAGAACTCCAATTAGCCATGCCCAAAATAAATCTATACCAAGGCATGTAATAATCAAGATTCCAGAAACTCTGCACAAGAACAGAATATTAAAATCTGTTAGAGAAAAGAAACAAATCATCTATAAAGGAAAGCCCATCAGAATCACAGCAGACTTCTCAACACAAATCCTTAAAGAAAGGAGAGCTTTGAGTGAAGTATTTCAAGTCTTGAAAGAAAACAATTTCCAACCCAGGTTGATGTACCAGGAAAAATTATCTTTAAAATCATTGGAGAAATAAGATACTTCCATGACAATAAACAACTGAAGAAATTCATGACCACAAAACCATCTCTACAAAATGCTCTGAAGGATATTTTAGAAAGATATAAGACAGACCACAATTCCAAGAACACCAATAGAAAGAACCCACCAGGCAAGACAAGCAATTAAAGAGAGGTGAAAGACAGGGAACCAAAAACAGGAAAACAATATGAAGAGAATAAGTGAATGTATATCAGTTATAACCATCAATGAAAATAGTATTAATTCACCAATCAAAAGAGACTGGCATAATGGATCAAGAAATAAGATCCAAGAATTTTCTGGCTATAGGATACACATTTAACTAAAAAAGAAATTCATAGACTTGAAGTCAAAGGATGGAAAATAATCTTTAAGAGACAGGACCCTGGAAAAAACCAAGGGTAGCTATTCTAATTGCAGACAAGATAAACTTCAGGCCAAGACTGATCAAGAGAGACAAAGAAGGTCACTACATACTTGTTAAGGGAAAACTCCAAGAGAAAGAGATAACAAATATAAAGATATATGCACAAATACTGGTGCACCATACATATAAAACAAATATTAATGGACATGAAAAATCAAGTAAGTACTAATACAATTGTAATGAGGGAACCTCAATACCCTACTAGTGATAGATAGATCGCTAGACAAAAAAAAAAAGAAATATAAGAACTGAACCACACCTGTGAACAAATGGACTTCGTAGATGTCTACAGAGTGTTCCACCCTGCAACATAAGAATATACATTCTTCTCAGCTACACATGGGATGTTCTCCAAAATAGACCACATATTAGCTCATAGAACATGCTTAAATAAACGCAAATGAATTCAAATTATCCTATGTGTATTATCAGACCACAGTGCAATGAAGTTGGAAATCAATGGCAAAAGTAACTACAAAAACTACATAAACAAATGGAAATTAAATAACTCCCTCTTGAACAACCGATGGAAATTGTGAACCAATTTTACAGATGAAATTGAAGAAGAATTAGAAGAAATGATAGTACATATACAACATACTGGAACTTATGGGATGCAATGAAAGCAGTCCTATGAGGGAAATTTATAGCAGTGAACTCTCACATCAGGAAAACAGAGTGAGCTCAAATAAGCAACCTAATGTTGAACCTCAAATGTTTAGAAAAAGAATGATAAGTCAAGCCTAAGCTCACACAAGGGAAGAAATTATAAAGATCAGAGCAGAAATTAATGCAATTGAGACCAAGAAAATGATACAAAGAATCAATGAATAAAAGGGTTGGTTCTATGAAAGATTAAATAAAATTGATAAACCATTATCCAACCTTATCAAAAAAATAAAAGGCTTGGGCCAGGGATTTAGCTAAGTGGTTCCATCGCCTGCCTTGAAAATGCAAGGTCCCGAGTTGGATCCCTGGTACAAATAAATAAATAAATAAAATAAAAGGCTCAAATCCATGCCATTAGGAATGAAAAGGGTGAAATCACAATGGATCCTGCAGAAATCCAGAAGATCATCAATACGTACTTCAAGAGCTTTTTCTCTCATAGGATGGAAAATACAGAAGAAATGGACAAATTACTATATACATATGAATTACCAAATCTGAATCAAGAAGACATAAAAAAGGTAAATAACCTAATACCAATGAAATTGAAGACATAATTAAACATCTACCAAAAAAGAGAAGGCCATGTCCTGATGGACTCACTGCTGAATTCTACAAGAAATCTAGAGAAGATTTAATGCCACTACTCTTCAAACTCTAAAGAAATTTAAAGAAAAGCAATATTCTCAAACTCCTTCCTGAAAACAAAGTATTGTTTTGGTACTACCCTGATACCAAAACCAAAGAAAGACCAAACCAAAAAAGGGAACTATAGGCCAATCTCTCTAATGAACATAGATGCAAAAATCCTCAATAAGATACTGGCAAAGAGAATGCAGCAAATCATCAAGAAGATTATACACCACAACCAAGTAAGATTCACACAGGGATGGTTTAACACACACAAATAAATAAATGTAATACATCACATCAACAGAGCTAAAGACAAAAATCACATGACAATCTCAATAGATGCAAAAAAAAAAATCTGACAAAGTCCAACACTCATTCTTGATAAAAATTCTACACAAAATGGGGATAGATGGTCTTTATCTCAATCTGATAAAAGCCATATATGACAAAACAGCAGCTAACATCATACTAAATGGTCAAAACCTGCAAGTTTTCACTCTAAAATCAGGAACAAGACAAGTATGAACACTATCATCACTTCTATTCAATATAGCTCTGGAAACATTAGCCAGACCAATTCAACAAGAGAAAGAAATAAAATAAAGATAGGAATGGAAGAAGTTAAGCTATCATTATTTGCAGGTGACATGGTACTCTACATAGAAGACCCCACAACTCCATGGAAAGACTGCTTGATTTAATAACCAAATTCAGTTGCATAGCTAGACACAAGTCGGCACTCAAAAATCAATAGCCTTCCTGTAAACAAATACCAAACTTACTTAGGGAGAAATTAGGGAAACTAATTTCAATGCTAATTCAATGCAAAATAATTTTACAATAGCATTGAAAAAATGAAATAGAAGTCAATCTAACAAAGGAAGTAAAAATCTTTACAACAAAAACTAGAGTACTCTGAAAAAGGAGATTGAATGGTATATCAGAAAAATGGAAAGACTTCCCTTGCTTGTGGGTGGGAAGAACCAACATATTCCCAAAATTGTTATACAGACTTAATCAATCCCAATCAAAACGCCAGTAATATACCTCACAGAACTAAAGAATACATCCCTAAAATTCATCTGGAACCAGTGGAGGCCCAGAATAGCAAAAACAATTCCGGGCAACAAAGGCAAGAAAAGGGGTGCCACAACTCCTGACTTGAAGTCAAACTACAGAGCTACTGTGATAAAAACAGCATGGTACTGGCAAAAAACCATACCCAAAGGTCAAGGAAACAAATTAGAAGATGCAGAAGCAACCCAAACATAGTCAGCCATCTTATCTCCTTATCTTTGACAAAAGGACTAAACATCTTTACTGGAAGAAAGGTAACTTTTTAAATAAATGGTGCTAGAAAAACTGGCTTTCCACATACTGAAGACTAAAACTAAACCCATATTTCTTACCATGCAGTAAACTAAAATCAAAATGGATCAATGATCTAAATATTAAAATAGAAATGCTAAATCTGCTGGAAGATACAATAGGTAGAACTTCTGAAGACATAGATATAAGCAAAGACTTTATAAACAAAACTCCAATTGTGCAGGAAATATTACAAGGAATCAACAACCAAGATCTCATCTTATTAAAAAGCTTTTGCACAGCAAAAGACATCATCATCAACAGAGTTAAGAGACAACCAACAGAGTGGAAAAAATTTTTGCCAGCTATTCCTCAGACAAAAGATTGATATCTTGAATATATAAAGAATTGAAAAAATAACTCTCCCCCAATTTAAAGAACCAATACTAAAATGGGCCTGAGATGAATACACACTTCTCAAATATAGAAATACAAATTGGCAAATAAATATATGAAAAAAATGTTCAATGTAACTGGTCATTTTAAACATGCAAATTAAAACAAAGATGAGATGCTATCTCACTCCAGAAAAAATTATCAAGAAATCAACTAATAACAAATGCTGGAGGGGCTATGGAGAAAAAGGAATCCTTCTCCATTGTTGCTGGGAGTGTAGACTGGTGCAACCTCTGTGGAAATCAGTGTGGAAATTCCTCAAAAAGCTAAAACTAGAGGTTCCATTTGACCCACCTATTCCCCTTCTTGGTATCTTTCAGAAAGAATTAAATGCATCATAGTACAGCAATATATGCACACTCATGTTTATAATGGCACAATTTGTGATAGCTAAATCTTGGAAACAGCCCAGATCCCCATCAACTGACAAATGGATAAAGAGGATGTGGGTTTTTTTATACAATGGAGTACTACTCTGCCATAAAGAAGGGTAAACGAGACATTTATAGCTAAATGGATGCACCTAGAAACCATATTCTTAAGTGAAACAAATCAGACACACATGTGTAAATATCACATCATTTCTCTTGTGTGAGAAACTGAAAGTGGAAAAAGGACCAAAATATATAATAGATAATGTGAAACAGGAAAAAATAAGTTCAAGTGGGAAGGGGTACTAGGGAGGGAGGTAGGGGAAAGGAAGAAAGGGAAAAGGGAAAAAACTGAGAAAGATAAAATGGAAACAAAGCTTTTGTAAATAAGGAGAGGAAGAAGAGTTGAAGGGAGGGGAAGGGAATGGGAAAAATAATAATTAAGATATATCATGTACAGCTTCAAATTCCATATGATGAATGTGATCATTATATATATCTAAATTGTACCAATAAACTTAATTTAAAAAAATGTAATGTAAAAACCAAAAAGATTGGAAACAAGGTAGTGATTGAACCTCTGTCATTCCAAATTAATCTTTATCTGGCCTAGGATGGCAAGAATAATAAGCACCATTACTTAAACTACTGGTGAATATGTATGTGTGTGTTTATTTGCTGTCAGTAGTTTCTAGATAAGTGATCCCATTATGTGGGTTCTGAATTTTGTGTCTAAATTTTTTTCTGATCTTTAGTCTTTGAGTATCTCAAAAAGAACTTCCTTAGGTAGTGTTAATGTTCAAATTTGATTACCTCCATTAATATTTACTGTCACCACTGGGCCACAGTACATGGGTCAGGAAAACTCATATCTTCTGTGGAAGTATTTCCTAAATTCCAGTGTTTTGTTTACTATCTCTAGTTTTTTCTGTACTATTGTCCATGCTATTTACTCAATTTCACTTTAATTTTTGCATCTTAGACTTATATTTAAACAATAACTATTTCACTATCATAATGATAACTGTCACCCCCTATAAGTAGAAGATAAGCAACAAATAATGATGCAAAAAAAGTAAATAACATTTAAACATCTGGCTGGAGAGTGTAACTATCCAGTGAACAGGGTTCAGACTTTCTTTGTTACTGTGAAAAAGGGAGATTTCCAAGTGTTAAGGAAGTGGTAAACTAACATTAGCCTTGACCCCAGACTTTCTCCTTGACAAAATCGGAGACATTTATGATCTAAAAAGGGAGCAACTTTCTCACCACAGGATTTAATGTGCTTATGCCTGAACACATCTTTTCGTCCCCCATGCCTCTCCTTTCTTCTTGTGGGATATAGCCTAGGATTATGATTTGGCATCATAAACTGAAATTAATGGGGTCTCAAGTGGCCTAACCATAAGCTTTTCTCCCCACTCTACTGCTGTAGATGAAGCCCTGATTTGACAACAAGCCTTATCACAACAGCCTGCCACAGTGCATGCCTGCTCCTCAGTATCTGGGTTCAGGTCCCTGCCTTCCTGCTGGATTATTAAACTAGCGAATCACACCCTTGGTACCATGAAGCCTGCTTCCATAGTTCCTGCTTGTTCATTCCACTCCCAAGTTCAGTGCTCCCAGAGTGGCACACTGTGTCCTCCTTCTCCAGGCTGTGGATATATACCAGTAATAAGTTTCTGTGATCTCAGCCATCCAGCTTTGGGTGCCATGTGTTCTGTCATCCCTAGAACTCCAGGGTGAAAGTCTTCAACAATGGAAGAAAAAAGGAAGCTATCAAAACACTCCCCTAATTCCAATGATCTCACTACTTAGTTTTCAAAATTCTCATTTTCTGAAAGTGACTGAAAAAATGTTAAAAGTTATGCAATGTGTGGCCAACAGCACAGACTCTAGGAGCTCAAGAATTAGATTACTCTGTTCAAATATTGATTAGTTGGATTTTTCATTGCTGTGACACAATACTTGACACCCACAGTTTACAGGAGGAGAGAGTTAATTTGGCTCACAGTTTTTGGAGATTCAGTTCATGGTTGGCTGGCTCCAAGGCAGGAGCATCATGGTAGAAGAGCATGGGAGAGGAAAGCTACTCATGTCATGGCACCCAGGAAGAGAGGGAAAGAGGAGCTAGTGGAAGAGATAAACTCCCCCAAAGCACAGCCCACAGTAACACACCCTCACAACTGGACTCCACCTTCTAAAAAGACATGGCACTCTGAACTCATTAATGGATCAATTCACTGATGAATGTAGCACCCCCATGATATAAGCATCTTTCCATAGCCCCACCTCTGAACACAAGAGGCAGAGACTTTTGGGAGACATTCTAGATCTAAATCATAACATTCTACTCGTTCCCCCAAAAGGGTCATTTCATTATAATGTCTATTTCATTATGTAAAATATATTTAGTTCATCTCTGAGAATTGACAGTCTTAACAGTTTCAGCAGTGCAGTAAATTCCAAGTCTAAAGTCTTCTCTGAGATTCAAGCAAACTCTTAGCTGTGAGATCCTATAAATATCAAAAGAAAAATACTTCCAACATACAATGGCACAGGGTAAAAGAAGGACTAGAGGGATAGAAGGAATTGGACAAAAGCAAGACCTAAAACAAACAGGGAAAACATTAAATAACTCCATATCTAGCACCCAGGGCAAGTTGTGCCCAAATGTAAATTCCAAAGGCCTTGGGCAACCCTACAATTATAGCCTTATTGGTCTCAGCTCAAATGCCCCTTCTCTTGGGCTGCCTCTGCTGATTCCCTGTGGCTTTCTTCAGTAAATGATCCATGTTCCTGACATCTCCAACTTCCTGAGGTCCCCATGGCACCTTTGGTTTCACTCTCACAGCTTCACATATTGCCCTCTAGGGGACATATTGCCTGGCCTCTGAGATATTCCACTGAAATCTAGGTAGAAGCCTTCATGATTGCATGAGGTAGCCCTTTGATCTGATGTGGTCTGGTCTGGCTGCAAGTCAGCCAGTCTGGTAAATCCCCAGGGATGGGTTTGGAATGCCTTTAACCTCTGATTGCTGTGTGAATGAATGAATGACTAGTAGTGAGTGGGTAATGTAAACAATAGACTGTTAGTCAAACAGGGCTGTGCATGCCCTACCAAGGTCCTGAGTCACGCAGAAGATGCCTAATCACCCCGCTGCAGACAGGCAGGTCTGCCCATGCCCTATCTAGGTCCTGAGCCGCACAGAACACTCCGAATCACCCCGCTGCAGACAGGCAGGTCTGCCCATGCCCTATCGAGGTCCTGAGTTGCACAGAACATGCTGAATCAGCCCGCTGCAGACAGGCAGGTCTGTGCACGCCCTACCGAGGTCCTGAGTCCTGTGGAAGACACCAAATCACCCTGCTGCAGACAGGCAGCCTCCTGGTTCCACACTACAAAGACGCAGAGGACACCAGACCACCAGACCAAGGTACTGAGTCCCAATGTTCCCGGCCCAGAGGTAGGGGCTTCTGAGCCATCATCCCACTGTTCCTGGTCCAGAGGAAGGGGCTTCCCAGTCACCATCCTTCCCGCTGCTCCCAGCCCAGAGGAAAGGGCTTTTGGGCTACCTTCTTTCCCGCTGCTCCTGGCCCAGAGGAAGGGACTTCCGGGCCACCATCCCTCTCACTGTTCCCGGCCCAGAGGGAGGGGCTTCTAAGCCACCATCCCACTGCTTCTGGTCCAGAAGAAGGGGTTTCCTGGCCACCATTCTTCCGGCTGCTCCCAGCCCACAGGAAAGGGCTTTTGGGTCACCATTCCCACCGCTGCTCATGGCCCCAATCCCACCTCACCCAGCTCAGAGGAGATAATCCATGCAGGTGCTAACAGCCCCCTGCCTCAGTTGAAATGAGAAAACACGTAAATAAGTCTCAAAACCAGACTTCCAGATCACCTAGAGCAAACCCAAATGGAAATGAGATGGAACACTCTGATACTCAACCACCTGGACCCACTGAACTGGCAACAAAAGGGGATCTGCAAAAAAAATGAAATCAGAAATAATTTCTCAGATAACAGGAGAAATTGTGCCCCTACTGCAAGACATGATTAATAAATCTAGAGAGGAGCT
>NW_004624730.1:1033474-1046220 GCF_000247695.1 Heterocephalus glaber
GTACCAATAAAAGAATTTAACACCAAAAAAAAAAAAATAGACTGTTCCATCCATGTCTCACTTCAAAGAGGGGGATTCCCCCCTCAGAGTTAGGGATATGAATGAGGTTGTACTGTGGTTCCATGGATGCATCTAAGAAACACCAAGTGGGTGCTCTTGTGATGAGATAAATACACCCTAAATTCTGGACAGTCCTTAAAGTAGCTGAGAGGCCCACATCCAGTTGACCAACTGAGTGGTTCCTCCCACAGAGGAACACTCCCCTCCTGTGTCTGTCGCAACATCATTCAAGTGTGCACCACATAAACATGAAGGACTTTTTCTCTATGTCCAGATATCTTCTCTTTTTATCTGTTTTTGCAGCTCCTGTTCTTAGGTATTGCCTGCCTGCCCTAAGTCTCTCTACCATGGGGTCATTATCTTCACAACCTGTTACACACCTGGTCTGCATGCTTAGAAATTTTACCTCAGGATTTTCTGATGATTATGGAGTGAAATTGTCAAAGGACAAACTTCGCCCTTTATGCAAGCTTGAGAGACCTTCTTTTGATGTGCACTGCCCCTCTGAGGGCTCTCTTGACTCTGCCTTGGTTCAAGCAGTTTTCAAGGTTGCTACTGGGTCAACAGGACACCTTGATCAGTTCCCTCACATTAACTCCTGGTTTACTCTAGTGCCGCACTCTCCTCCATGGCTAAAAGGCCTATTCAAAGCTGCTTGTTTCCAAAAGCTGTTCTCCCCCTCATAGATGAACTCAGGAGAGATAGAAACTGGTTCTACAGCAATCAGATGCTGAGGAAGTCCTCCCCCATTCACCTCCATATAACTCTACTTTGCCCCCATCTCCTGTCCATCCTGACCCATCTGGCCCCCAACTCCCTAGTTTATTCCTCTACTTCCCCCATATGAGAGTATCTCTGGTTCTGGCAGGAGTTCACCTCCTTGGGAAGATGCAAGCTAGAGATTCTCTTGCCTTTGAGAGAGGCCCCTTCTCCTGATGGGACAGGATCAGGAACCCACCTGTTCCTGGTATATGTTCTCTTTTCCACTTCTGACCTCTACAACTGGAAAACTCAGAATCCACTGTTCTCTGAGAAGCCCCAGGTTCTGATTTCCAATAGAGTCAATCTTTAGGACTCATCTACTGACCTGGGATGACTGTCAGCAGTTGCTATTGACCCTGTTCACTGCTGTGGAGTGGGACAGGATTAGGTTTGAGGCTAGAAAGGTTTTATGGGGGGGGCATTCAGAGGAGGAGGCCCACAAATTGCTGAAGCAAGGGTTCCCCTTGGAGCAGCCTGAATGGGATCAAAATTGTTCAGGGGGGAGGCAGGCTTTGCTCACTTTTCATCAGAACTTGTTGAACAGGATTTGAGCAGCAGCTCAGAAACCTATAAATCAGTTAAAAACCACTGAAGTAATGCAGGGACCAGAAGAATCCCCTGCTGTGTTCCTGGAGAGGTTCAGAGAGGCGTCCTGGGTTTACACCCTGTTAGGCCCCTCTGCTCCAGAGAACAATGGAGCTATAAATTTGGCTTATGTTATTCAGTCTGCACATGATATTAGGAGAAAATTACAAAAATTGGATGAATTTCCAGGAATGACCACATCTCAGTTGTTAGAAGTAGCTCAAAAGGTGTTTGACAATAGGGATTCAGAAAAACAAAACTTGGCCACAACCATGGCTGAGTGGTCAGCAAAAAAACAAGCAAAGATCTTGGCATCATCAGTCAGAGGGGACCCCACAGGACCCGATCTGGGGAAGCCCAAAGGGTGGGTGCCTAGAAAGCAAAGATGACACCTGCCATTGGGAAGAAAACAATGTGTCTTTTGCAAGGAAGAAGGGCACTGGAAAAATGAATGCTCCCACGGGCCCTCTGCCAAGGTGCTACCCCTCCCCACATCTGGGGAAAAGGAATACTCAGACTGAGGAGGCCAGGGGCCCTTCTCTCTTGGTCTCTGGGAGTCCATGGTAAATGTTGAAATAGGGGTCCAATGGGTCCTTTTCCTGGTGGACACTCGTGCCAAGAGGTAAGTGTTAAAAACTCCCCTAGGAAAGCTTTCATCACAAACTGTTCCCATTTATGGGACCACTGGAGCAATCCAAAATTGCCTACTCACAAGTGAGTGACTGGTGAGCCTGGGATCACAACAAGTTACTCACTCTTTTCTGGTAATACCAGATTGCCCATTCCCCTTGCTGGGGCAAGACCTCCTTCATAAGCTCATGGCCACCATTTCTTTCACTCTGACTGAGACTCAGCTGTCACTCCCTCCATACCAACTGTCTTTGGCCACTGCCCTGCCCGAGGGGTATCTCCTTTGGGGAAAGAAAACCCAAAGGAAATAAGCCCCAGGGGCTTATTGGACAGATTTCAGGCAGAGTTCCTGAAGTTGTGGATGGAAACTAACCCACCAGGCTTGGCTTCCCACCATGCTCCAGTGATAGTCAAGCTCTTGTCGACAGCCATGCCTGTGTGAGTTCAACAATACCTGATCTCTCAGAAGGCCAGAAGGGGATAGCCCCTCACATTAAGAGGTTGATGGACTTTGGGATATTAACTCCCTGCAAGTCTCTGTGGAACACCCCATTTTTGCCAGTACAGAAACTGGGGATGTCAGATTACAGGCCGGTTCAGGACTTGAGAGAAGTTAACAGGTGAGTGGTAACTCTACATTCTACTATCCCAAACCCATATAACTTCTTCAGTTTGCTGTCTCCTGAGCACCAAGTGTATACTGTGCTAGATCTAAAAGATGCTTTTTTCAGGGTGCTCCTTGCCCCAGCTAGCCAACCTATCTTCACTTTCGAGTGGACTGATTCAGTGTCCAGCAACTCCTGCCAGCTCACCTGGATCTGGCTGCCTTATGGATTCAAAAATGCACCCACCCTGTTCTGGAGGGTGAGGCCCTCCAGAAGGACTTGGTGAATTTTCAATCCCAACACCCTAACCTCACCCTCCTTCAATATGTGGATGATTTGGTATTAGCTGCTACTAGCTATTCAGAATACCTGCAGGGGATGTGAGAGCTTCTTCAGCTACTAGAGGAGTTGGGCTACTGCATCTCAGCCAAGAAGGCACAATTCTTTGCCCTTAATGTATCATACCTGGGGCATGAAATCTCAGAAGGAAGAAGAGCTTTGTCCCAGGTCAGGAAAAGGGCCATCCTCCAGATACCCACACCAACTACCAAGAAACAGGTATGAGAATTCCTAGGTACAGCTGGATACTGTCGCCTCTGGATACCTGGGTTTGCTGAGATAGCGTGGCCCCTCCATTCTGCCACGGGAGGAAATCAAGCCCTAGACTGGGGAATAGATGAAGAAAAAGTCTTCCAGAATCTGAAAAGAGCTCTGGTGTCAGCTCTGGCTCTGGCACTACTCGATGTTACTAAGCCTTTTCATCTCTTCATCCATGAGGTAAGAGGAATTGATAAGGGAGTTCTGACCCAGTCCTTGGAATCCTGGAAGCACCCTGTGGCCTACCTCTCTAAAACATTAGATCCTGTGGCCACAGGATGGCCTTCATTTCTTCAGGTGGTAGTTGCCACAGCTTTATTGGTCAAGGAGGCTGATAAGTTGACTCTCACACAGGACCTAGTTCTAACTGCCCCTCATTCAGTAGAGACTCTGCTCAGGGGGGCTACTAACAAATGGATGTCAAATGCCCTCCTCACTCAGTATCAAAGCCTCTTGCTCGACCAGCCTTACATAGTCTGCTTAGCAGGACAGGTTCTCAATCTGGCTACACTGATGCCAGATGATGACCCTGACATCCCAATTCATGACTGTGAGGAGGTGCTGGACCAGACCCAGGGAGGCCAATAGCACTTAACAGATACCCCCTTGGCTGAGGCCGATGCCACCCTCTTCACAGATGGAAGCAGCATGGTGATAAGCGGAGTGCAGAGGGTGGGAGCTGCAGTGACTAGAGTTGATAGAGTCATTTGGGCCCAGCCTCTGCCCAAGGAAACCTTGGCCCAAAAGGCAGAATTGATCAATTTGGCCCAGGCCTTGAGATGGGCAAAGGAGAATAAGATAAATGTATACATGGAGAGTAGGTATCCCTTTTCTACTCTACATGTCCATGAGAGCATCTATAAGGAGAGAAGTCTTCTGAAAGCCACAGGAAAGACTGTCTAAAACAAAGAAGAGAGATTTTCTCTCCTAGAGGTGGTATGGCTTCCCAAGAAGGTGGCCATCATTCATGTTTGGGGTCACCAAAAGGAAAATACACCTGAGGCTAAGGGAAATCAACTTGCAGACTGTGCAGCCAGAGAGGCAGCCCTGAGGCCAGCTGAACCCTTCCTCATCCTGCCTACAGTGAGTCCTCCTCCCCCTTTGCTCCTGACTAGCCCCACTTACAATGAAGAAGAAGATAAAGAAGTAAGCCAGCCTCAAGCAAAGAAAGATCCCTGAGGCCAGTGGAAATGTCCAGAGCATCTACCTCCCCTGGGCATTAGGACAATAACTCATCCAGGAGCTGTATTCGGTCACACACCTGGGGGGCTCCAAGATGGCTGAGCTTCTAACTCCAAGGCACTGCTTTTCAAAGCAGCAGGAGCTGGTCTGCCAGGCCTGTCTTAGGTGCCCAACCTGTATACAAGTAAATCCCATCTAGGGCCCATCTGCACCCCTCTAGGTCAGATTCTGGGGTAGGAGTCCTGGAGAACACTGGGAAGAGGATTTCACAGAGATCAAAGCACCAGCTATTGCTACCTCCTGGTTTTCATAGATACTTCCTCAGGATGGACAGAAGCCTATGCTACTTGGTGGGAGATTGCCACTGTGGTGGCAAAGAAACTTCAGGAATTAATTCCCAGATTTGGACTACTGGTGTCCATTGGATCTGACAATGGCCCTGCCTTTGTAGCTCCTATAACTTAGTTAGTCAGTAGGGCACTAGGTATAAATTGGAAACTCTACTGTGCCTACCAACCCCAAAGCTTGGGGACAAGTGGAACAGATGAACCAGACCCTAAAATCTACTCTGACTAAATTGATGTTGGAGACTGGTGAAGAGTGGGTCAGCCTGCTGGCTTTGGCTGTCCTTAGAAATAGATGCACCCCTTTTAAAGCAGGTTTTACTCCTTATAAAATTGGAAGTCCCCCTCCCCTGCTCGCCAAGGTCAAAAGTGAGGTAGTAGAAGAATTTTCTAACCAGTCCCTGTTAAAGTATCTCCAGTTTCTCCAACAGGTAGAGAAAACTGTTCACTCCCAGGTAGGAGCTACTCAGACCCTGCCCAGCTGTACACTGTGCCACCAATTCCAGCCCAGGGATACTGTCTTCATCAAGGCTTTCAGAGTGAAGGACTGAGTCCAGCCTGGAAGGAACCCTATACTGTTTTCCTCATGACACCCTTGGCTCTCGAGTTTCACACAATCTCTACATGGGTTTACCATTCTCGCATCAAGTGGGTGAAACAGTAGACTGCTGAGCTGGGACCTGATCCTTTAAAGCTGAGGCTAGTCTGATCATGATTGTGACCTTGTCCTTATTGGCTTTGGGCTGATGAGTCTGAACTCTGGGGAAATGCAACCAGGAGAGTTGTACTCCTTTCTCCTCACCTCCTTTAACTCAAGAGAAGTTCTAGGTAATGTCACTTTTGGTACTATACACCTTGGCAACCTGTCAGCTTGCCTGAGGTAGATCTCTATAAATTAGTTAGGAGAGATTGGGGAAGCTACTACTATCAGCTCCTAAAGTCACTGGGAAGCCATGACTTTTATCCATGTCCAGGATTCAATCTATTTGGACAGCAGGATTGTGGGTCCCCTCCTGATTTCTACTGCCCTAACTGGGGCTGTGTAAAGATTGCCTCCTATAGTGGGGAACCAAATGTCACTAATATCATAGTTTGGAAACATGGGTGCTGAGTCACAGTTCTGATACAAAGGTCCCAGAACTCTAAATGGGCCACAGGATGGAGTTGGGGCTTCCACTTCTGGCTCCCTTGAGGACTAATTCCTGACCGAGGGGAATCATTACCTTTCAAACCTGGTTGCTAAGCTGAGCACTGAGATAGCCAATAGGACCCTTAATGAAGGTAAAGGACCCCTTACTTGAGCCTCACCCTGTTATCCCTCACTCAAAGCATCCACTCTTAGCTATCAATAAAGCAGACCTCTCACATGTACTGCCTCCCTCCCTTTTCCCCATGCTAGGAGCCATCAACACTATGTTAAACCTGATCCTGATCCAACCAGACCTGGCTCAGGACTGCTTGGTCTGGCAATTATCAAAGCCTCCTTATTATGTGTGTGTGGGAGCCTTGGGGCCAATCAAAGCCTCAAGTATTGCCTTAGCATACACCTCTACAAAGCCCTCCTTGACAGTTGGTGAGGTTTATGGAAATGCAACCTGTCTGGCAACTTCTTATGATATGAATAACTCCCCTTTCCATGCTGTGTAGCTAAACCATGACTCTGGAGACCTTGAAGGCTTATTTTGCCCCTAATGGCACTTGGCTAGCTTGCACCTCAGGACTCACCAGGTGTGCCAAAACTCCCAAGGCAAATACTAAACTTGAAGTCTTGTGGATCCTGGTCTGAATTCTCCCTCAAGTTTATATGTATGGAGGACCACAGGGATGGGATTTTGTAGCACCTCCAGGACTACCATACAGAAAGAAGCAAGCAACCCCCATAGTCATTCCAATTTTTTTGGAATTGAGGGTAGCTGGCTCAGTGGCATTTTTAACTGACATATTAGCTAGAGGAGAACTTGGACTCTCAGCTTTGCCAGAACAGGTAGACACTGACCTAGGAAGCCTGCAATATGCCATTGAGACTCTTCACTCCCAAGTAGAGTCACTAGCTGAGATGGTCCTCCAGCATCAAAGGGGGCTTGATCTGGTGCTCTTGTCACAAGGAGGTTATGTGCTGCTCTAGGGGAGGCATGTTGTTTCTATGCCAACAAGTCTGGTGTAATCCACGGTACCCTTAAAAAGTCAAAGACTATCTAGATAGATGTCAGAAAGAGAGGGAAAGTAAAAACTTGTGGTATCATAACCTGTTCAATTGGAGCCCTTGGGTAACTACCCTTATCACTGGACTGGCTGGTCCCCTCATCCTGCTTTTTCTCGGGCTCTTGATTAGCCCTTGTGTTCTTAATTGGATAATCAACTTTGTGAAACAGTGCATAGCCTCTGTTACACTGATGTATATGAGATCCTACTACAATCCCTTGTATAATCCCCTGCCCAATCAAGAGGCTTTCATTGAGTCAATACTTGGACATCATGCTTACAGGAGTTGGGAATGTGATATCCAACCCAACTCCATCTTGTGCCTTAATGCCAGTTTGTACCTGTGCTTGGACAAAGTGCTTGTGCTTGGACAAAGCACGCCAAACTGCCACATCCTGTTTGGTAGTAAACTTGCTGCAGTTGCAAGATGTTTTGCAGCTCACCTAGTGTGTGTGTAACTTCCTTGTGCTCTCCACCAACCTGGCATGGTTCTGCTTCTGTAAGATTCCACTTGCTGTCCCCTGGGCCCTCCCCAACTGAAAGCATGATTTAAAAGGAGAAATCAAACCACTTCCCATTGCCAAGGAAACTTTCTAGGGTGCTAACCCCTCTCAGGCACCAGCTATAATAAACAAGCTCAAATCTGGCACAGAGTGTGGCGCATCTCTATTGTTCGAACTCACTCATCCACAACAGCTATGAAGGTGAGAGGTTGCCAGGATATTGCATTTTTCTTCTCTGAAGCACTCTCAGACCCTCCTACACTTTGTACTTCTGCCCCTATCTTTTCTGTTTCTCTTTTTTCCCTTTTCTTCTTTCCTCTTCTGCTCCCTTTCTCCTGTCTCTCCCTATCCTCAGATCTTCCCATCTTGACCAAGTCTATCATATAGTAAGGGCTTTTAATCTCCCTGAGGGCAAGAACTATAGCTTTTTATGTTGTTTATCCACACTGAGTCTGCAAAGGGCCCAGCACAAAGAGCAAACATGATTGAAGACATGTCAAATTAACTGCTTAGGGTGTCTGTGTAGATACAAATAAAACTGCTGTCATAAAGAAATTCAAAAGTACAGAGGCCCAAACAGAGTAGAAGTTTATTTTTTCCCTCAGCTAACAGCCTAAAAGTAGGTGGCTTTGTTCCATGATATAATTCAAGGAACCAAGATCTTCATCTTGTGGCTTTATCATACCCAGAAATTTGAATCTCCATTTATGTCAAACATGGTTCAGTCCAAGGGAAGAGGACAGAGCAGGGGGGATACACATGTTCCTTGGAGGAGAAAATGCAAAGAGAACGGAGAACTAGAAGTGTGCACAAAGCAACCTATGTTCTTTAAAAATGTAATATATATAATCAAGTGTCTCATACAATTCTACCAAATATAGACAGCATCTGAGAATTCTCTGTTAGCAATAGTAGACTGGAGTGTAAATATGGACTTGAAAAATCATTTAGGACCAATAGAAAGACATACATGTGCATGTATTAGTTACTTTTTCTCACTGCTGAGACAAAATACCTGACACTCAAAGTGACACCCAGTGTTAAAGGAAGAAAAGTCTATTATAGCTTACTTTGTAGAGGTTTCAGCTCTTAGTTGGCTGGCTCCAAGGCATAACAGAGGAGTATATCAGAGGAGAAATATTTCATGGCAGGCAGAAGGGAGTGAAGTAGCAAATAACCAGCAAGTGATGACAACAGACTTTTTTCTGTCTTATATTCTACCCAGGCCACATACCCTTATGGTGGGTCACACTCCAACCCATGGTGGACCTTCCCATTATCCATACCTAGAACAATGCCAAACCAATCAGTGGACAAATTTAGTAATCACATACCCTTTATCCCAGAATCACACTCTTAATCACAGGATCATACACCATCAATCCAACCACTTTGAAAAGCCCCACCAAACATCTGTAGATGCTGCAATGGGGTCCCTGTTGCAGGGAACCCGCCAATCCAGCCTGTGCCCCTGCAGCTTTCTCATGAGTGATCCTTCTGTAATCCACAGGAAATGGCCATTATTTTTTCACCATAACAACCCTGGGAACACAAGCTGATCCCAATACAGCACCCACACCTTCACTTCCCTGGCAGAGTGGCCACCATCTGATCTCACACCCCTTGTACTTCTCAGCTGTGATCCTGACAGCTGTTCACATATGGACCCCCATGATGGGCTCCCAATGTGAGTATGGTTATTGAAGGCAGCTCCTACCATAATGAACCCCCGAGACCAGGGCTCTTGCCCAGTGACAACATCCTGCACAGTACAGTCTCCCAACATCACATACTTTATCTTAACTATTCAACCTGTTTTCATACACCAGAGCTAATGTTCAGTGAGGGTCACAAAACTGGTTTTCAAAGGTGAGTTTTTACAGTGCTAATATTGACCCAGTGTGTCAGGGGTAAACACCATTTATGATTTGGGGGATATTGGCTGAAAGCAAGACGTGATATTTCTATTTTCATATGTAGTCCTTATTTCCTAGGTTTCACCAGGGTGTATATTCAGAATGGCAGTTAAACTACATTTTTGTAGCTATAGAGCTCACCGTTACTTTTCACCATTGTTATAAGACATAGAAGCCCAGCTGGCACTGACTGACTAATAAATGGAATGTAATGAATTAAAGGAGGACATACAAGTCCACAAAGAGGTCTATAGAATTCAGGTACTGAAATGGAGTAGTCAGGACTTTATTTCCTTTTTTCTCTTTATCTTTTGTTTTAAGGTATAATTAAAAAGAAATCATAACACTTTAGTCTATGTACAATGAACACATTTCAAAGATCTTATTTACTTATTAATTATTAAGAAAGCCATACAGATATTAAAACTCTTCCAGAAATCATTTGAGAAGTTAGGCATTTAGAAGAAACTTAAAAAAAAACTACTAAAATAAGATTGTTGGGAGGTCCTCACCTGTGTGGAGCCCCAGATCCATCCCTGTTTTCCACACCCCCTCCCCCTTTGCAGTTCCAACCTCCTGGCTGTGCCACTACCTGGTTCCATACTACAGAGGCACAGGGGGTCATAAAGGCCATTGTTCCGAGCTCCAGAAGATAGAGCAGGAGTGAACCACAGAAAGAGGGCCTCTCTCAGGTTCCTTGATGAAAACTGAAGCCCACTGGAAAAGTGAAGAGAATCTCTGCAATAAAGGCACACCAGACCACCAGACCTGGTAAGTTGAATTGATCATCACCTCCCATCAGAACCTGGACTATCTTCAGGGTAAGGGCAGCTGGAACCTGCAGTAGAGCCTTGCAGAGTTCAACCTTGCAGGAGGACAGGGAGTTCAACTTGGGACTAGCAGCCAGATATTTGCCTGAATCTCACTGGTCTGTGACTGGCTTGCTGAGAATCATTGAATTATATCTGCACTCAACTGCCCACATTGTCTATTGTGACAGCAGAGACATACCCTGAAGGAGGCCCTTCATTTTTATTTTTTGTTATTTGATTTCAAAATTATTTTTTGCTCTTATTTTTAATTTTTTAATTTTTAATTTTTTCTACTCTTTTCAAATTTTTATTTTTCTCTTCTTTTTTTTCTTTCTTTTCTCTTTTCTGTGTCTTTTTCTCTCAGTCATTCCACATTGTTCTTCATCTCCCTTTTTGTTCCTGTTCTGGCCCTAATTCAGATTTCTCCTTTATTTTTCTTTTCTTCTCCTTTTCCTTCTCTTGATTGTCATTAGTTTTAAAGGAAAGTAAATACAGTTTCTAGCCTCCCTATTGCTGTTAGGTTGTTCTGTTCACACCTTTGTTCTTTCATTCTGCATTTTCTTTTTGTCTTCAACAGTTTCTTAAGAGTTTGTGCAATCTTCCTGTGTCCTCTGGCCTCACTACTAACCTTCTCCAATCCTTCTACCTATCTATCCCTCCCTCCCCAACTCCTTCTAATTCCCCAACCCCAACGGTAAAGTTGTTATATTGAAGAGTTTATTCACTATAAACATATGTTGGGTTGGTCCTTGATTTTGATTTAATTCACACAGTTAAAGGTGATAGATTAATAACTACCACAAATTGTCATCTTCTAAGATGTACTTGATGCTATGGTGTTGCTGATTGTATCACTTGGGCTAAGTTGTTGGTATTGGTCTAGTCAGTGATCCTTCCTGGTATAATGAAAATGAGATAGCCTCAGAGTCATTAGAGACTCGAAGCTTAAAGACAAGCTATAGATGGAAGATACCTCTGAGAACCCAATCATTCCATAAGGGTTCTAATTACAAGCAACAAAGATACTTACAATAAGCAATTTCAAAGTATCAACACAGAAGTAAAACCAAGGACAGTACCAAAAACAAAAATGAGAAGCCATTTAAATAAGCACAAACTCAGACCTCCACCCAACCAAGAGTAAACCCCAGGGAAACAAGGGAGAAAAGTCCAATAATCAACCACCTGGACACCCTGAACTGATAGCACCGGAAGTAACAAAACAGATTAATGAGGCTCTAGAAAATTCAAAGCAGAAATAATCTCCCAGATATCTACAGAGATGGTGAGCAGAGTGAAAGACATGATTAGAGGCTCTAGAAAAGGAACAGATAAAAAAAAATAGATGAGCTCAGAAATGTGCTGGAAGCTGTGAATACCCAGCATAAGAAAGAAATGAAAACCATGATTGCCCAACATCAGAAAGAAATGGAATCCATGAAACAGATCCAAACAGATATTCAGGAGATTAAAAACTCCACTGAAAATATCCACAGCAGATTAAGGGAATCTGAAGATAGAATATCAGATATAGAAGACAGAATCGTGGATAAAGACCAGAAAAATAGAGATTTCTTAAAAATAGTAATGGGCCATGAGAAATCAATCCAGCAGCTGCTAGCTGATGCAAAGAAATAACATAAGACTGATCGGAGTCAATGAAGAAATAGGAGAAAGTGCAGATGACATAAAAAAACTGTTCACAGAAGTAATGGCAGAAAACTTCCCAGACGAGGTAGAGAACTGCGCATACAGATAAGTGAGGCATATAGAACTCCAACTAGACATGATCAAAAAAAATCTACCTCTAGACATATGATAGTCAAGATCCCAGAAACTCAACAGAAGAACAAAATCCTACAAGGAATTAGAGAAAAGAAACAAATCACCTACAAAGCAAAGCCCATCAGAATCAAAGCAGACTTCTCAACACAAACCCTCAAGTCAAGGAGAGCCTGGAGTGAAGTACTTCAAGCCCTAAGAGAAAATAAATTCCAACCTAGACTGTAGTATCCTGCAAAATTATCTTTCAAAATTCATAGGGAAATTAGATACTTCCATGACAAAGAACACCTGAGAAATTTCATGAACACCAAACCAGCACTACAAGCAATTCTAAAGAATATCTTTGAATAAAACAACTCCATGAGGCCCAACAGAGGGAAGCCACCAGGCAAGGTAAGACACTAAAGGGAAAGGGGGAAAAATAAGAAATAAAAGAGCTAACAAAAGTAAAACATCATGATAAAGATGAATCAATATCTATCAATTATAACCATCAATGTTAATGGCCTGAATTCACCAATCAAAAGAAATAGACTGGCAGAATGGATTAAGAAGCAATTAAGAAGCAATTTGCTGTACACAAGAAACATACCTAACTCAAAAAGAAATTCATAGACTGAAAGTAAAAGGATGGAAAACAGTTCTCCATGCCACAGGAACCCAGAAAAAAGCAAGGGTAGCAATCTTATTTGCAGACAAAGTAGATTTCAAACCAAAACTAATTAAGAGAGACAAAGATGGTCACTACATCCTTGTGAAGGGA
>NW_004624730.1:1068604-1107999 GCF_000247695.1 Heterocephalus glaber
TCCATTGCATTGATTTCTGCTCTGATCTTTATAATTCCCTCCCTTGTATGCACTTTGGGTTTGTCCTACTCTTCTTTTTCTAGAAGCTTGATGTTCAGCATCAGGTTGTTTCATTGAGCTCTCTCTGTTTTCCTAATGTGAGTATTCACTGCTATGAATTTTATCTGTGCATTTATCTCCTTAGACATGTGCAAATTTACATCAGCCAGGCTGGGGATTCGTCTGCCAGGAAATTTTCTTAAAATTTAGATTTCTGGCCTGTTTTCTCTGAGTTAATTCCATGTAGGAGAAGACACAGCTCAACAGCTTTCTCCTTGTCTGCCCCGCCCCCCCCCAAGTGAGACAGCTGTCACCGGACCACAGGGAAGACACTCCACGGTACATTCACACCTTCATTTGTCTCTCCACATCCGGTCTCTGTTTTCTTAACTCTTCAGGAGTGACGTACGCCTTGCCCACATTCACTCTCCTTCTTTGGCCCCTTATTTAACCAATACCCTCACCACACTCTGGCTGAAAGATCCCTGTTGTGGATAATGTCTAGATATCCTCCAAAGACTCACACACTCCTAGCTGAGGTTTTTGAGGGGGATGAATGGATCATGGAGGCATGATATTCAGCAGTGGATTACTCTACTGATGGAATTACAGCTAAATGTGATATTATGTTGGGGGGAAGCCTTGTTGGAAGAGGTGATTCATTGGGGGTGTGCCATGGAAGGGTTTATTTCTTCCCACTTCTCCCTTCACTCTCTGCTTTTCCTGCTGTGAGAAGTTCTCCTCCGCCAGACCCCTCTGCCTTGCCACCCTGCTTTGGAGCTAGCTAACTATGGACTGAAACCTCTACAAACTGAGAGCCAAAATAAACCTGTCCACCTGTAATTCGCTGTGTCAAGTATTGTGAGCCAGCAATGAGAAAGTGACTAAGACAAGCCCTTTACTTTTTCCACAAACTTTGCTGTCTACTTTCGTGTCCAGTTTCAACAGCAAGACCAATGTGACCAGTCCATTAATTCAGTGCTTATATACAGAAAATGGCTTAAATTTCTCCCTCTCCTTTCTCCATGCTGCTTCTGATCACCCTTCTATACTTTAAATGACATTTGGGCAGCTCCTACAAATTTTCAGTTGGGTTTTGCTCTTTAAAAGCAATCATTTTTGGTGATTCATGTTTCAGGCATTAAAATGTACAGTACAATCAATATTCCAATCTCAAACTCAATTAAAAACTTTCCCCTTCCTTAATAATCCAGTCCTGACCTGCGAATTTGGGGCTGCTATGGGAACAAAGACCATAGTCAGATTTTTACTCTTCTTTTATCTCCACCCGTACACTTTTCTGTCTTTTCTGTCTTCCCCAGGCTTAGCAGGAAAAAGAAGAATTAAATGCAGAGAGACCCAGAGTTGTCCCTACCTGGAGTTTTGTCCACAGACTCTCCAGTGCTTTCTGCTATTTCTTAATCCAGGACTCACACCCCTGGCCGACCTCACTGGGCCCCGCCTTCTTGTCCGCTTATCTGCCATCAGGCAGCTGGGCCACCTCATTGTATCTAGTCCTACTGCTTCTGAACTGTGTCCATTTACAGAAGTTCCTGCTTCAGTTTTCTCAGCCATCATTTACCCAGGGGAAATCCATATATCATGCACTGCTAACAGCAGGAATGTAACTCCCCAACTGTTCACCCTCCTTTCTGCCAGGTAAAGCTCTATTTCAGCAGTGTAGAGCTGTCAGTGTTCTTCATGTGGACATTAAGTGTCAGTTTCCAGATTCATGAAGCCCCTAAATTCAAGGGGATCCATCTAATCTTTCCCCAGCAGTTCTTTCATATTTTTCTCTTCTCTCGTTCCTAATGAAAACACTTTGACTTGCATTTCTATAGCTGGGTGAGCAGAGGGTGAGGTACCCCTCTCCTCTTCCCTCTCTAATAGGAGTCCTGGAAGGTTTCTCTAGAGTGATTTAGGGAAAGGGGGGCCCCCAAGATATCTCTTTCTCTCTCTCTCTGTCTCTCTCTCTCTCCATCCCAGCCCCTCTTTAGGACATCAGGTTTGGTCTACTAGAGCCTCCAAGGAATGAAACTCACAGCTCTGGGTTTGCTGTGATGTCCTAAAGTGACTGCCACAGAAATCATCAAGCAAAGATATCTGTAACATGTATATCCTTTCCTCTCATGTCATTCACTGCAGAGACTTGGCCAAAAAATTCCCAAGGCCTTGAAAATCCCCTTGAACACCCAACTGTTTAACAATTATTGAGGGATTTGTATAAACCAGGCATTGCTCTAAGACATTGCTTAGACTCGTTCATTTTTCACAGCTCTACAAAAAAGACAGTGTCATCAGTTCATTACACAGATGAGAAAATCTAGGATTGGTTAAAGCCCCCACCCAAAGTCATATGGCTACATAGTAAGTGTCTGAACAGAAATTCAGAGGTCAGCAGTCCAACTCCACAGCCAAGATCATGAATCACCATATTAGTCGGTCAACTTGCCTGTTGCTTGGCACAGTATCCACAGCTGAAAGGAGAAGGGGTTCATTTGGCTCACATTTTCAGAGATTTCAGTCCAGGGTCAGTGGCTCCCAGGCAGGATTATTATGGTGGAATATGTGGCAGAGCAAAGCTGCTAAGTTCTCGGGGGGCCTGGACAAAGAGTAGGGGAGTAATGCCAGGGGGGAAGGGACCAGGGACAGGACATAGAGCGCCAAGGTCACACCTCCATGACCCACCCAGACACACCCAGGAATGTGCTCCACCAATCCTAGAGCTGACCCCCAAACCATCAGACTGACCTGGCTCATCTGAGCACTCTTTGTCCATGTTTCTCTCATATCTCTGTGAGACTTCTTCTGTTTTAACCACTCAAAGAATAACCAGGGAACTCTTTCCTCCAGATCAGGAGATGGCCTTATCCTGGAAAGAACTTGACACAAGCCTGCCCATGTCTGGGTCCCTGTGCTGTCCACATCACCTCCCACACTGAGGGGTGTGTCTATGCCTGCCCAGCTGGTCACACTGCTGACCTGGAGTTTGTGGGAAGTTTGCTGACCAGGAACCTGACTCCAACTCTGCATCTTATTCTGTTGCCCCTTCTGGCAAAGTCCCTTCTAGCTACCCAGGGTCTTGATGTCCATGGTCATTGTAGGTTCTAGCTGGTCAAACCTGGAAATTCTCAGACTTCTAATGGCTCTAAGATCAGAGCTTAGTGTGTGTCACACCATGAGCCACACAGAATTGCCAACATATGACTACTTTTGATATACAAAATGGCAATTTCGTGTATCTTAGCCAAAACATTATGTAGTTTTTAAGTGAAGCAAATGTAAGACTTGAATTCTGTACTTTCATTTATCAGAGGGAAGATTAGTTTAGCTTCCCCAGATGTTTGTTTTCTTCTGTATAAAGTGTAGGATGGTAACATTCCCTGCTCAGAACTGCAGTGAGAATCTCAGGTTTTGTATGAAGCAATCAGCATAACTTCCACTGGAAGTAAATTCTTTTTTTTTTTTTTTTTTTTTTGGTACCGGGGATAGAACTCAGGTCCTTGTGCTTGCAAAGCAGGCAGCGAAACCACTGAGCTAAATCCCCAGCCCAGGAAGTAAATTCTTAATAATCAACCCTGAGCTATACTTAGCTTCCTTGATTACTATAGTTAGCAAGAAAATATTACATCACAGAACCCTCCACATGAGGTTTTCTGAGGCCTGGACTTTATGGTAGAAATATACCTGGGTTTGTGTGCACAGATTTCTGTAGGATCTCTCTGCCATGCCTGATGTGTTGTCTTAGTTAGGATTCTCTAGAAGACAGAACTGATTTTATACATATAAATGGTACTTTATTATGCTGGCTCATCCAATCAGAAAGTAGACAGTCTGGAGAGCCAAAGAAACCAGAAGCTGTCAGCCCTAGATGCTGGAAGCCTCTGGTCTGAGTCTGAACTTGGAAGCTCCTGGACAGTTGTTGGTGTGAGTCCTGGTCACAGTATTGATGCAGCTGGAGTCAGACACCCAGTGATGGTGGTAGTAGCTGGGCATGCTTGCGATGAATTGAGCTTGCAGGTGTCACAGGCTTCCCAGACCCCTAGCCCATGTGAACAGCTCATGGAATGGGGTAGGGCATCAAGAATTCAGAGAAAGGTGGACACGAGAGATGGCAAAGAAAAATAGAAGCCGCCCCACCCCTCAAGCTTTGGAGATCATGGATTTCTATGATGCATGATGAGATTTGTTCTTGCTTTATTTATATCTTAAAGAAGAAAGCTTTCACAGGGTGGAGTGCTCTGCAGTCATATCCATACCTGGCACCTGAGATTCATCTTTAACTACAACCTAGGAGTACTGATAAATGTTCATATTGGGTTTAATAAGAGGAGCATTCCTGAAGGAAAAGTGTGGTTGGATAAACTGAGCCATGATAAACTGAGAGTATTCATGGTCCTTGTCTCTGAGATTAGGGTGAGTAGTAGCAGAGTAGACAGGAATTAGCAAGATATACACTATACATGAAACCTGAGGACAATTCATTAAGAATTTCAATATCAGGCAGGAAACAAAGAACCCCTGAAGTTTCCTGAAAAAGAAACTAATGTTTAGAAGATTTACTGACATTAGGTATCAGTTACCTTCTTATCACTATAATGAAATACCCAAGGCAAGTAATTTATAAAGAAAAAAGGTTTATTTTGGCTCATAGTTCTGGAATTTCCAGTGCAAACTAAGTGGCTCAGTTAGTTGTGGGCCTCTGGCAAGGGTAGCACAACATGGAGCACATAAAATAGTAGAATCATTCCCTTCTGAGCCAGGAAGCAAAGCAAAAAGGACAAGAAGAGCCTGGGTCCCCTGTTCCCCTTGAGGTTGCACCTCTAGTGACAGGAAACTGTCCCACACGGCCTGCTTTAAAGGTGAAAGCACCACTGCCTTTAGCACACACAGCCCCATCCCTTGCAGAGCCCATCCCCTGCACTCTGATCATGGGTGGAAAGTCCACTGCTGCTTTCCTTTAGCAGCACTGCCATCCGCTGTGCAAACTGAGCTCCTGCTGGGCAGGAAAGAGCACTGCACACAATGAGCACTTCACAGCAGGAAAGGGATGAGGACAGATGGCTTGTCCACAGTCTCAGGGTTCTCTGTCTCTGCAGAATCCCCTGCCACCACATCTGCATAGATGCCCTGAAAAAGAATCGCCTCTCCTGGTGAGCTGTGGACTCCAGATAAAAAATACTCCTAAATTGCCCACAAATTGTCAACTTGTATTGATAGAGAAGCTGTGGAATTCCTTGTCAGACATATACATACATGCACACATGAATACACACATTTTTGGTAGTGCTGGGATTAAACCCAGGACATTCACACTGAGTTCCATCTTCAGCCTTTTTTGTTTTTTGAGACAGTCTTGTTAACTTGCCCAGGCTAGGCTTGTTCTTAAGGTTCTCCTGCCTCAGCCTTCCAGAGGACAAGTACTATATTTCACATAAGGTAATAGACTAATGACTAAAAGGCACTGAGAAAAATCATTGGTGAACAAAGCAATGCTGTCTGCCTGAGATGATAGCTACACTGGTTACCCTGATCTGCTTGTCACACAGTATAGACCCGCGTAGAAGTGCACACACTAACGGGGATGTGTACATTTACAAACAAACAAAGTAAATATGCCAAAGGGTAACAATTGCTGGTGATAGTTTTCTCTGCAGAAGAGTTGATATCGAAGCCTCCCTCCCCTTGGCTCCAGGGCTCTGCCTTCCCTGCCCAACTCCCTGGAAGTATGGTAGGCTTGCTGTCATCCTCCGAGGACAGGGATGGGTGAAGTGTGCACCTTTGTTGATGTTTTCTTGGCATTTTTAGCCAGGTGAGCAGCAGGCTCCCTTTTTATGCAGATGAGGCTGTGTGTCCCCTGTGTGAGCCCTGGGGACTGCTGCTGCAGCGGGGCAGCCCGCCCCTGGACCCTAGGCCTCATTTCTGGTCTCACTTGCACTAGTGACCTTTCCACCCCTTAAAAGGTCCATGTGTCATCTGTTATGGGCAGACCTTAAAGATGACAGTGGCAAGTCAGTTAGTGAAAAGTATTCCTGAGGGGTGTGGGCTCTGTCCCTCTTAGGAAGTGTGTATCTCAGGGCTTCAGCGATAGTCCCTGAGTCTGGGCTTGCAGTGGAGAATGCATACCCGTTTCTCCCTCCAGTCTGCCCACCTCACCCACCCACCTGTGGGTGCAGTATTGGTTTACAGCTTTCTTGCTTAAAATAAAGTGGAATAGGCAAGCTGAGGTGAATGTCCAGGTGAAGGAGGCATTGTGTGATGCATGTTCGTACATGCCCACTTTGGTGCCAAGGGCACCCCCTGTTTAGTTTCTTGTGTCTTGTGTGGTTGGGAGGAGGTAGAAGAATCCCAGATGAGGCAGTCTGATGCCTTCAGGAAGATCATGGGTCTCAAGTTCTGCACAAGCATCTCTAAGAGACAAGTGTCTCTTAGGTTATCTGAAGAGCCGAGTTTGCAGGGCCTGGGGACTCTTGATGCTGCCCTTGCTACTTACCCTGTGGTCCCCTCCTGCCTCCTCACCATGTGGTATCTCCTCCTCCCTCTCCTGAGTGACAGAGACCAGGCTGGGGCAAGAGCAAGAGATTCTTTCCATGCTCTCTTCCCTAGTCTTTGGTTAAGGCTCAGTCTTAGAGTTTCTTGAAGACTTTGCCTTGTGCTCAGCAAGATATTACACATCCCCTACCATGACACACAGACTTTCTCTCCTCGCTGTGTTCCAGTGAGATTATTTCTGTTTTAGTTGCTGAATGTCTCCACAAAGTATTGGAAAGGCCACATGCATGGAGTGGAAAAAAGGAAAAGCACTTGAGTTAAATACATCACACAAGGCATAAATACATTTCAGCAGGTGTGGAGTATGGAGCTGTAATCTAAAAATCACTTCCCACAATGAGCTTCAAAGAGAAGTCACTTTTTAAAACATTGCTGATTTCCGCTTCCAGTCATGTGGCAGATTAGAGAAGCTGAGCAATTCTCCTGCTGAAAACAACACAGAGTAATTATAAAAAGTATAGTAGTCTTTTAAAGTGTATTACTGAGCTAGAAAGTAAATAAGAAATGCAACCTGTGAGGCCGGGTTTGGCTGTTAGAACATGAGCTGCACAGTGCAGAAGTTCTGTTTGTTGTTGCCATTTTTCCATCCTCTCTGCCTAGAGCTGGGAGTAGACAATTGTAGGCATGTTGTGGGCAGCCAAACTACTTAGCTGATCCCTGACGTCATGGGCTTCTCACTGTTGAGAAGCAAGTGTCACAGACATGCAAGGGCAAAGCCTAGGATGAGCCACACAGTGACAGACCAGTGCTGGAGACATCAGTGTTCGGTTTCCTGTTATCACAGCTGGATGCACAGACAAATATCCGTGGACATAGGGACAAACGCCATTGTCAGTGTCTGCTCTAAGAGGTCACAAGGGCACCTAAGCAGCAAGGAGCACACTCAGCACCTAGACCTTAGCTTCTAACTCTGTTTTACAGTATCGGGAACCAGGATTCTTGGAGAAATGAATGGTTCTAGGACCAGGGCCAAAAGGAACAGGACTATCCTGGAACATCTTACAATGACAGAAACAGAGAAAGCGCTAAAACAAAACAAAAAAAACCAAAATCCCCACAATGACTGGTATATTTCGGAGGGACATGGAAGCCAAGATCATGGAAGCCAATGAGCAAATCTGGACCAATTTAAACAATAAAATAAAGTATTGGATTACAACTCAAAGTATTAAATACATACCCATGAGCCCATAGCTACAAATAAGGGAATGAATAAATAAATGGGAGAGACAAGATAAAAATCCCATGGAAAAGAATTCCAAGTAAATTACATAGATCTCTGCCCTCCAGGAAGTGGCATATTGCCCCTTATGTGCAGGCTGTGTGGATGCTGCATGGATGATTTTCTCCCAGAAAACCAGGATGGAGAGGGACGAAAAGCTACCATCAGGTGTTCAAGTTACACTTGAATGCAGCTCTGTGTTGAGATCTCTCCCAGCCCCAAACCCATAACAGGAGAAAAACATCAGACAAACTTCACTTAAGGGGTGTTCTATAAATACCAGTACTCCCCCAAACTGTCCAGGTCTCCAAAAGCAAGGAAAAGTCTAAAGATCTGTCACAGTGCAGAGGGGCCTAATGTCACATGATGATCATCAGGGGATGCCCAACCCACTATTACAGGATGCCGACTGAGGTTAAAACTGGGGAGAGTGAGTGTGAGATTTACCAGAACTCTGTTATTTTTGTAATTTTTCTGAAAACCTAAAACAATTCCAAAACAAAATATTCATTTGAAAGGGAGACTTGAAAGACAATTTTTACATGGGAAAAATTAAACTATAGTGCTTATGTGTGCACATTTGGTACCATAAGCACTTGAGAAATTTCTTTGTGATACTAGTGATTGAACTCAGGGCCTTCACTTTGTGCTACCTTCCCACCTTATTTTTATTTTTTATTTTGAGACAGGGCCTTGTTAAGGTGGCTAAATTCCCAGGCTGGACTGGAACTTGTGATCTTTCTGCCTCAGCCTTTGGAGGGCTGGAATTACAGGCCTGTGCCTCCACACTTGGTTGATATAAGCATTTTAAAAACCAAGGTAGGGGTTGCTAAAAGATTCAGGGTAGTGGTAGTTTTTGGAGAAAGAGAAGGAACTGTGCTTAAGATGTGGCACTTAATTCTCCCAGTGGTTTTCAGAGATAGGAACTTAAATTTTCCTATAATATAGCTACCTGGGTCAGCCTGTGTCTCAGGTGCTGTAGCTTGCCTGGGAGCCTGCCCTCTTAGCTACTCCGGGCAGTTCAGAGCTGTGTTGACACAGACCCTTGAAATTTAAAGATAATACTAAGACATGTATTTTTCTTTGTTTTTTTCCCAATCAAATATAGATTTCAGGAAATTAACTACTAAGGGGTTATAAAAGCTTATTGTGTTTTGTTTTTGTTTTCAAGACAGAGATGTGGCTTGAATTTACCTAACAGGCTAGAAATCAAATATAATAAATGGCGACAGGAACAGCTGGGAGCGAAGATGGCGAAAGTCCTAAACCAGAGACAGACTTTACAAAGGACTTTCTTCAGATATGGAATCAAGGACGTGGCTGTTGAAAATCACATTGCTTATGAAATGAGTGGACATATCTTTCCTTCTTTTTCCTGCTCATGTACAAGAGTCCTGGGCATTATAGAAAAATATGCAAAGACTAAAAGACAGGGAGAAGGCAGCATGCTGATGAGGCATTTGAGGACTCAGGCATCGCATGAGAGCTAGTCCCCTGGCTTTAGTTTTGGTCTCCGTCACCGCAGACATAGACCTGAACAACACAGAAGAGTCATCGGTGTGGAAAGAACCAAGCAAAACAAAAACAAATCTCTGGCCCTGACAAAAGCCCACTCTAACTGAAGGGACAGGAGAAGGGCATCCTAGTAAGCTGGCAACTTTAGGTGATTGCCACTGGACTGTGGCCAGACATAGGAGACCCCCACCGCCCCCCAGGGTGCAGCCAGTGCCCCTCCACCCCTGTGGGACAGTGTCAGAGAAGGCCACCAGGGCCCTGAGCCTTCTGTCCCTGCCAGGTGGTGAGTAGGCTCCACCCTGCAGTGACAGTGGCATCCCAGAGGCCAAGAGTGGGCCTGGGATTCTATTCCCACAAACCTGAGTGGATTCCACACATACACCCAAAGCAGTCCACAGCAGGCAATGTCATGCTTAGATTTCTGAACACTAAAGACAAAATGTTGAAAGCAGAGGCAACAATGACTTGTCTACAAGGACCAAGGACGCAATGACAAATGGATTCTTCATTGGAAACTGGAGGCAGCAACAAGTGGCACACACATTTTCAAACACAAAGTCAATTGCGAATTCCACATTCGTGGAAAAAATATTGAGGAATGAAGGGGAATCAAGACATTCCCAGGCGAACAAAGACTAAGACCAGGCAGGTGGACCTGCCTGGAAAGAATGGCTAAAACAGAAGGGAAATAACAGGAGTAGAGGGGCTGCTCAGTACTTGCCCCTGGACCTGGGAAAATGTGTCCTATCTCTGGCGCAGAAATGTCTAGGAGAGCCTGTGGTTTATGATATTGTTGATTTTTACATTTTTGATGATTTTTCTCTTCTTTTATCCTATCAATATAGACTCAAAATTTAGAAATACACTCCTATTTAATAATCACTTCAAAATTAAACAATTATGTGTAAATCTAACAAAACATGTACAGAAACTGTATCCATAAAGTTACAAATTACTATAAAAGAAATGTAGAAACAGCATAGTCATGCATTGGAGGAGGCAAAAAAGATATCAATTCTGTCAAAATTTATATGCAGGCTCCATGCAACTGGTATCAAGATCTCAGCAAGTTTTTTGTAGCTATAGATGTGATTATTCCAAAATTCATACGAAAAGACAAAGAACTGGAATAGCTAACGTGATTCTGAAGGGGAGGAATAGGGAGTCATTGTAGCCCACATAAATGAGCAGGATATGGCTACAGTATCAATCTGTGCCATGTGGGTGAGGGGAGCGATACACAGAACAACAGGGCAGCATGAGAAACTTAGAAAAATCCTGCACCACTCTGCCCAGTGAATTTCTTCGTCTTCACTGTTGTAACATGCACACAACATGAAAGTTATTGTGGTCATCACGTCCGAGAGCACAGTCAGTGACATCGCGTGCATTTACACCGTTATGCAACCATGTCCACCATCTTGCATCAAACTCTCACCGCCCTGCCAGATGGAAACTCCGTGTCCAGGAAACTGTTGCTCCCACTCCCCTTCCCCCGCGGCTGGCTGGCACCCGTCTGTGTTCTGCATGCTGAGTTACTCGAGGGCCTTCACGTAGATCGAGCCACACCTGACTATCTTAGTTCACTGAGCATCATGTCCTCTGTGCTGGTCTGTGTTGCAGCATGTGGCAGAATTTCCTGCCTTTCTGAAACTGAGTATTTTACCAAACGTCTACACCACATTCCATTTACCTGTTCATTGGCTGATGGACATGTGGGTTGTTTGCACATTTTGGCTCTTGTGAATAGTGCTGCTAATGTGAATACAAGTTTACAAATTCTGTTTGAATCCCTACCTTCAATTCTGTGAGTACTAAGAAGTGGATTGCTGGACTTCATAGCAACTCTGTTTCTAACTTTTCTGAAGAATGTCTTTACTGTTTTACAGGCATCTATGCCATTTACATAAGCATTTAGGACATAGGCTTCTGATTCCCACACCCTCTCCAATACTTCATCTCTTTTTCTTTGCTTTTAAAAAATATAACAGTGATTCTAATGGTTTGAGCTGGTGTCTCAAAGTAGTTGTCTTGCATTCCCCTAGTAATGATAGATATTGAACCTCTTTTTGTGCTTTCCTGACCATTTGCATATCTTCTTTGGAAAAATGTCTGTAAAAGTCCTTTGCCCATTTTTACAGTAGTTGTGTGTATGTCGTTGAGTTGCAGGATATTAGCAGTTTATCAAATGCATGTGTAAATATTCTCTTCCATTTCGTGGGTTGCCTTTTCATTCTGTTGATGGACTTGCTCACACCCTTTTTTGACAGAGAGCCAAAAGCAACCCAGTGAAGGAAGGAGAGCCTTTTCAACCAGCAGTGCTGAAGGGACTCAACCTTCACAGGCAAGGAGTGAACCTGAGCCAGCTTCACACCTCATAGGACAATAAGGACCACAGGCCCAAGGATAAGATGTAAAGCCATTAACCTTTAGAAAATGTGGCAGAAAATCTTTGGAACTTAGGGCTAGGAAAAAAACTCTAAGACTTGACACCAAGCACATCATCTATCCAAGAAAAACTGATGAATTGGACTTCATGAAAATTTAGTAAACCTGTTACAAGAATGAAAGACAAGCTGCAGGAATAGAAATTTGCAAACCACATTCTGATAAAATGATAGACATCTAGAGTACTCAAGTATTTCTCAAAACAACAGGTAAGGAAAAAATCCAATTTGGAGGTGAGTGAAAGATAGAAGAGACATTTCACCAAAGAGGAAATGTAGACTGCAAATAATCACAGGACAAATGTTCAGCACCATCAGCTATCATGGAACTGGAAATAAAGCCACAGTGTGATGTTTCTAGCTACCTACCAGAATGGCAAACCAAAACCAGTGACAGCATCCAGTGCTGGACAGGATGCACAGAGAACGGAGTACTCACAGTGCTGGTGGGAACATAAGATGACACCAGCCTTTGCTGGAAAAGTTTAACGTGAACCTACTATACAAGCCAGCAGTTGCACTCCTGGGCACTTATCCCAAGAAATAAAAACTTATGTTGACACAAAAGCCTGCCAAAGATGCTTATATCAGATTTGTTTTTAATAGCCCCCAAATGGAAACAGCCTGGATATCCTCCACTGAATGAACGGTTAAACAAATAGGTAAATCCATTCCATGGAATACTATTCAGTGATAAAAAGGAAAAAACAGGTGTGCACAATAACATGAGCACTTCTCCTAGGAACTATTCTGAGGGAAAAAGCCACACACTGCATGATTTAAGTTTACAGCAACACTCTTGGAGTGAGGAATACAGAAAATTGAGGAGATGAGTGCTCTCTAGGCTTAGGAGTGGGTGTGGGGAGGAAGGCATGGAGATGACATTGGAAAGGTGGCTGGAGGGATGCAAGCTCTGCTAGTTTTGCAAGATGTCACCGTCTGCAGCTGCTGGGTAAAGAGTACACAGGACCTCTGCATTATTTCTTACATCCGGGTATTGATTTATAATGATCCCAAAGCAGCTTAATTCAAAACAGCCAAAGTCATTAGTGAAAATAAAAAGGGTCTTCCCTTCTAATGTCCTAAATGGAGGCAGTAAGAGATAAGGTTCAAATGGGTAATGGTCTCAGAACTGAGATGGGACATTCATGTTAATTTCAAACAAAACATTTGTTTTATTATGGCAGAAATTACTTGAAGCATAGATAGTAAAAGAGAATTACTAAATACAAGGTGTGATCAGAACGTATGGTGAATGATGAAAGTTTTAAAAATTACTACAGAAAAAGACACATTGCCGTGAATCCCCCTCAAAGTATTCCCCCTGGTTTTGAGCACACTTAGCCAATCATCCTTGCCACTGTCTGAAGCAGTTCTGGAAGGCCTCTATCCTGAATGTCTTTATGAGATGTGATAAAAAATACAGCAAATCTTGCTGCTGAGCACCCTCTAGTGGAAAGGCAGGCTGTGAAAACGGGATGGTGAGTCCTCATGCACCTCACTCACTGCCTCTGGCATGGTGCGACTTCTGTTTCTTCCCCCAAATCAACATGGGCATGAAAGATAAAAGTTTTAAATCAGTGCAGCCACGACAGAGCGACTAAATACAAGCATGAAAGGGGACTTGGAGAGCTGCTTCAGAAAGCTGCAGGAACAATGGGATAAGTGTGTTTGAAGTCAGGAGAATTATTTTGAGTGGGATTAATGGCAATGTCTCTCACTGCAATAAATTGTTTAAATTTTAAATTTAAACATTTGCCATGTTTTTTCAATAACCCCCTTATGTTCATATTATTCAGGTTTAAGGTCACAATGAATAAATGAGGCAAACACCCTCTAGGGAAAAAATATGGAAGGGACAGATCCAACAGCCCGACAGTAATGTGTTCCGCACTGCCGGACGCAAGTGCTGCCACCAGGGGGCGACAGTGTCCTAGGTAGTGCACGAGAGTAGAGGGAACAGGTGCAGAGGCCCGGGGGTGAGTGGAGACATGGAGTCAGGTAACAGTGATGTTGCTTTATAGGTGGTCTTTTACCTGAATGCATGTTCTGGTGGGTAATTTGTGGGTGTGTTGTTTCAAGGACTGAGTCAGTTGATGAAAATTGGTAATTACTGGACCAATCAAGAGAGGGGGTGGCTTATGAAATGCATGCATGAGGAAGATGGTTCTGCTGGGACCCAGCTCCTACATGGCCCAGGTGAGCCTCCTCCTGCCTCAGCTTACTATTCCCAGGCACTGACAGCACCTTGCAGGTGGGCACTGACACCCTCGAATGTGAGGCCGACTTCCCATGCTCAGACACCGAGGCCTCAGAGAGCCCAGCCCCAACCTTTGGCCAGTTAGGTTAGAGATGTAAAAGGGGTCCAAGGTGAGAAAGGGTGTTGGGAAGGGTTGTGGCTGTGATATTGGTAAATGGAATTCTTTTCAGAACTGATGGAGCCCAGCTTGGTGGTTCACACCAGTAATCCCAGCCTTCTGGGAAGCTGAGGCAGGAGGACTGCAAGTTTGGACAACTTAGCAATTTAGAGAAAGCAAGTCTCAAAATAAAAAATAAAAAAGGGATGAGGATGTAGCTCAGTGGGAAGGTCCTGGGCTCAATCCCCAGTACTGCTACCAAACAAACAAAAGCCCCTGGTGGTCCTGCTCTGAGTTCCTATCATCTTTCTCTTAGAAAAGGCCAGTGGAGCTTCCCTTAGCCACACCTTCATCTAAAAATGGACTGCAGAAGCCACTCAGGGAACTGTGAAATGAGCTCCTCAGTTGAACCACGTGAGGACTGGTGCTCAACCAAGACTAAAAAGTAGTGCAGACTCTGGATAGCATTTGGCTCCCCCCCGCCAGGAATGAGCATCAGGTGCCCAGCCCACTGCAGAAGCATGGCCTCGTTCAGGGGAAGAGCAGGGAGCTCTGGACACGGGAGGGGAGAAAGAGATAGGAGAGAGAGGAGCTTTCTGCCAGCCCCAGGGAGTCTGAGGCCTCCAGGCAGGTGAGGCCTCCCTGCTCTTCCAGCCCGGTGAGGCCTCTCCTGCTTCCTTCTTTTGATTAGTGCATGTTTGCAGCATGTGACGGTTGCATTTGTCCAGTGAAGTTGGTGATGTACACAACACATCTTCATTCTTTTTACTTCCTCTCCCGTCTCATCCCTCCCTGCTCCCTCCAACTCTCAGTCCCCTTCTCATGTGCAAAAGCTCTATTTTTATTCAATTCTTTCTATTTTATCCTCTTTTCCTCCCTTTCTTCCATCTCTTCTTTCCTTTCCTGTTTGAAAAAGTCCCCCCTATTTCCTATTATCTCTCTTTTATTTTCCTTATTTATATTTTGAATTTCTCATATAAAAGAAACCATGCAATATTTAAGCTCTTGTGTCTGATTTATCTCATGCAACATTATGGTCTCAAGGTGCATCCATTTTCCTGTAGGTGACTCAAGCTCATCCTTCTTTATGACAGAGTAGTACTCCCTTGCATGTAAATACCACACTTTCGTTATTCATTCATCGGTTCATGAGCATATATGCTGTTTCCAAGATTTAGCTATCACGAGCTGTGCTGTCTAAGTCTTGCCCCTGCTGCTGGGTCTCTGGCTGGGCAAAAAGATCATCAGAACCAGGTCTCAGCTGGACAGTGGGAAGAGATTTACACCTGAGTTTAGACTTTTGACTACTGCATGGATTTGGGCATTTACCTTCTGAATAGTCTTTTATGAGTGAAATTTTGTTTAAAAGGAGCTAGAAAAATTGTGGACTTGCCCCAGTCTTCACTCAGGGGCAGGGAAATTGCTCTGTGAATCCTGTTCAAGGGGCTGCTCAGCAAATGTTAGGCAGCATTGACACCGTGGGGTTACACTGACATTTGCATAATCTAAGGGCTCGACTCTTTCTGCACATTAGTCCTGGCTACACATATGTGTTGTGTTCCTGGTTTTCAAGTCTGTGGAAGGCAGGGTTTACCTTTTGACCTTCTAGCTGCCCAATGGGCCAATAAGATGGAGCAAAATCGCACCCCCCAAACTGGACTGCTCTCCACAGCCACACATAGAAGAAACATAGTGACCTGTGTGCTATGGACAAGAAGCGTGTCAACTTGTACACATCCCAGACAGAGTCCCGACTCCCTTCTGCACCCACCAAACCTGGGGCTCCCTTGGGTCTTTCTTAGCAAATGGCACCACCATCTGTTTTGCTTGTCTGGATAAATCTTTAGGAATTCTTCCCTATGCCCACTTGTCCTGTGCCCTCCATTCAACCATTGGAAAAGTCAGTTTCTCTACCTCCCAAAGGCATCCTGCATCTGAGCTATTTCCACCTGCCCCTGGCTGTGCACCCTACCCAGCCCTAGTCCTTCCCTGACTTCTCACCCAGCCTTGCAGTGGCCTGTGCCTTCTGTGGCACCCCCTTACATCTATTCCCGGTGCAGCTATAGGATCCTCAAATGGTTAACCCTAACCCCAAACCTGAAGAGCAACGCATGCAGGCCTTCCTGTGCCCAGACCACCTATGCCCTGTACCTGCTAGGACCACCCGCGGCACATTCTGCATGGTCCTTCACGGCCCTCTTGTGATCACACCAGTGCTATCCACATCTCAGGGCCTTTGTTCTTGACCATGAAGGCCCTGTGCTGACCTGCCAGGCTGGGTATGAGATTTGAGGCTTAAACATGAGGGCTTCCCTGAAGCCTGAGGCTAGCTGAGACCACAGATGTGGAGATGGAGGCCCATGGACCATGACTCACTCAGCCTTTTGTGACTTCTCCCTGATTCCTGCCTGTATCATGGGCTGCTTAAGCACTAGACCTTGCATGAGCTTATTCTGATTTCCAGGGCTACTTATCATTAATGTACTTGTGCTGTTTTAATTTCCTAATGAGAAAGGATAATAAACAATGATGCTAAGAACTGAAGGCTTAGCAGGCAGCACCCCGTCCAGGAGTCGGGGTGCACTTGATTCAGCTGGGGCATTTCATCTTTCAGGTAGGCAGGTGCGCTTGTCTACACTGCCTAATTTCATCTTCACGAAAGACTTCATGAAGTATCCACGCTTCTGCACAGAAGCATCTGCGCATCACCATCTGTGTGAGAACTTTGACAGCCCCTGAGAGCCATAGAAAACCCAGTCCTCAGCCGGATGATGGGATACTTCTGTGCATGTGTACTAGAGGTTTATCCAATACAGCCGCTGAATTTCCAATGTTAAAATTAGGTACCTCAAGTACATCATGCAACCTACTTGGAATACTTTAATTTTATTTCATATAGGTTCCAGTAGTGTCTTTTGTTTCACTATTCAATTGCAAACCACAGAGGCTGTGGGTTACTAAACTGCAGCAGCAGTCTGTGCCCTGTGCCACCAGCCTTGCAATTGCCACTCTGCCACACACACACACACACACACACACACACACACACACACACACACACGCGCCTGTTTCAGTCCCTCCCAGGATCTTCCTGATGTTCCGCCCAGAGGAAAGGAGGCTGGCTCTTCCTGAGCTCCCACTTGGGCCTCTGGGGGGCGTTTTTGCCCTTTCTTATCCATTATTGTCTGCGCATAAAGTATATCTCTGGAATCACAAGTAATTTATTTGCAATAATGTATGACAATGTGTAGGAAACTCCAACTGTGATATAATTCCAGAGGTTATTCTTGTTTTTAAATATAGAAATGGCTATTTCACACCATAGTTTTTATCTTTCAGCACCTGAGAAGAAAGAGCTGATGACAATGCTCTCCAAAAGAGATTTCCAGTTCTCTTCCTTCCCCCTTTCCTTCCTTCCTTTCTCCCCCCCTCGTTGCCTTTTCACTTTCCCTCTGTCATTTCCTTCCTTCCTTCTTTTGTTCATTCATACTGTGACTTTCCTGTGCCAGCCTCTATGGTAGAGCCTGAGTATTGCAAATGGATTCAAAAAGCCTTCACCTTCAAAGGCTGTTATGGTTGGGATCCAAGAATCCCCAAAGCCTCACTGTGTAGAAGGCTGGTCCCAGCTGCTGGGGTTTGAATAGCTGAATGGGTCCCACACAAGGACTCCAACTTTATCCTGTGGGTGAATCACTGATGAGCTCAAAGCCCAGTGGGCTCAATGGGAGATGGGGCCAAACTGGATAAGGAGATTCTGGAGGCCTGACTTCTAGTCCCTGCCTACCCCTTCCTCTCCATATCTCCTCCTGCTCTCTCTGCTTCCTGCCCACAGTGAGGTGGACAGCTCTCCTCTATCATCCTCTTCAGTCCCCATGTTTCTGACTTGGGGCCAGCCAACCATGGACTGACACCTCCGAAGTGCTGAGGCTGAGCCACCCTCTCCTCCTCTGAGCTGTGGGTGCCAGATATTTTTGCCCCAGCAGCAGAAAGGTGGGCCTCACAGTCTACTGCACTGAAGGGTGAGTAGGGCTAAGAGACAGGACACTGAGGACATGGCAGGAGGGCAGCAGAGAGGCTTCCAAACAGCATGGGAGTCTGGGATGTGTCCTCGGAGTCAAGGCCCAGAAGACGAGCAGGAGTTGGCCATGTGAAGGAGGCAATGGTCTTGACTATAAATTCAGAGCTTTCTGTTTAGACCTTTGATGTAAAAGGAATTAATTTAAAAATCACAACAAGTTTACTGTAGCATCTGCTGGAAAGCAGAAAGAAAGAATGTATTCATCTTCTATACTTCTCCTTGAAACTTTGGCTTTCTCATCTAGCAGTCAGATCTGAGTTAGGAATTACTGAGGTATTGTAGGCCACATTTACTCCTCAGTTGGTCTGGGATGAGAAGCTGTGAGACCTAATTCTTTCCTCGGCTCCACAGCTCCTGGTTTCTGTACTGCACTTCTCGTAGAAGCCTGGACAGGGCACAACCCCCTCCACCAGTGAACCCCAGTGTGAGTCCTTCATTCCATTTAACTTTCCCAGGTAGTCAAAGTTTCAGCCCTGTCTCCGGAGAGGAGCCTTTCAACTCAACCTCCCCATCAGAATTCCTCAAGGGTGCTTTATAAAGTACAGGTGCACTCATTCTTCAGCAGTATTTCTCATTTGGCAAATCAGAGCTGGGGCTTGGACATCTCTGCTGTTTCTCATGGACAGCTGGTCTGGAGAGTCCAGTCTTTAATGATGCCCCAGCAGGTGCTCACAGACGACAGCTCTGAACATTCAGAGTTGCACAAATTTGACTCAGACCTGGTTCTTCTCTATACTGACCATGAGCCTGGCTGAGTTCCAAAGCTTTCTGAGCTTTCTGAGCTTTTCCTCGAAAGTTTGATGTACTTCTGAAAGTCCGGACCCCTATTTCACAGCATGTAGAAAGGAAGCTTGCTGTGAACAGGGAATCAAAAAACCACCCTTGTCCACTGAGCTGGCAAAACAGCTGGAACATGGTGGTCATGCATTTTTTTAAGTGCGATTTTTTGAGCATTTTTTGTATGCAAGGCTTACTTTTTCTTCTTAAATATTCATAAATGTCCATCCCCTTGGATGCTGTCATAGTTTAGTCTCTTGGTTTTCATGCTTCTGACAGCCTCTTCTCTAATCCATGGCTTCCATCCATTCTCCTCTGATGCTTCTAACCCCGCAGTGCCCCATGTATACATCACATCCTTAGGGCTCTTGTCCAGGCTCCTCAAGAGCTGCCTGCTCCTTCCTCTTATCTTGGACCACCTTCCTGTTGAGGAAGGACGACAATGAAGCTTCTATGGGAGTGAACCAGAGTTTCTCTTTTGGTACTTTTCCTACAGGGTGTCCCTTGGCATGGAAGTCCTGTCTAGTAAGAAGCAAGCAGTCTAACATACATTTGATGAATCCTTGGTATGACTGAGTTATTTTGACCTTTTGTTCATTTTCAAATCTCTCTTATAAGGTAGGTATTGTTACTTATGTGTCGCAGTTGGGGGGGGGGGCAGGCCCAGGAAGTGTGAGGCATCACAACAGTCTCCTCCCCTGTCCTCCATGGGCCCTGGCAAATTGTTGACCTACTTTTGGTATGGAAAGTGCAGAGATGGAAGGAAGGAAGGAAGGAAGGAAAGAGAGAAGAGAAGGATGGAAGGAAGGAAAGAAAAAAAGAAAGAGGGGGGAAGGTATATTTGAATGAGTTATGGCAGAAGCATGGTCCTCACCATCTCTGAATCCTCATTTGCAGGGTTGGGCATGGAGTAGTTACAATGTATGGGTCAAATGAATAAATACATGTATGACGGTGCTCACCTGCCATCAAAGGGCAGCCTTTGGGAACACAGCTGTAAAATGAGCAGAGGGGTAGGAGGGAGAGGGGCACGGGACTTGGGAAGGCGGGGCTGGAGGCTTGCCCTGGGCCTGTTGGGGAAGGCAGGGTGCCACGGAAGCAAATTGTCAAAAGCCTGCTCAAGTCAGATGTTAAGTGAAATAAATCAGACACATGGACTTAAACATCGCATCACTTCTCTTATTGACAAATCCAAAGAATAAATAGTTTAAGGAGCTAAAGAGACAATAGACAATAGGACACAGGGAGATGAATCTCTGGTAAATGGAAGGGGACCTCGCAGTGGAGGAAGGGCACAGGGGGAGGGGAGAGGAATAGAAAGAATTAGGATGTGTTGTGTACCGGTGCCAACTGCCACAATGCACATAATCATTATTGACTACAAACATGTACTAAAAATTAAAAAACAAAACAAAACAAAATTAAAAACTCCATGTTTTCATTTCCTTGGATAGACCTTACATTAAAATGAGAAATCTCACATAATCTCAAAAATTTGCTTTTTGCAGGTCAGACTTCCTTACTGTCAAAATTCTGTCTAATCTTCCTAATGATGAATAGAGCAAAGCAAAGCAGAAATTGGAGCCTGATTGTTAAGAGGCGCGACATTCCCTGCAAGCATCTCCACACCTCAACACTGACGTGGGGAGTGATTGACAGAAGCGGCTCAGGACTCACTTTCTTGCCAACATTTTCCCCCTGTTCAATTGTATTTTATGAAAATAGCGAGATACATACATTCCCGAGGTCTAAGAGAAAATTAGGCTCCTTTCTTTTTCTAAGAACTCAATGGATAGATGCCCACCCCCCAAAATCCAAAAAGAATGTTTGGAAAACAATTCAACCTCAGTGACAATTAGCTGAGTGGAATTTAAAAGAATTGTGACACACACCTTAAATATCACATGATTTCTCTGATATGAGAAGACCACAATTTAAATAAAGAGAAAAGTAAAAGATAAATAATAGGAAATAGGGAGACAGAGCTTTTGCAAATGGGTAGGGGATCAAGAGATCGAGGTGGGTGGGCAGGGGATGTGGCTCAGTGGTGCCCTTGCCTGCCTGGCAAGCACAGGCCCTGAGTTCAATTCCTGGTACCAGAGGGGTGGGGCGAGCGATGGAGGCAGAGGGGAAGTAGAAGTGGAGGTAAAAAGCATGGAGATGTGTTCTGTACATGCACACACCCCACAGGAGGAATGGGTTGTGTATACTGCAATCACAGGCTAATGAAGAACAGAAATAGAAAAGAAAGAATAAATAAAAATAAAAGTATGGTGAGCTATCCATTAGCAAGGACAATGGAAAGGGTGAGCTCATCGTGTGCAGGAGCCCCAGGGACATGGGCAGCTTCTGCACAGGGGACACCAGAGTCCCAAGCCAGGCGCTCCAACAGTGTCTGTGATCTGTCCTAAGGGAATACTTAAAAAATGAACCTTTGGACACAAAGGTATCAATTGTAGCATAACTTAAATACCATGAACTGAAAACTAAATATCCAACATCACAGGAATGGGTGACAAAAGATGATGATTCATCATATATAATAATAGCCTTTACAAAGATTTTTTTGTTATGGAAAAGGTTAATATATAAATTTACTTCCTGAAAGATATCAGTTAAATAAGAGATATATTTCCTTTCTCCATCTAATATTACTAATAAGAGCTGAAGACTGTCTAGCACTTACTATGTGTAAGGCTCTCCTTTAAGCCCTTTACACACATGTGTACTTAATTCTTGCAACAATCTAGTGAGCAATTACTGTATCCACTTTACAGATGAGGAAAGTGAGACACACAGAAGTCATTTGTCCCAAGTCACATAGTTAGGGCTCAAGCTAGGTTTAATTTTCCCCTTCCTTCCTTCCTTCCTTCCTTCCTTCCTTCCTTCCTTCCTTCCTTCTTTCCTCCCTCCCTCTCCCTCTCTCTCTCTCTCTCTAAGATTTCTTGAGCTATAATTCTCGAACCACAAAAATCACCCTTTTGAGGAGTAATTCAGCTGATTTTCATATATACAGTGAGCTGCACAAGGAACACCACTGTCAATTCTAAAATATTTTCACCATCCCCAAAAAGCAAGCCATTCCCCACTTCCCCACCCTACCCTGCAGCAGCCACCAGTCTACTTGCCTCTCTGAATTTGCCTATCCGGGGAAGGCCTATAAAGGTCATCATGGGACATGAGATCTTTTGTCTTTGACTTCTTTCGTGCAGCAGGAGGTTTCCAAGGTTCATTCGTACTCTAAGATGAATCCTACTTCTTTATTGCTAAATAATGTTCTACAGCATGGTTGTATATCACAGTAGGAGACCAGACAGCAGCACTTTGGGGTACAAGAAGTTGTGGTGCTTTGGGCATTTTGCACACGTCTGTGTGTGCACACATCTGGATGTGTGCACATGTCTGTGTGCCATTTTCTCAAGGATATACCACAGCTTGATCTTGTACTCAGTAGGCTTGCTCCACGCTCTATATTTTAACCACAGTTTTTGCATAAAAGGAGATAAATTACCTCAGACGGGAGAGCAGGATTAAGGGAGATTTTTGTTCTCTATGTATATTTTCTTCTTATTTCTTTGTAATTTCTATGATGGATCCAACCATTGCAATCAAGCAAAAGCATTTTCTTGTAGTTCTTTCTTATGAATTCCCTCTATGAGCCTTTAAGACCTGGTGTGTGGGCTCACACCATCTGAAACCAGTTTTTAGAGTTGCAGGGGCCTACATATCATCAAACCCAGAGGTTTTTCTCTCAGTTCCTTGCTGCAGACCTGGGAGTGAAGGGGAGACCAGTGCATGACAGGACTGGAGAGCAGACTTCAGCTCATGAAGCAGACTCCCTGGGGTGAGGCTGAATGTCCTGGGCATGGAGGCATCTGTGCAGTGAGAAGATACAGGGGAGGACCTTCTGGAATCCAGGGGATTTTCTTTCACAGAGTGAACAGCATCAAGACAGGGGTGGTGCCTTTTTGTCTTCTCCCCTTGGTGTCTTAAGGCCCACAGTGACACTCAGCATGTGTTTCTGTGTGGATGAGTTAATGCGTGCCCTGGTGACCTGGGGACTTGTTCTCAGTGTCAACCTGCACCAGCTGGCTGAGCCTGGCTGTCCTGATTCCAAGCTACCTCTCTGGCCTTTGGCCCTGTCGGGCCGGTTTCTGCACTGCCCACTGGTTTCTGTGGAGCTCCCGCTTGACCAAGCTGTGCACCATGATTCAGATGGGCTGTCCTGGGCTCCTATCCTTGCCCCCTGGGATCACCTGGTCCCACCTGGCTAACTCTGGACACTGCTCCCAGCTCTGACTCTGCTCAGGGAAGGGGGGTTCCTATCCTCTTCCTATTATTACCAATCATGCCCGCTCCAGGGATAAAATTCTCCTGGGCGGCTCAGCTTCTTCCTGTGTGTGGCTCCTTTTGCTTTTCCTGGTCCCCAGGGTACCACAGAAAGAAGGGTTTGGTTCTGAAAGGGGTTTTACCACCATCACTCTTAGCTGGTGCCTCTCTCCCCTTTTTATGGAAACAGGAAACACTTGGCATTTGATTTGAAGTAAGAATTCTGCAGGAAACAAAAAGTTAGAATACTCCCTAGCCTAACCCTTTCCTTAGAAACCTTGTATAAAAATGTTCCCCATGACTGCAGTTATCTATAGGCTTTTCTTTAGCTACTTTAAGGAAACATTTCTACCTGAACACCTCATCATCCTAAGTTCGGCATCAGCAAAACCAAACTCCCCGACCCCTTCTCTCTCCTTCTCTTTCTTCCCCACGTCCACCAACTGAAGCCCCTGTTGATGTAACCACAGATGCTTTCTCAATTCCTGCCTTTTGGGTTTTTACTTTTATCCAGCTCATACTCACAAATGAACTTTTATTTTTTTTCCTTTTCCAATCGTTTTGTCGTTAGCTCCTGTTTCCCGTCTCACATCCAGCACCTCAACCCTCAGTCGTATGTGACCACAACATCCCCCAGTGGTGATGGGGTACCACGACCCCCACAGCATAGGGTCCAAAGCCAGGGAGAGCAGTGGGAGATGAAGAAAAATACTAAGAAAGAAGGATACATTCCAAAATTATGCTTGAAAGCTGATGCTTATGCTTGAGCTAATGGCCACCTGGAGTCCAGCATGCCCTTCATTTATAGTGTAAGACAAACAGGAAAAGAAGGTGGGGTAACTAGTGCCACGTAGGCTATGTGGCCTAGGCTGAATGTAGTATGAGTTTCTAGAGATCAGGGCGTATTCAGAAAGTGAACAAGGAAGAAGGACACATAATGTAACTGTCTCCTGGGGGTGTGGCATCCAGGGTCTACAATCTTAGTCAAACAGACACAGCCTAATCTATGGAGGAGAAAGGGAGTAGGGAGGAGGCAAAGGACCATCTATCTTCAGGCTCTGCCCTCAGCAGTGGGTTACATCCTTCATTTTCTTCTCTGAACATTGCTGGAAAAATGATGAAATACTGTTTCTCTATTCTCCAGTTTAACCCCTGCAATGCTTTTCTGCTTAAAGTATCAAGGTGGATTATGGCTTCTATTTTTCAAATTTGCCCTCTACCTCACCAATCTACCAATCTGAAGCACTGTGTTCTGGCTGCAGACAGCCCATGCCCCGGTGTGCCCCGTCACCCTGCTGGCTCCATCTTGCTCCCTTTCCTGTGTCTAGCATGTCCTCTCTATTTCTTATCCCTCGTCTCCCTCCAATCCAAATCCCACTCACTGTATGAATCCTGCTTTCTAAGGACACAAGCCTGACCAGGAGACCATCAGTAACCTGACGCTCCATCCACAGAACAGATGCTGTGGTTTCTAACTGTGTTAGTTTAGCCTGTCTGTATCAGGCAGCTCTTCTCTTCCACACTTTATGTTGATTGACTCTCTTACCCAAGAAAGCATAATCCTTCTGAGGCCCTAAACAGTGCCATCTAATTCCTCAACGTACTGAGTGGAGTGAGTGGGGAGAGAACACAGTAACATCCTTCAGGAAAACCTTGGGATCTTGTACATGGCATCCGACCTCAGGACTTGAATGCATCGGTGTCATCTAGAGGTTCACCACTGCTGTGTGTTATCTTTAAGGATATGGAAATGTGGTGATTAATGTTCAACTTGAAATCTTTATAATTGCTTGGCATCAGAATCATTGTGTGGTCTTCCTGAAGTGTCTGCTGATCATCTTCTGAACTGAAGCTATCACTCCAGTGACCTTGTGGATCATGCTCTCTTCAGCAGACATCCTTGGGTGCCTTTAAAGCGGATGCTTTCTTATTCCAGATACTTGCCCGTGAATCTTCTCAGAAGATCTCCTTTTTTTTTCTTATACATACTACTTTTCAATCTTATGGAAAAATCCCATAAAGTGTGAAATCTAATTATGTCTCCCTATGACCCTTTTCATTATTTGTGGATCTTACATCATCACAGCAGTATGATTTTGTGTTCTCTTATTTAACCTAACTAGTTTTGTGTATATGTTTTACATTAACTCAGTCCATATAAAACCTTAGATTCATTTTAAAACTATTAAGCATTTGTTCTTCACAGTACTTTAAGGTAACTTATATTTCCATCAGCAATTATATTTCCAAGGAGATAGGTTTGTTTCTTTTTATTTGGATGCTGTCTCCAGTGATGATTATGAACTCTACACCTTGTAGTTGTTCTTGGCAGGACCTCTTGTCAACAGTTGCACAGGTAACTTGAGAGACTGGCAAATATGTAGATTCTGGTCACCGGGTTCTTGATAAGAATAATTTGGCAGCCCTTACTGAAGGTAGATGTCTTTCTGAAAATGCTTTCCAAATGAAGTCATTGTTTGTCTAGAGGGAAGTGGGTTCCTTGGCCAAGTGGAGAGCTCAACGTCTAAAATCTCCTGTGCCTGTGTGAACCATACCTTTGAGGTGAGGGTGTAGTGGGCAACTCTTCCTCAGATGTGGGTATGGCAGCCTCCCACCTGGGGAGACCACTCACCAGAAGAGCTCAAGGCCAGGCCTGCATTTCTGGGAAGTCAGGTGAGGGTGGGGCTAGTGGAAACCAAACATGCTTGTTACCGATCACATAATCCTTTTCACACAAATCTACATGTACAGGAGTGAATCTCATTCTGACTGAACCCCAAAATGGCACCCATAGCATTCTCTAGGGTCAGCGATTCTCAGAGTGGTTCAGAATTTCCTGTGGGGCTTTGTGACGGGCCTTGAGCCTGGTCAGCAGTGTGTGAGGACCAATGGCCTTCATCTCTCCTGAATCATGTGAAGGAGGCCCCTTGCTGGGCCTGATGATTCCCACCAGGCTCTTGCTTCTGAGGCTTGTTTTGTCACATGTGTTTCTTACTTGCCCCGTCCTGCAGTTGGTGAAAATATCTGGCTAGGAGTTGGTCCCAGACAACTTCCGACTTTGAATCAAAGATGCCTTCCTTTGAGGAGGGAGATGAGTGGCCAGAAGGAGTTAGTGTCTCTATAGTTACAGGTCAGGAGCTATTTGTTGAGACCCTGAGGCTTGTGATAACAGCCTAAAGCCACTGATACTGTATGCTCCCTTCTGGCCCTCTGAATTTACTGAGTTGGAAACATGGCTCTGTTACAAATGGAGGCATAGCCCCCAGAGCCACCCTCCGTGGGCTTGGAGAATTCAAGGCAAAGTGGATTCTGAGAGTCACAGTGTGGACATCAGCACTCAAGGCATCTGCTTTTGCAACTTTTTCTCTTTGGACAAGTTTAAGTTCCTCAAAAGATTTCACTTACCCTATAAGTCCCTATGTGTACAAATCAATCAATCAATCAATCAACAAAAATTCAAGACCAAGTAAAACTTTCGAACTTGGCAGAAGTTCTGAATTAATTTTCACCTATTAGTCAACACTTACTGACACAGCATGCTGTTCCTGGTGAGTGGCATCAGCACATCTGAGCTTGTAGGTCAGGGGTCTCAGAGATGCAACTTCAGATCTCAGCTCTGCTTCTCTGTGTCCTGGGAAGGTCACAGACCTCTCTTGGCCTCTGTGTTTTCTGCAGTGTGCATTTTCAAACAACTCTTGATATGCCTAGTACTTTATGTTTAACCCTTAGCCCCCATAGCAATGCTGCATTTTCAGTTTATGAATGGAGGAAGTGAGACATGGAGAGGTCACAAGCTGTCTGAGGATAGAGGGGAAGGAGAAGGTAAAGACAGGATTCCAGCTCTGGCAAATGGGCAGGAGTGCTAGCCTATGCGCCATGCTCCTCCAGCAGCCTGGCCACCATGAGCATCCAAACTCTAGACAAATCCTCCAGAAGCGTGGCATCCAATCAGGTCTAGGGTCAGTGGATTTGCATGTCTCTATTTCAATAATAATAGCTACAGTAAGAAACCCTTTCTGAAGCTTTCCCTGGGAACTGAAAATTAATTAAGATTACTGATTTACAAATAATATTTCACTTTGACATGAGTCCCTGAGTCTTTTCCAAAGGAGTGAGGAATCTCACTGGCTAAATTCTAACTCTATGTCCTTGTCCGGCCTTACAGTTATAGTAAATCACTATCATTTTAAGATGGCTTGCAAATTTAAAAGAATAAATTAGCATGTGCTCTGCTGAAAATTAGGTTCTGGCTGAACTTTTAAAAAACTGTTTTAGTATCAATAGCCATACTAGGCTCTCAATGTTGAAATTGTTCATTCTAAGACTGGCCTTATACAATGGTTAACCAAATCATAGAAGGCTTGATTTCATTCAATTAATCTTCAAGCACTGATTCAGAATTGAAGTCCAGCTGTACATTGGAATAAGCATGGAGGGGATGGTGGGGAAGAATATTCACAGAGGGGATTTGGACAAGAGAGAGCTATATTTATTGCTCTATCACTGTCTGTCCAAGAAAGAGTGGTCACTAAACAGTTAGTAGTTTGCTTTCTAATTGTTTCAAAAGTTTCTAGGGTAAAGTTTGCCTAGAGGTCTTTTTATCCTTTGGCCATTCCTTGTGCGGTACATTCGGGATGTGGACTGCACCTTTCACCTCACCCTGTCTCTCATTCTCTCATGACTCACGGCAACAACGCCACTCCTTCTTTAGCAAAAATGTGTGGCAGCTGCTACTGGAGACTTGTGAGTCAGTTGGAGCGCGGGATGGCTTCGGGCTGACTCACCAGCAGGACCTGGGGGAGGACCCCAGTGGAGAATTCAAGGTTGGAGCTTAGCGATGAGGGTAATGGCTACGCCGTGGTTTATGAAAGCGCACTTCCTACTTGTGGCATGACGGGAAGTTCACCTTGATTCTTTATTCCAACACCCACACTTCTCCTGTCTTAACCTGTTTGGTATGGGGACTTACCAGGAAAAAGGATGTTGCAGTCATTTTTCTTTTTTTGCGGTATTGGGATTGAATCCTGGATCTTCACCCTGGGCTATCACACTGGCCTCTTTTTTTTCATTAAGTTTATTGGTACATTTAAAAAAAATTTGTTTTAAAAGAGGCTCTCTCTCATTTGTTAAGTTGTCCGGGCTGAGCGGGAACTTGTGATCCTTCTGCCTCAGCCTCAGAGTGCTGGTGTTAGAGTATGACCATTCTTTCTGACACTTTCTGGACACATTTCAGGATATGTTAGCAATGCATACTTAGCATCACTTCTCTTTCATTTTTCTTGGGACAGCTCTGCTAGGGTAGCCTGATTCCTTGGGAAGCGTTCCAGAGGAGGCCCACAAGATGTGGATCAAATACCCTCAGGTATGAGCCATTAAATGTTATAACTGCCATGTATATTTGGACTCAAAAACACTCCATTATGAAACTTGAAATACCTAAGAAGTAAAAGGCCAAACCAACCAAACAAGCAAGAAAACCAAAACTGTTACAAAGGGCTCCTAAATAATACTTCAAATGCATACTTACTATAGTTGAAAATTCAACAAAGTGGTTCTCTATTTCATTTGAAAAAAAGTAAAAAATTATTTAAAATATATGGAGGCAAATTTGGCATAGTCTTGTCCTCAGTTCATTCGTGTATAATGTCCAGTAACTGATTCAGAGCTATTTTTCATGGCAACGATGAATTGATCTGTATTCTGTTTCATTATAAGGCAAACAAAATCTCCCATCTCTACTGCACAAGTCTCCCTGTGTCTAGGCCCTCTGCTCACATGGTGACATTGTCTCTGAGTGAGAGTCAGACAGGCAGAGACCAAAGGTGGCTTCTGCTCCTGGGGATGAGATGTGGAGCAGGTTTTGAGACATTGCATTCACATCTTCCAGAACACAGCAACGCAGCTTCAGGAAACTGGAGAGCAGAGAGCTGAAAATTCCTAAGACGGGAACAGTGTTGGGGGCCAGAGCTTACAGATCAGCACCAGCAAGACAATGACGTCAGTGGGTGGACACAGGAAAAAGACAGTGTGCGTGAGAGGGGAGCACTCATTACTGCTCTTTTCCTTGCTTCTCCTGTGCCACTGTTTGGTGTAAACAGAGCTAAAGTCTTGGGAGTCTCCAGACTCACCAGATTTTTGATTTGTTTGCTCTTGGTGTAGAATTTAGATTTTCTGTTCTATCTGAGACACTATTTTTTTATCTGTAGGATTTAATATTTTAATAGTAAAGATTGTAAATTTCTGCAATATAGACAGTGCATTTACTTCGTTTACTTCTTTGATGGAGCGTAAGAGAGTTCTATGTGCACCATATGTGTCTGAAGTGGAGGGTCTTTGATACATGCAACCCCAAAGGGAAATGGCACCTTATTTTCTCTATCTTGTTCCTGAGCAAGTTGAGAAATAATAGACGTGACAACCAGGATATCATTTATTCCTAATAGAGATCAGGTTGTAGAACTGGGCCCTGGGCTTACTAACCATGTGGACTTGCTAATGTTGAACTCAAATTTAAGCAGAGCTCTGAACCATCATGACAGTGATCATAAAGGAGGGGCAAAAGAAAGGAGCCTGCTAGGTAACACTTTTGCCGAGAAGATACAGGCAAGATTTTTACTCCACAGAGGTAGACTCACTTTCATGAGAAATACCTAGCATTGAGCCAAGCATAACCAGTTACTCCTCAAAATTTACCAGTCAGATAAGAAAGCCAATTCCTGAAGCACAGAATGAACAAAGGTGCGAAGAGAGATTCTAGTTATGCAATTTGAACTCTCTGTATGGGAAAGAAATACCAGGATCTAGGAGGAAATCTTTACTACACTTATTAGTGAGTGGCCATTCACGGACACATCATGTGTTTATGTCTGTGCATTGAGTGTGCATTATGCTGGAGAGGCTGAGAGGGAGGCTTATGATGGGTGGGTGTTTGCCTTAGTGCTATCCTCCCTTCTGATGCTAGGTTTCCCATAGGTCGCTGTGGGTAAGTCCCACTGCATCATTCTCTTGTATACATTGCTCCAGTGCTTCCCACAACACTCTTTGGGGTGGTCACAGGACCTAGGGGGCGTCCACAGAGTATGGCTCTTGCTTGCTCTTGCCTCTCATTTACTTCCTATCACCCAGATTTATAGTGGCATTTTGTTGTTACTGTGTATCATTTTATTTATTTTTTTAAAAAACTGGCTGCACAAAGTTTACTTCCACCTAAGTGTAATTATTACTCTCATCCATCGGCCCAGAATCTTTGCATGCCTGAGTCTCTCTTGTCATTCGAGTATTTGCTCGACTGTCATTTCCCGAGAAAAGCTGTCTCTAACCACCAACTGGGAAGGGATCACTCAGTCAGTTATCATCTAGTTGGTCTATTCTCTGCACCTCCTGCAGCCAGACATTTTTGTTTGCTATTTGTCTGCTGTCTACTTTGTTTCTCCCACCAGTGGACAGGAAGCTCGTGTAAGCCAGAGTGACTGTCCATCTCGCTTGCTACTCTTGATCCTGGCCACAGAGTTCGTAGGAGCGCAGCAAGTGTTTGGTAAATGAGCATAAACCCTCCCTGTGTATACAGAAATTAGTCCAGGGGTCACAAGGAGTTAACAATGCCGGTTATGTACAGAGATGAAAGCGAGCCTGTAACCAGCTAATACAAAGGCATGAGCATGTTAAACAAGACACTGCAAACAAGTTGACAACAGTCATTATATGTCCAGAAAACTTCATGGAACTTAACTGCTAAAAGAGATCCTGGGGGTCACAGCAATTTTCATTGAACATTTCTTATTTTACCAAAGCTATTTCTAGTGAAGAGATTGTCATGGGAAAAGCCACAGCCATTTGTCTGGATCTCAGGCATTATCTGTATGAGTAAGGACATTGTACAGAAGACCAGGGGTGTCATCATTTGGGAATAGTGACCTCGGATAGACCAATTCTCTCAATATGACATGTGGGCTACACGACTTCTTACAACTGGCTTTTAGTGAAATCTTGTCTTTTGAGCTGTCATTTCACTTTCCACTTTCTTCCAGTACCCCAAAGTGGAAGGGGGGAATATTTCAAGATGAAACACTGAGTGTTCCTTAAAATCAAACTTCAATGTTAAAGATTTTGCCTGTTACATGCCTCAGGGTGCTAGATGGAGACAGGCAAAATGGGCATCATTGGTACATATTCACTCTCTCCCCATCTTTCCTCCCTCTTGGCCTCAGAAAAGTGGAATGCCCCTCTTCCTGTCCTTCACCTCCAAGTTTTGTCTGATACTCAACCACGTGATAAGGAAGCTGAGAAGGGGAGAGTTCTCCCCCAAGATCTGGAGCTGCAGATGGGAGGGCTGATAGTAGCTTCAGGTTTGGGTCCTGGAGCCTGGTAGGGTGAAATTAAACATTTTCTTCTTCCAGATTAGCTTAATCTTTATATACATGTATCTCCACATATCTCCAACTCATTTGCACCTCTCCACTTTTCCAGCCAGAATTGTTTTTTTATTTTTTAATTGTTAATCCTTGCCGAATCACAGTTTCTCATGTTTTGTTTCATGCTCAACAATTAGGGAATATGGATCATCTAGACTATGCTTTAGGGATCCCTGTACCAAAACCCTAGACTTATCATAAGGGTCAAGCTGTGCATGTTAATATGGAGTTGTCCAGGCACAGACAAAACAGTGTCAAATGTGAGGTAGAGTGCCAACGACTATTTTTATGTTGTCACTTTGATTCCTCCAGCAGTTGGTCCAAAGGCCTCCAGATATGTGTGCTGGAATAGAAGAGCTGAAGAAACGTTGATATGTCTGTGTCCAAAGGAGTAAGTAAATTCAGGTTTGAACTTAGATATCTGTTTAAGGGAAGTAGCTAAATAGTGCTTCCTCCTGCGTCACAGGTAACGAGCAGGATCCCATAAGTTTGCTCTCCTCTGGAGAGGTGCCTGCATTAGGACCTGCACCCTGGGCTCAGACCAGGAAGTTCCCTGACTAAATTCCCTGGCACAAAGAGAACGCATCTGTTGAGGAGCTCTGTCCTAGGAATCTGTCTTAATATTTTACTCACCCTGCAAAGGACTGGAAGTAAGAAATAGAGTTTGTGCAAATGAACTAAGATAAAATCCTTGACTTCCATGTTATGCTTCATAGTGTGAAGAAAAGCACTGGAAGTTTATTGCCATCTTCAGTACATGAGCTGGCAGAAACCCATTCAACAGGGACAAAACTCTGTCTTGTTTACTATTTTTTTTTGGTACCAGGGATCGAACTCAGGACCTTGCGCTTGAGAGGCAGGAGGCAGAACCACTGAGCTAAATACCAAGCTCTGTCTTGTTTACTATTAAAACTAGAAAAAGACTAGTAGTAAAAGACGAATGAATGTTCATTGAAGAAATGAATCAAAACAGTGATGAAGGCCTAACATTCTGTCAGACTTGGCTGTGCCAGAGATCTTTTGCCCCTAACAAAGTAATTCTCCTGCTTCAGTGTCAGAAGTGGAGAGCCCATTCTCCCAAGATGCTTTGCCAGCTCATATCAGGTGACTCTCAGGATTCTGCACTTATAGATTGCAGTTTGAAAAACAGGAAGCAAGACCATTCATTCTTACACATTTGTGAACAGTCCAGATATAATCCAGGAGATACACCTTCCACCTGTCACATCATTCAAGAAAATCATTTACCAGATAAAGGAGGAGTATGGCTTTTTCTTGCATGCAATGAGTAGGTGAGTTCAGAGAACAAAGGGACAGAATTTTTGTTGCATTTCAGGTATTTTATAGAAATCACAATTTAGTCAGATTGGGTTGGGGTTTTTTCCCCACTGCAGTTTTTCATCACATTCTTGTCAGAGGGTCCTAAGTCAAATCATTTGGACTCTGGAAAATCCCATTCAATGGAGGAGGGGAGAGGAAAAGGATATCAGATAGGTAACATTAATGCCCTGAAGAAACGAGCCTTTCTTCTGCTTGTAGCTCCAGGTCTCTTTGCAAACACAAACTACAAGCCTACAGGCAATTCCAGAAAAAGCATTACAAACATCTTCCTGGGTACTGGGCTTGATCCTCTATTTTAGCTCAGAGTTAGTAAGAGGTAGCTAACCTTCTTCATACCCAGAATTGAGTGACTTAAAAATGAGACAGATAATGTATACTAATCTCTAAGGAAAGACAGTAGGAAAAATATTCATTTCTTTGTGATTCCTTGCTCAGTTTGGTGCCAATTGATTTCTAGATATGCACACAACCAAGCAGTGGTCAGACCATCTTTGCTGTGTCACCAATAGTCCTGAGAATAGATGCCTCAGTGCCACCAGGCAGATTTGGGCAAAGGCACCTAAGAAACTGAGAGTGACTGATTTTATTCAGAATTTAAAAATGTTTCCAGCTAGTGAAAAAGCTTTATTTTTAGTTCTTATCTCATAGATCTTCTTTGTAATATTTAAAACTTTTCCTGATAAAATGTTTTTTCTAACTCAGGATTCCCTCTAGGCTTTGAGAGGATTGGTTGGTATGAGGGATAAACACAAATATCCCTGGCTAGCAATTATTCAACAATTATATGCCCAGTTTATAACTAATCTATGAGACAGGTTCTATATTGGTCTGAGGTTTGGAACAAAAGATAAGAAAAATGTGGAGCCCAGCATTAATTTGAAAGGACAACTTTTTGTTACTTCAAATTGAACATTAAGCTAAGAAATAAAACTGCCACCCTAAAAGAAATCACAACAGGAAAGTCTTTGTAACCTTGATGAAGCAAAGATTTTCTTAGAGAAAAAGACCAAAACTAAAAACAGAAACACCCCCCCCCCACACACACACACAGTGTGCTGAAAGATGTTCAGAAATTACAAAAGCAAATCACAGGTTGATAAATTACTCTTTTTACTAAAGAAGAGAGTGACCTGATTTAAAGATGATATGAACAGATGCTTTACCAAAGTAGGTGACATAAAATGCAAAGACTACTTTGAAAAAAATGCCCAGCCTCACAGTCACCAGAGGAGTGCACGTTCAGGCTGCAGTGAGCACCACTTGAAGGTCTACAATTCAGAGGACCAGCAACACCAAGGAATGGTAAGTGGTAGGTTGACAAGAACTCTCATGCTTTGGTGTGGGAAGGTAAAGTGATATAACCACTTCAGGAAATGGTTGGCAGCTCATTGTATAACTTTACACTGATGGTATGACTCATCATTCCCAATCCTGGGTATATTCCAAAGGGAAATAAAAGCACATATCCACAAAAAGAGGTGTATCTTATTCATAATAGCAGACTTTAGAAATAATAACCTCAAAACTAAAAATGACCTAAATATACTCAATGAATGGAAAACCAATTTGTATGACATCAATATAATGGAGTGTACCTTAGCAATAAAAAGAAACAGACTGCTGAACAAATACATCATTAAGCTGGTAGAAAGAAACCAGGTGCAGAAGACTGCATATGTATGGTTACACATACACAACTTTGGAATAGGCAGAACACAAGCAACTAAAAGCTGATCGGGGATTAGCAAGGGCTAGGAGTAGAGGAAGAAATATTTTACAGAAATGGAAAGAAGGGAATGGAATTAATATGAGAAAATGAAAAAAATGGAAATAAAGTCTTTGTAAATAGGGAGGGGAGGAGGAGTGAAAGGGAGGGCAGGGGAATGGGGAAAAAAATAAGAATCAAAATAGAGTATATAAAGGTGCAAATTCCCAATGATGAATGTCATTATATTGTATACCTAAAATCTACCAATAAAATTCACAATATAAAAAAAAGAAATGGAACATATAGCTTAATAGTGATGATTACATGACCAGATATAGTTATCAAAACTCATTAATTCTAATGGATATGTTCAAGGTGGATATGTTTTTATTATATAAAAATTATGCTTCTGTGAAATTGATGAAGCAATCTAAGCTAATATGGCAGGATTGTATGAAGAGATGTTAAAACATTGCTTCTGTTTTCCTCCTTTGCTATTTCACTAACCCCAGGATTTTGGCAGCAGTAATTGCTCTTTTCCAAACTGGCCACAGGAAGGATACAGCTCCAGCCTAGAACTGCATCGCCCAACAAAGTAGCCAGTGGCTACTGTGGCTGTTCGAATTTCAATCAACTGAAGCTAAATACAATGCAAAATTCAGCTCCTCAGTCAGGCTGGCCATATTTCAAGAGCCTAATAGTCACGGGTAACCAGAGGCCACCGCGTAAGGCAGCGCAGGTACACAGGGCACGTTTCACCTCCCAGAAGCCGAACAGCGCTGGTGTGGAAGGACATGTTTCTGAATAAATATCACAAAGAACACAAAAAAGGAATCTGTAAGCCTCTGAGTAACTGAAACCACACTCTGCTCACTGAGAAAGCGTCCTCTGCACTCCTGCAAAAGCTGTTAAGGCAGCTGAGAGTAAGCACTGGGTTTAGCAGCACATTGAGGAGGCCAGAACATGTAGATCATGAAAGTGGGTCACATTGAGTGTCCCGAATCTCAGGAGATTTTTTTGACATGGAAGAAGGGGCTTTAACATTGCTCATAGAAAGACCTCAAATATTAGATCAACAATAAATCATGGTTATAAACAGGAAAACCATGCCATTTGAACTAATGGAACTTGAAGTTATTTTCAAAAGTGGAATTATTTTTGATGCAGAATGATAAGACTTGTCTATAAAATGTCAGTGTTTCCTATGACTCTGAAACTTGTAAATGGCTGGGCCATTCACTGTTTCTTTCTTCACCTTAACCTTCTGAGTTTTACTCATAAGATCTTTGCAAGTTTGAATTTTCTGGGCAATAACAAACAATTTGTTCTCTCATTCAATCTACTGTGTCAGGCACTTATATTGCTTTTGTCTTTCTTTAGCTATCTGCTTCAGTCCAGTCTGATGAGTAACTCCTTTTACTTTTTCCTTCTCAGAAGAAGGTGTCAGCCCACAAGAGCAGGGTCTGGTCAAGTCCTCTGAGTCCTCAGAGGTCATCACAATGCCAGGACACCACACAAGACCCCTTAATTGTAGGTTACCTCAGAAAAGAGGAAGGAGAAACAGCTAAAGGGGAGCAAGAGGTCCTAGAAGCTTTAGAGGGCTACCTAAAAGACATCTGAATTTTAATGGAAGTGGTCAAGTTGTCATCAAGACAGCTTTCAGCCAGGTCTTGTGATCTAGAATTAATTCTGTCAAGGAAAATAAATAAAATTCATGAAGTTCATTCATCTAAATTTTCAAAACAGAGGTTTTCATACATTTTCTAACAGAGACTCAAAATAAGAAATTCCTTTCTTATACTAATCAACTATACATTCACACATCTATAATTGAAACAAAAATTTATCCTAACTACTTGTGATAAAATGTACTGTACTTCCTATTCTAATCTACATTATTTCATTGAAAAAAATATTGGTCAAGATCCGCTAAATTGGTTTCATGATCCATTAATGAGCCAAAAACGACAGTTGTAAATATAGTGAAATAAACTTTTCACTGGGGGAAAATGACAGTAAAAGAATGAGTCAGAACACGTGATATTGAATAAGAATTACATCATGTCTTTCAGGTAGCCTTATTATATTTTTTTGCAAGATGAGGGTCATGGGTCTTTGACAAGTAGATCAGTAAGCAGAATTATGTAGACATTTCTCAACCTTTATGATATCTAATCTATAAGATGAAAGTTCAAAGAATAGAGAGTAGAGAAAAACATGGTTTATTGCTTTCTTTGAACCTAGGTATTTACAGAAGAAAAGTCGCTGACAGAGGAGAAAACACCACCACATTTAAATCCACACAGACAACAGGAGAAGGTGATAAACTGATTCTGTTTCCAAGCTGTAGCTTGGAAAAGGAAAGGAAATCACCACGGTAGATGGACTGCCTCCTAGCTCCCTAAGGTTGAAAATGTACATGGCAAGGTCGTGGTGGGTGGGGGGGCTCACCAGAGTAACAAGTTGGCTGCTCGGTAGGGACACGAGGAGGTCTGAATGTGGAAATTTGGTTGTGTTGAACTCCCAAAGTTCATCAGCTGCTTGAGGTTACTTGTACAGGTCATACCCATAATGCACTGTCCTGTGTTTGCATTCACAATAGAAATGAAACTCCTCAGCCTACCAGATCCGCACTTCTTCCTCTATATTAGTACTTCTTATGGTATTTCTTGGGCAATCTGTGTTAGAGACCACTGAGGCTTGTTGAAGATTAAAGCTTTTTACCTTGATCGCTCATTATGAGGCTCCCATAGATGGAGAGGAGAAGAAACAGAAGGAGCTCTGAAGTTTAGCAACGACACCAAGGGAAATTTGATCACACTAAAGAATTTGACTAATACTGACCAGGCCCTTGGCGGGCAAATGGATTCTGCTTGGAGAATCTGATAGATCTATTCATTCAACAAATATTTTTTGAGTACCTAAAATATGTCAAGTTCTAGTCCAGGCATTCTGACATGTGAATCACATGCTATTACTCATTGTAGCTATATAATATATTTAATATCTTACAGGCCAGTATTTCTTAATTTCTTTTGTTACCTATAATATTTCCAGTGGTCTCCTGTTAGTATTTGTGTGTGGGGAGTGGGGAGCTGTGTTGTGTGATATGAAGTCACCCAGCATCAGAATCGGATAGCTTCAACTCAAATCCATGCCTCATTCACAGTTCAACTCAGGGATTCAGAAAACAGTTGCCACTTGAAGTAGGCTCTGTTTCTGACTCCCTCATTTCTCTTCTTTAGATCCATTGTTCTGCAAACCCCAGATCATTATTTTTCATTTGATTTATGAAAAGGCAAGTCCTTCCCTAACTATATTTTTAAAAATTTCTTGATTATTCTCATTCTTTGCTTAAAATTTCTGAAAGGAATTCACAGTAAGCATACTGGATTAAGCATTAAGCATACTGAAGTTGTTTTTCTTTTGGTATCAGAAATCGAATTCAGGGCCTCGTACTTGCCAGGAAGGCACTGTACTTCTGAGCTACATGCCCAGCCCAAGACACTGAATTCTGATTTGAATTGTCTCGCATTTGGGAAAAGATGGCTTCTCAACTGCATTAATTCTTTTTACTAAAAAATGTGGACTGTGTCTATGCAGTTTTTGTTTTACATTCCTATAATTTATAACATTTTTGAAAGAGTTTTGATTCTTAAATTGATCCATGAATAGCCAATGACTTTTCTTGCTGATGATTGGAGATCCACAGGAAAGCCAAGTTGTTTGTATGCTTGTTTGAATGGTGTTATAATTTCAAATAAATTTTCCATTGCTTTTTCTTTTTTTTTTGAGACAAGGGTATCACTATGTAGTTCAGGCTGTCCTTGAACTCACAGTGATCCTCCTGCCTCTGCCTCCCAATTACTGGGATTGTAGGCATGCACCACTACATATGGCCTTCCAATGCTTTTTAAAATTTTTCCTTGTAGATGATTATACCTGAAAATAACAATATGCTTTTTCCTTCCAGAATCTGGAATCTTATTATGATAGACCTTCCACTGTCTCATTAAATATCAGAGACAATAGCAAAACTCTTTTGTGCTTAAAAGAGATACTACACCTATTAGGATGTCTTTATATGCGAGTAATAGAATTCCTAATAAAAAAAGACTTAAGTTATAAGTATTCTCAGTTAGCTTTTTGGTAATTAACATCTTTTTTTTTTTTACTTTTCTTTGATGATTTCAAAATAGTTTCTAGGTTGTAAAACATACATTATATTAAGACCTAACATATAAAGACAAATTACTTTCCAAAAGATTACACTTGGTCACACTCTTGTCAGTAATTCATAAGCTTTTCCATGTCTTCATATTTCCACTAGTACTTTGTAATGTCATATTTCTCGATTTTGGCAATTTTTATTCAGAACAGTTCAAAATTAGGTCATTGAAATTTGACTATGTTTCTATATTTTTATCATTTATTTTTTCCTTTCTTTAAATGCATGTTAACATCTCTTATTTATTTTTCTGTTCAATTTTTGTCTTTTTATTTTATTTATAATCTTTCCATTTTCAAAAAATTTTTCTGGATGAAAATATCTTACTGATTATATTTTGTAAATATTTTTGACATTTGTAGCTTGTCTTCATTTTCTTAATGTTGCCTTT
>NW_004624730.1:1113334-1140051 GCF_000247695.1 Heterocephalus glaber
AAGAATGAAAAAGGTGAAGTCACAACAGATCCAGCAGAAATCCAAAGCATCATCAATACCTACTTCGAGAACCTGTACTCTAATAAAACAGAAAACACAGAAGAAATGGACAGATTCCTAGATACACACACATTACCAAAGTTAAATGAAGAAGATATAGAAATTCCAAACACTCCAATTACAATGAGTGAAATTGAAAATGCAATAAAAAAGTTACCAACAAAGAAAAGCCCAGGTCCTGATGGCTTCACTGATGAATTCTACAAGACATTTAAAGAAGAACTATCACCATTACTCTTTAAACCCATCAAGGAAATTGAAAGAGAAGCAAGGCTTCCAAATTCATTCCTGGAAGCAAGTATTACTTTGATTCCCAAACCAGGGAAAGACACAATCCAAAAAGAGAACTACAGGTCAACCTCTCTAATGAATATTGATGCAAAAATCCTCAACAAGGTACTGGCAAACAGAATACAGAGGGTCATCAAGAAGATCATACACCCTGACCAAGTTGGATTTATCTCAGGGATGCAAGGTTGGTTCAACATTCATAAATAAATAAACATAATACACTATATTAACAGAGTCAAGGACAAAAACCATATGATCGTCTCAATGGATGCAGAACAGGCATTCGACAAAATCCAACACCCATTCATGATAAAAACCTTACAGAAAATTGGCATGGAAGGTCTTTATCTCAACCTGTTTAAGGCTATCTATGAAAAACCAACAGCCAACATCATATTAAATTGTCAAAAACTGAAAACTTTCATGCTAAAGTCAGGAACAAGACACAGATGCCCACTATCACCACTCCTGCTTAATATTGTTCTTGAAACACTAGCCACAGCAACTAGAAAAGAGAAAGAAATAAAAGGAATAAAAATAGGAAAGAAAGAAGTTAAACTGTCATTTTTTGCTGATGATATGATACTTTACACAGAAGACCCAAAATACTCTGCCAAAAGACTTCTAGACTTAATTGACAGACTCAGTAGAGTAGCTAGATATAAAGTCAACACTCAAAAAACAATAGCCTTTTTATATGCAAATAATAGACTCTCTGAGAGAAAAATTAGGGAAACAATTCCTTTTACAATAGCGTCCAAAAAAATGAAATATCTAGGAGTAAATCTAACAAAGGAAGCAAAAGACCTCTACACTGAAAACTATAGCATTTTGAAAAAGGATATTGAGGAGGATATAAGAAAATGGAAAGACATCCCTTGTTCCTGGATAGGAAGAACCAATATAGTGAAAATGGCCATACTTCCAAAACTATTGTACAGGTTTAATGCAATGCTGATTGAAATTCCAACAATATATTTCACAGAACTAGAGAAAGCAATTGAAAATTCATTTGGAACCAGAAGAGACCTAGAATAGCAAAATAAATTTTAGGCAACAGAGATATGGCTGGGGGTATTATAATCCCCAAGCTACTGTGATTAAAAACAGCATGGTACTGGCAAAGAAACAGATCTGATGATCAGTGAAATAGATCAGAAGATGCAGAGACGACTACAGATATGCTCAGCCACCTTATCCTTGACAAAGGAGCCAACCACCCTCTTTGGAGGAAAGATAGCCTATTTAATAAATGGTGTTGGATAAACTGGATTTCAACCTGCCAAAGGTTCAAACTAGACCCATACCTGTCATCATGTACTAAATTAAGATCAAAGTGGATTAAAGATTTAAATATTAAGACAGAAACACTAAATTTGCTGCAAGATAAGTTAGGTAGAACTCTTGAAAACATTAAAATCTCAATGGCATGGGAACTTGCACAAAGAATCAACAACTGGGATCTCATCTTATTAAAAAGCTTCTGCACTGCAAGAGAAACTACCAACAGAGCTAAGAGACAACCTACAGTGTGGGGAAAAAATTTCAACAACTGTGCCTCAGACAAAGGACTACTATCTAGAATATATAAAGAACTGAAAAAAATCAGCCCCCCCCCAAATTCAAAGACCCAATTCAAAAATGGGCATCTGAAGTGAACAGACATTACTCAGACAAAGAAGTAAAAGCAGCAAATAAACATATGAAAAAATGTTCAACATCACTGGTTATTTGAGAGATGCAGATGAAAACAGCAGTGAGATTCCACCTCACCCCAGAAAGAATGGCTGCTATTAAGAAATCATCCAATAACAAATGCTGATGGGGGTGTGGGGAGAAAGGAACCCTTCTCCATTGTTGGTGGGAGTGCAGACTGGTGCAACCACTGTGGAAATCAGTATGGAGATAACTCAAAAATTAGGTTTAGAGGTCCCATTCGACCCAGCTATCCCCCTGCTGGGTATCTTCCCCAAAGAATTAAAAGAATCATACCACCATGATATATGTGCACCCATGTTTATAGCGGCACAGTTCATAATAGCAAAAGCTTGGAAACAGCCCAAGTGTCGATTAACTGGAAACTGGATTAAGAAGATGTGGTTTTTTATAAAATGGAGTACTACTCAGCCATAAAGAATGAGAAAGTAGAGACATTTATAGCTAAATGGATGCATATTGAGGCCATCCTCTTAAGTGAAATAAATAGGACACACGTGTAAATACTGAATAGTTTCTCTAATGTGAGAAACTGAAAGTGTAATTAAGGGTACACGTGGATGAAATTGCCTAATAATATATTTCTCGGACTGTGTTTCCATCTCGTGTCATATGACTGTATCGAAATTTAAATTAGGCAGAAGTTTTCCTTATGTGGAGTCTGCTAGCTAACTGAAGTTTTTTCCAGAGCACTATTTGTTCAATGTTGGTTTTGGGGATCTTTCTGAAACGAATCACATCCTCAGGTGTCTTGTTGGTGCTTGAGATGCTTTTTTAAGTTATATGTAAAAATTGATTGAGTTCTACTGTATTTGAATATCATTGAAGTTTTTTTTCCCTTGCATTGCTCTTCTTTGAATGGTTTTAATTTGTGTGTGTGTGTTTGAAAATAAAGTTATTTTAAAAAAAAGAAGTCTAGTATTTTTTATTATTTTATTTCATTAAAAAAAGAAGAAAGCCAGGTGAGTGGAATACATTTAAGAATTGATGGAAAAGAAACCTATTAAAATTAAATGTCATCCATCATAATGCATCAACACAGCATATACATTTTCAGAAAAAATTTTAAAATGGTGATGTTAGGTAAAGAAAAATATTTTCAAACAAATTAACAGACATTATTGTCACATAAAAGTCACACGTAAAGTTGTAGGAGACGTCGTCCTTTTGTTGCTCACCTCGGCTACCTGGATAGCGATGTGGCTGCTGTTCCCCGCAAAGCTCGCCTTTCTCCTGGGTTCTGAGGTCTGGGCAAAAGGAAAGCACGTGTTTGTTCCTGACCAACAAGTGCCCAGTTTGTGTTTCTCCTCCTCCTTCTTCTCACAGCTCTTCAGTCCCTGTACAAACTAGAAGTTCAAAACTGTATCTGACAGTTAAAAAAGGAAAGAAGAGATAGCCAGAATTTTTTTTAAAGGTATTGAATTATGCTTTGCTACATAAAACAAAACACAATTGCTGGGTCCTCTGGAAGGCATGGATATATCTGGCTTGCAGTGTGGCCCGTTTTGTGTTCCTCTCCTCAGAAGTGACTTCATCCGGATGAGGGGTGCAATGTGGCAGGACCGGAAGCCAGCAGCCTGCATGTATTACCCTTGTGCCTTTGTGTGTGTCTGACTCACCTTCATTTCCTGGACTTCGGTTTTGTCATCTGTAAAATGGAATGCTAGTACTCTCATAAACTTACTTCAATTATTTATTAGTAAAATACATGTGAAAATGTCTAAAATGGTGCCTAACACAGTAACAATAAATGGTTGCTTTTCTTGCTATGAAGTTTTTATATTCAAGAAAAAATCATATTCCAAAACACACCCACAGATTCCCTAATGTAGTATTGGAGGGTGGAGACAGGAAGTGTTTTTGTTTGTTCTGTTTTGATTTTGGCTGAACTTTCACCTGGGTAATTAGATAATAACTATTAATTCATGATAATACCTCAGAAAAGTAAACTTACTATCTTCTGAGTTTTTCTTTTCTACTTGTACCACAGTTCCTAGGAAGAGACACAGGGATTGTTTGGGGGCATTGGGGTGGATATTACAAGTATCTAAAATATAGTTCACAAGATATCCCTACAGAAGGGCTGGGGATATAACTCAGTGAGAGAGCACTTTCCTAGCATGTGTGAGGCTCTGGGTTCAATCCCCAGTACCAAAAATAAAAGTAAGAAAAATGATGAAGAAAGAAAAATGTGTAGAATGCTTGGTTTTCTTATTCTTCATTTATTTCCTAAGTCACAACCTAGAGACAAGCTACTTAGTGTTCCAGACCTTTGAGGAAACGGCAGCTACGTGCTTGGGCCAGAGATGAAATCTACAGGCAGGATGCCAGCAATTTTTCCTCCCATGTTCTTCATAGGCTTCTGTAGTCGCTCCCCTGAGTTCTGGATGCAACCTTGAAATCCTCACTATAAATCTAAGTTGCTTCCAACCAGTCAGAATTGATAGGTGAGTTAAAACATGTTTGCCACTTCTAGCTTAGCTGATAACTAGATGTAAGAAGAGACCAAAGCAGCCTTTTGACTGGATCACTTGTCTTAGAGACTTTGTGTCCTTATGTCCAAAGTTACCAGGAATTGTTTAATGAAAATCTGAAAACTGTATGAAGAATTCACAAATAGTGTTCTCACATGAATCTTCTGCAGCTTTAATCCTTCAGGTCCGGAGTTCTGCATTTGTCACTATCACCTGTGTTCATAGTGCCCTTTCGGAGATCAGCTTTGATTTCTCAGTCTCACTCTAAAGAGGGAGGAACTACACAGCTCAGCACCTCCTGTTTTGTGGACCTGTTTGTCTCATGGGAGTATAGTTGCTGGAGACAGTGACAGCAGAGAAGAGGTGGCTCATGAAGCTCGTAGCATTCAAGGGTAGAGGGCACCTGGCTGGTCCTACAGCTGTGCTGGAAGGAGAGGGGTCAGAGCACATAGATGAGGACCACAGAGTAGAGGCGCAGGTGTCTCCTCTAGTGGCTTGTGGTGAGGCCCTAGGTCTGCATGACTCAGCCATGCATCTAGTCTGTGATTTGCCAGGCTCCTAAGGTCAGTGATCTGACGTTAGCTGAGACCCTCTTGGAAAAGTGGGAGGGTGAGCTAACAGAATCCACACAGTGACCTCACTCTGTCCTCAGGGTTCCACATGTCACCAGAGCCCACAAGTGAACACACTTGAGAACTGTGAGTCATCTTACCTAGAGCTGGGAGTTCACTCCCACCCCAACCCCTCATTTACCACATTAGAAGAGTCACTCACTGTGTAGTGTAAATTATGCTTCTTCATCCAGCCCTGTAACATAAATTTGTTTAATACAACAATTTCTGGATCAGCAATATCTTGTCTTCTTTGATATTTCCATGCTTGAGGGCCATTTAATCAGTTTTATCCTAATACTGTTGTTTGTTTAGTATCTCAGTTCAGCTTTTGGCTTCAGGGTTTTATGTTTTAAATGTTGGGGACTGATTATTATAAATCTAGGCACTGTATTTCACTTGCCAGTCTTGCAAGTAACTTCATACATGGGATAACTCCTTGGAGAACACTGTGACTCACTTCCGCCAGTCAGGATTTTTACACTGCTGGTGTGGATAAATAAAATTTGAAATAGGAAAACCATACTTTTTAAGGCACATATTAGGTAAAGAAATTTTGTATAATTATTTATGAAAACGGTACGTCTTTTAAAAAATTTATTAATTATATTGGTACATTTAAGGTATACAACATAATGACATTCATCACTGGAAATTGGCACCTTCACATAATCCATCTTGGTTCTTATTTTTCCCCCTTCCCCTGCCCTCCCTTCAACCTCTCCACCCTTCCCTATCTACAAAGACTTTGTTTCCATTTTTTCTTTTTCTCATATTAATTCCATTCCCTTCTTTCTTTCCCCTATCCCTCCCATTTCCCCTTCCCCTTTGCCCCTTTTCTTCCTATTTCACATTATCTATTATACATTTAGTCCTTATTTACACTTTCAGTTTCTCACACTAGAGAAATTATTTGGTATTTACACATGTGTGTCCTATTTATTTCACTTAAGAGTATCACCTCAATGTGCATCCATTTAGCTACAAATGTCTCTAGTTCCTCATTTGTTATGGCTGACTAATACTTGATTTTATTAAAAAAACCCATATTTTCTTTATCCAGTCTCCAGTTGTTGGGCATTTGGGCTGTTTCCAAGTTTTAGCTATCACGAATTGTGCTGCTATGAAGATGGGTGCACATATATCACTGTGATATGATTCTTTTAATTCTTTGGGGAAGATACCCAGCAGGGGAATAGTGGGGTCAAATGGGACTTCCAGTCCTAGTTCTTTGAGGTATCTCCATACTGATTTCCACAGTGGTTGCACCAGTCTACACTCCCACCAGCAGTGGAGCAGGGTTCCTCTTTCCCCACAGCCCCACCAGCTTTTGTTGTTGGTTGATTTCATGATGGCAGCCATTCTTTCTGGTGTGAGGTGGAATCTCAGTGTTGTTTTCATTTGCATCTCTCAAATGACCAGTGATGTTGAATATTTTTTCTTATGTTTATTTGCTATTTCTACTTCTTTGTCTGAGAAATGTCTGTTCATTTCAGATGCCCATATTTGGATTGGGTTTTTTAATTTGGGAGGTCTGATTTTTTTTATCTTCTTTATATATTCCCACAAATCTAAGTTCAGATTTTTAAATTTTAGATTTTCTTAAATATAAACATTTACCTGGATATAGATAATTTTTGGAATTTTTCACTTGAGACTTTCACTGCTCAGGATATTCTTAGCTCAGGGTCACATTAACCTTAACGTAAATATATGTGTTGTATTATATTTCTGAACTTCTTATGAGTAAAATGGAGATTTTAAAAAACTATAGGTTTGCAGTAAGGGCTCTATAAAAAAATGATGCAGATGCACTATAGGAATACAGGGTTTCCTCTTAAACCATAAACACCAGAATGTTCTTTTGTCAGCCCTGCTGATCTAAACACTCTCAAGTTAGGGGCAAATGGTAGCCAGAGCTAAGTCTCCAATACCACAGAGACTGTCTTTGTGAAATCAAGTAGATAGCATTCTCTGGGCCCAACATGGCTGCAAGGCAATTTGAGGCACTTGGGTAGCTACATCCTTTTCTGTCTGCTGAGCACAGTAAGAAGATTCCCCACATAGGATGGTCAGATAAATAATTTTATAGCTATCCAACCAGGCTGATTGTTGACATTTCCCTGGAATCCCACAACACTCTTCACTTCTTCAGATAATTCAAACTCTTATGGTCAATGTCATGATTTTCCCTGTAATAAAGAAATTCATACCAAATTGATGAGGCATTGGGAAGTCCCCACAGGAACAAGAGATGGAAGACACTGACATGAGCCCTTGTGCTGCTGCTCAGTGCCTGCATCTGGGTGACCCACTTCCTGTCTCTAGGTGGCCCACTTTCTGTCTCACTCACACAGTAGTTCCCCTCTCCTCAGTGCCTTTTTCTTGCTAAGTGAGGTGATTCTGAGGAGCTGGGATTCCTTCTGACAAATGAAGGAGTGGGAGGAAATAGACAGCTGTGCTTTGTTTTACATTCCTAGTATAGGTTTATAAAGTCAGATCCTCCCAAGGTGAAGATACCATAGTGGATACCATGGGTAAAGTTTGGGTAATGTTGCTCCATCCACTAGTCCAAGGACTTTGAAGAAAATTCTGTTGATATTTAAATGGTAAAACATTTTAGCTCAGAGGAATTTTGAGGGATAAAGTTCAAAATGATTTCATTATATGTCTGGTCTTCTCCTCAGACAACTCACTGGAAGTTTTGGGCATGTCTGTCTAGTTCGAATTTGCAGTTTGAGTGTGTACTACAATACCTGGTAAGAATAAGTTGGCAACATGTTCTTGCTAAGTGAATACAATGGCTTTTGAAAATTTCAGCATTCTACCCATTTCATTATCAAATGCTTCTTTGATCTAGCTATCAAGATAAAAGCGACGTTGATTTGTGTAGACACTAACGTTAAGGTGTAAGTGATGCCTGACTGGCATCATAGCCTTACAGGCTATTCCTTTCTAGATAACATTGAATTATAAATTTGATAAATACATCCATAATACTGGTGAGGGATATATCCTTTATAATGGTCAAGGGCCTTCCAGACAAAAGACCTCTCCTCTATATTAGTATTTTTTTTTTTGGTAGTGGGTATCAAACTTGGAAACTTGTGCTTGTAAGGCAGGCGGCAGAACCACTAAGTCCCGGCCCTCTATACTTGTCTTTTGCATTCATAACTTTCTGTTTTTTATCTGTTTAAGCCACATGAAAAATTCACATTCTCCAGTTATTGCCTTGCTGGAAAAAATATTTTCTTTTTACATCTTTTCTAGTTACTTTAGCTTAATCCTATTTCCTACCTTGTAATTCTATGATTCCACTATTCAAAATGTGCCTCCCATCTTGCAAGGGAAGAAAATGTTAAGCTTGGAGAGCAGGCTTAATGGAGTTTGTGTGGCATAAGAGTAGAAGAGGAAAAGGTTATGCAAACTGGAACATGAAAGATTCCCCTAAGTCCTGCAAGAAATGTAGGAGTGATCTGCCCAACAGCAAAATCAACACCACCATCAAATACACAGTAGGATGATAGCATGAAATATGAGCCTGGACAAAACCACCAGCCCTGGAACGGGTTCAAGCCAAACACAGACAGGAAGCCACTCGCCTGAGCACGAAGAGCTTAGGTGCTACTGAGCACAAGGCTGAGGTGTCCAGCGATGACAGGAAGCTCTCCTTGGTGACTGTCTCTGAACTCGGGTTTTGGGGGAGAGTAATGTGTCAAAAATACCTTAGGAAAAGAGTGGAAGATGCTAAATACAGTGCACCTCAGATATTTAAAATAATCATAATATTTTACTGTTCTTCAAGGAGACCAAATACCTTATAGTTTTAATTATTTACTTGAATATGTTAAGAGAAATGAGTTCTAATAAATTATTTTACAGCAGGTTGCTTTGCCTGTGATTCCTTGCATCTGCACTGATAATTAAGATCTATTCTCCACTTAATTGAGCTTTATGATCTATCACTGGATGATATAGACTGATTTTCTTGGTACTTTCTACTACCACAATTATAACTTCTATTAGCTAACACTGATAAAACACTGAACAAGGGGCAGGTATTGTTTGAAGCACTTGACATAGCTTAATTGCCTTTTATCCATTTACAATGTTATGAGTTAGAGTCATTATTATCTCCAATTTTTGGAATAGGAAATTGAGTCACAGGGAGATGAAGCCATTCTGTTTGTAAGTGACCAAGTCAGGATTACTACAATAACAATGACTTCTAAAGATAGCAGGATTAACTGTTTTTTTAAAGGAGGAAAAACTTTTTTTCCCCTGAAAACTCCTTTGAAACTAGGAAGTAGTCACAAAACACTTATGTGCATATTTAAATATTTGTAAAATGCCTACTATGTGCCAGACACTGAGCTAGGCACTGGAAATACCACGTTCCCGGGTACCTGTCCTCATCTAAAGATGTACTATCACAGATGCTGCAGTTCTCTGTGCACATGCTGCAGACAGCCATCACTCCGGGGAACAGGGAAAGGTCTGAGCAGCTGATCCTCTGGGCCAGGTCAGCTGTCCAGGCTCAGCTGGGCTGCTGTGCAAGTGTTTTGCTGCTTTCTGCACTTATAGAAAAGGAAATGTCTCTGTAGAATGATTTCCCTTCCTTATTAGTTTGTTACCAGAGTCATTCCAGCCTGGTGTTCCTTCGTGCTCATTGGCAGAACCTGTCCAGTTTTACCCAGATGAACATTTCATTTTGGAGGCTCTAGCATTTTGCTGTACACCTTGAGTTGGAAGGTAGAACTTGTGTTCTTCCTCTAACCTCAGAGTCACTAACTTCAGGCTGGTAAAGCACAGTTAGACCCATTCACAGAAGGCCTCTGAATCAGGGATATTCTATGCCTCCTTCCTAATCCATAGAGGGTGCACATAATCCAAGAAAATTTCTTGGTCAATCTCTTTGAGCTCCTTTTTTTGTTTGTTTGTTTTCTATGTTTGGTGCTCCGCAGAGTGCCAGGCTCTGTTCCTCAGTCCATGGTTCCTGGAAGAGAGGGTAAATTTAGAACTCTATGCTATTGAGCATGTACCTCTCACATATTGTCTTAGTTGAACTCCTACAGATAAAGATTTGAGGACAAGTAGTTTATCTGGGAGATTTATCCCTTTCCTATTGACACAGTAGTACTAAGCAACAAGTAGCTATTGCTGTGTGTCAGCATCAGGACAAAGACCATTTACTCAGCCCAGAAGTCTATAGTATCAGCCTGACTTGAGCAGGACTCATTGGCTGGACTCTGTCACCATATAGTGTCACTGAGCTGGCAGTTGACACAGGAAGACTTCAGATGGGGTGACTGGGGTGACTTTGCTCTGCTGAAGTCTCTCAGCGTCTGTCTTCCAGGACAGGGCATGTCCTGCTCATGAAGATGACAGAGGCTAGGGCAAGCGGAAACCCATAAATGCATCTTAGGTCTTTGGCTTTTGCAATGTTTGCTGCCACCACAGAAAGTCACAGGGTTGCCACAATTGGAATAAACACATTAGGATTTGGTAATGAAAACCAGTTGTGGGAGAAGACAGGCAGAGAGCCTGAGAATGTGGAGACGGCCCTGAGTTCCAAAGCAAGTTGGACTCTGGCTGGGTGAGACAGGGAAGGAAAGTTGGTTGGACGTGTCCTAGAATGTCCAGCAATCTGAAAATGCTTGGGGAAGGTGGAGGAGCCTTCAGGACATAGTTGAGCATCAGTGAATCCTATGTCTCTCCAAGAGGAGGCCGTCATTGGCTGGAAGGAGTCTGGAAAACATTGCCTCAGTATAGATGCAATGATGAACTTTAGATCATAAATGCTCAGGACTGGGCCCTGGGTCAGCTCTGCTTCATGAAGTTGGAGGCCTATAAGGTACCTTCTTGTGGCTCATACACAGTTTCAGCCTGAAATCTGAGGGCGAGAAAATGTATTCTGCCTGTTTAATGAGAAAAACAGCCAAGTCACAAGGCAATATATATGGATACAAGGAAGGGTAGAGTTTGGGACCATTCATGCTCCCAGTGTGCAAGGTGGAGGTAAAGGAAATTTGGGCTGGCCAGTGAAAGGAGACATGGAGGCTACAGATAGAGAGAACATAACCAGAGGAGCTACTACTATGGGCAAGAGAACTTCCTCCATTGGCAAAATTCTAGAACCTATGGCAGAGGACTCCACCCAGTGGGAAAGGCTGATGAGAAGAATTTATCATTAGTGTGGATGGAATTTAGATAAGAATAATGAAATCATGGAGGAAAACAAAGTTAAGGGGCCAGATGATGGAGAGTCTTGACTGTCAGGCTAATAAGTTTCTAGTTTTTTGGAAGGTAACAGTGGGGGGCATATGCACATTTGGAAGCATATAATGTGAAGACTGATTTGACCATGGGGTGACGATGCTTGGGTTGGATCATTGAGTGATAGGAACAAAGGACACCAATCATGAACCAGTTACAAAATCTCTGGTGAGAAGTAATGGGAGCATATGCTAGGGTGTCATTGATAGGAAGACATAATTGTGGGTTTAGTAGACATGGATGGAGAAGACTTTGTGACAATTATAGTCAACAAGGACTATGGCAGCCATGATGATAGGAAAGGTGACAGCTTGTGTGACTGAAAGGATGGTGGGGCATAAAATAGAAATGATGATTGAGAGGAATGGAATAATGCATGTCTACTCTTGGTAGGGAGCCAGTAATGTTAGATATTTGGTTTGGTTGTGCTTGCACTGGATTGAGATATTAAGAGAACATTAAGTTATTGGAGATAATTGTAGGCAGTGGGGAGCATAAAACTGCACCTTAGGTGAGAATCAGAGCTAGAAAAGCAGAACTCAGAATCATTCCAAGATTGTCAGCTGTGACCAGGTATGATCAGGGAAAAGGTGACATGGAACTTTCCTCTTAGGCTTTGCGGGCCATAATGACATTCCTCAGTGTGACCTGCTGTGGAGGAGATAACTTCCCTTCTGCTCAGGGTCAGCCCAGCACTTTCCCCATCTCTGCTTAACCAAGATACAGGGAGCAATCAGCACAGGACAGAGGATGAGGGAGGAAGGATGAACTTAGGAAAGGTTCTGCCTTTCTTTTCTTGCAAGTCCCCTTAGCCCTGGCCCATGGACTTCTCAGTTTTATGAAGTTTGTGCCTGTGTTTGCATTGGTTGCCCTGTATCTGGCTCACTTGCAGGAAATTGTAAACCTGGTTATGACTGTGTCTTTGAAAAACAATATATACAGAATGATGTTTTTCCAGATAGTATCAGAATTGGAAGGGAAAATATAAAATATGTAACTAAGATCAGGATAAATTCTTTAAGGCAAGTGGTATTTGGATTTAAGCTCAGTTTGAGACTGTAAAGTCAAATGTGAATGCCAGTGGAAATCCCCTGGTTTCTGCCAGACAAGTTTGAATAAGACCAGGGAAACAGGGGCTTTTAAGTAGCTGATTCATGGACGATGTTATAACTATTTACAGTGTAGGAGGTAGCTCAACTCAAGGTCCCTAACCAAAATTGTTTGTTGCTAAACATCTTCCCTTCACATCTAGAAATCTTCTACCTACCCACAGACAAATCTGTCTCAGGCCAGCTGAAGGAATTCTTTATTAAACCCACACCTGTGGCCACACACTCTCTTCCGCTGATGATATTCCATCATTCACTCACATTGTGCTCTGTGTCAGCTCCCTTCTCAGGCAATTATGTGCTTATAAATAATTATAATAACTACTCTAAGTGTATCCAATTGCTAAGCTCTGTGCTAAGTAATCTACCTGTAGTACCTCATTTTCATTTTGACAGTAACCCTATGAGGTAGCTCTTATATCTTCATTTAATAGTGAATAACATGATCAGTGATGTCAATAACTTGTTCACAGCCACATGAATGGAAAGAGGAAAAGCTGAGATTTGAACTCACAGCTTCCTGTTTAGTAATGAAAGAATACATGCACATGTAATAGGTTTAGAGTCACCCTTGTCATATTTCCTAGATTGTTAACCCTGAATTTGGACTATTCACTTGATATTTTGCTTTCAGATGACCCCTCAAACTTACAGTTGCTGGCTTCTTGGTCCTAACTAAACAGATTCATGGGGGAAAGTAGTTACTGTGCATAACGTGAACATGAAGTTCTGATCATTTACTTTATTTGGTCAATTATTTAGTAATGGCACTTCATGTACCATTGATAATCTTTGCCCAACATCCACATGAAACAGTAAAGTAATTAAGATAAGAACAGCGCTGCATCATAGGCAAGAAAACTATTGCCTCTGAGGTGGTATTGTTTTTATTCATGTAAGATAGGTAGGGTCCGAAGCCCACCTGTCCTTTTGCTCTCACTCCATGAGGGGACATCAATTTGAAAGTGGTACAGCTTCTAACAGACCACAGGATTGGGAGAGGGAGAGGGAGAGAGAGAGAGAGAGAGAGAGAGAGAGAGAGAGAGAGAGAGCATGCTCATAATGGGCTGGCCAACAGGGGTGTCCCCACAGATACTAACTATTACTGGGTCACAGTACCACACTCCAACTTGTTGCCTTTGGCTGTGTGGGCTTAGAAGCCACAAGACGCTTGGAATGGATCTGGTTCTTAAGTAGTGCGAATTAATTACTATATTTCCTGATGCTAAATTGCAGCTTTAAAAAAATGTTTCAACAGTCTTGAAATGAGAATATTTCTTTCAATGAGAGATTTATTTACTGTAGTGGTATTTCTTTTTCCTTTAAGGTTCTCTTAAAATTAGCACTACATACTATAATCAGCATCTCAACATGGAGAAATACAGCAATTAAAATGTGAAATGAAAGTTTCCAAATATTGGCATCTCTGGTCAGTGCCTTTTCTCCAGTAGGTTCAGTGCACTGGAAGGTAAATTCATAATCAGAAGGCTGCCTATGGTCATGGGATCCAGCAGAGAGAATTAGTTCTTTGACTGAAATGTTTTAAAAGTTCTGTGCACTCATCTGTAGGATGAGAATGTACATGCCCTGATTCCTCAGCAGGGACTTGCTAATCCTAGCAGACAAGGAGGGAAGGTGCTAAGTGTTTGTCTTGCTGTCCTTTGCTGGGCATTCTACATTGCAGACTTCGGAAAGGTAAAAATTCCACCTCACTTTATAGCTGGATATTTACAGGTAAAGTAAAATCTTCCAGTGTTATATTTGCACAGGATCTGAGAGTAAGGGGAAGCTGAGGCCATTTTTATTTGCTGATGCTTTGAAGTATTTTTAGCTAGCAAGTGACAGTGTTTCAACATCCAGTCTCCTGCTTTGATGCCCATTGCAGTAGTGGCCAACTTTGACTCCTACATCCCAGTGATCGTTCTTGAATCAAAGGGTTTCAGTAGTAATTTCTGTTTCCTGTTCCGAACCCTGACTGATACAGTGATTTCTCTCTAATAGTGTTGTTTCTTTTTACCATATTAATACAGCCAGTTAATTACAGTCAGCTTTTGACAACCTGGGGACCATTTATATATTTTTCTTTTCTGCGGTACAATTTATTGATTCTACATTTGACCCCAAAGAGCAATGCTATTTTAAAGTTTTAGGAGCACTTAACTTTTGCTTCTTTTATACTCTACAGGAAGAAGTTAAAAAACCATGGGAAGATGGTTAGCAAATGTTACAGCTGTAACAAACACGAGTAAGTAATGAGGCGCATCACCAGATGGGAAAGTACATTACACAGCCATGCTATTATAAGCCATCTTATAATTGCTCAGATTTAGACTCCTCCTTATTCTACCAGCTATAATGCATGAGACTAGAGTCATCTCTTACTTATTTTATGCACCTCCCCATGAACTAATCATCTCTTTTCTCGTTGTAGAAGAACAACCTTAGCAAGTCAGCAGTATAGAAAAAGCTGACAATTTTTTGTAAGTTACAGCTCTTTTGAGGCAAGGCCGTGAGCAGTGACACATGTTTACTCATATGGCCAAGGATATATAATTTGGGAGACTCAGTATTTTGCGTAGTCTTCTTTCATCTTCCAAACACAAGATAACATCAGAACTTATGTTTCCAAATGAGAGTTGTAAGGTGTGACTCCTTCCCCCTTCCCTTCAAAACCATCAGACTGAGCCAAAGCTAAGCCATTTTTATGACTTAATTCAGCATTTGGGACACATCTCATACCCACCATGGGAGTGATGTGACTACCAGCTGACCACCTGCTTCTCCCCAGGAGACAGCAAGCATTTTATCTTAAAAATAGTTAAGCTGCATCTAAGGCTATGACACAACAATCCTATTCCTTTTTATCTCCAATTGTCACTTCTTGTTTTTATCTGCTCATTATATTTAATTGTATTTAAATCTGCAAACCAAGGCTACCATTCTTCTGTTCACCAAGACAGGCAACTCTAGTTTACATAGACACACCCTGCTTTGTCTGCCTAGAAATCATTTTTTAAAGATAGTTTCGCAGAAGAGGAGACAGAAGAGAAAATGTAGGAAGCTCAGTGCTAGGTCTGGACCACCAGGGAGTCGTCTATTTATTTTTATTTTATTATCACTATTATTATTGTTGGAAAAGGACCAAGGGCCTTTGTACAGGACAGAGCAGCATGAACTGGGTGATGCCATCTTGGCAGGATGTGTTCCCAACTTCTTTTAATGACTAATCACAAACTCACACTCTGTCAGCCTATCTAAACTCAACGTTGACTTTATTTTCTTCTCATTCTGTGCAGCCCTTGTGATGTTTATTACACAGACTTTGCGGTTATTGTGGTTCTAATGTTTTCTTTTTAAAATCCCAATTGTCCTGGAATTCACTAAACAAATCTGGTCCTTTGTTAAGAATAAGATGACAGTTGAAAAATGAAAACAAGAATGCAATTTTTAAAAGGCACACAAGGCGGTAAAAAGAGAAAAGGAAGGGGACACTTTCTTTTCTTTCCCAGGCTTTTCTCCCTCTGTCAAGGTCAGGCTTTTCCTGACCTCCTCTGGTTTAGCAATGAGGTTGTATTCCTCTTTCCTGCATTCTTCTCTACAGCCCCTTCGAGGTGGGGTATTGATAGAAATGCATTGTTGGCACCATGTGCCATAATGCAGGGCTGAGAGTGGAAATCGGGATTTTCCATTCACACTAGAGCTTTCACCATATGCAGGTCCCTGGCCTCAGAAATCACCACCACCATCCCCAGAGCCATCACTGCATGTCACTGTAAGCTTATTGCTTCAGAGTTTCATTGTGACTCTCACCCCCAGTAGTGTCCATCCATCTGCAGTTATTCCATTCTCCACACTGAAGGAATTCACCCCTTTTACATCACAAGTTTTCCAATTGTGAAAAATGTACCATGTTTTCCACACACCCTTTCCCTTCAAGCTAAGTATCTCATTTGGTGTGCGTTTAAACTCTCATCACTAAGATCCCTTTATCTAGTTTGTCCAAGTCCTGTAAATATGCTACGCAGAACTGCTAGACTCTTCTGGACGCCTACTTTCCTTGATCCAAAAAGGGTACTTAAACAACTTTCAAGTTAACATTCTGTGTCTTTTTGGTCTATGTTGAAACTGAGATCAAATTAAATTTCCTTATCTTTAGTATAAGCAAGATTTCTCCCATATTCTTTTCTATAATTGCATTTTTATCTGAAATACAGGACTTTAGTTCTTTATTTCCTTTAACTTTCAACTTATTTTAGCACCCAAGTCTTGGTTTTAAAACAATTTTAAATGCTGAACTTGTCAGTTTGTTTGGCTGTTATCTTTGATTTTGGTAGCAGTATTATTGATAACCTTGGGGATGAGAACATTGTGGTTATGGAAAATGGTCCACTGCTGGTCTCCTTATGATTACATTGAACATTTATAGATTCATGCTCTGGGAAGCCACATTAGAGAAATATCCTTTGAAGAGCAACCTACTCTTACAGTTTCTAAAAACAGTTGCATTTCCCCTTGATTAAAATCAGTGTCTGATGTTTATGCACAAGCAAAAATAAGAAAATGGAAATCATCAGTAATTGCTCTATCCAGGTATGACCAATGGTAATATTTTAAAATATGTCTTCTAGTGTCTTTTTCATGCACATACTCATCTTTTGAATGAATTATAATCATATACACTGTTTTGTCACCTACTATTTTCACTTAACAATCTACCTTGTCCATTATTCCCTGTTTTCTTAAATAATGATCCGGTGTACATGTAATTGCTCCATACTATTCCATGATATGTGACCCAATAATCATTATCTTTTTCCTGTTGAGAAGACTTACTTTCATTTTCTCATGTACCCGACTCTTTTTCCCATTGAACATTTCATCTGTGGCTAAACTGAAAGTTTCTCCTTCTCTCGAGTGGCTCTGACAAGAAAGGCAATATGGCGTCCTCCATAGAAGCTCTGTGGGAGTGCTGGGTTGGCCTTTTCTTAGTGTTTGACTGGAGTAGTTTCTTCTTGTTCTGTTGCCTTTTCTAGCTTATAAAAATGGGAACTGTGGGAACAAGAATGAGATGGATGGGCAAAAAGTAGCTTGAGTAGATAGGAAGAGAAATTTCTTTTCAAACAACATTTGATGGACACTATACCATAGGCATATCCATCATTGGCCACCTTTGTTTATGGACTCTTTTTTTTTTTTTTTTTGGTACCAGGGATTGAACTCTGGTCCTTGCGCTTACAAGGCAGGCAGCGGAACCACTGAGCTAAATCCCCGGGCCCTAAGGCTTCTCTTTACAAATGTTATAATAAGAATATTTTAAAAAGAAGTTTATTATTTATATACATTAACTATATCGTATACTTTATATGTGACTCAAGAAAATTCTTCACTCAGAGAGGGAGAGAGAAAGAGAAAGGGCCAGGAGAGAGAGAAAAGAAAGTGGGCAACCTGAAAGGTGGACATACAGAGTTAATTAGCTACATTCTACATTATCTAGGAACATACTGAATAGAAAGCATTTTTTTTTCAGTTTCTAAGAGCTCCAAAATTTAGGGAATTGTAATGAAGCAATAAAGAATAGGGCCTAGTTTTTTAATTCTCCTTTTCTTGAAGTTAAATTTTCCACACAGAAACTCAGAAGTCGTCTTTGAATCCTCCTTGTCCTTTACCTCTCACCCAAATTCTCAACTCTGAACCAAATCCTGCTCACTGTAGCTTCTAATCATTTTCCAAATCTTTCTACTTCTCTCCTTCCCTAAGCTACTGTCTCACTCAGGTTAGGAGCACTGCATTACCCTCACTTGGAGTTTCTTAGTTTCTATCCTAGAAACCTGCTGGGCATGCTGAGTTCACTCCCATTTTTCCCTTATGTAGAAAGATGGTCTCCTCTAAACAAGGGTAATCTTGTTCTTGCTTCCTTATGAAATGTCGTGGGCCTGTTATTGTGAAGAGATTGTGTCCACACAGCCTTAGAGTCCTTTGTCACCTGAGTGACATCATAGGATGGAAGCTGAGAGTGTGCACTCTGGAGCCAAGATGGTCACAGTTCAATTTCTGCCTCTACTGCTCTGGTTCTGATCTTAACTGTCTCCAGAGAGCCCTATGCTAAAGGTTTGGTGGACAGCTATGGGCCGATTGGGGGATGGTGTGTCCAGGAAGTTAGGTCATGTGGGTGTCTCTCAGATGGGATATTGGGACCCTCTGTCTCTCTCTCTCTTCTCAGCCACCATGAAGTAAGTGGTTACACTCTCTCTGATCCCACTATGAGTCATAGTCCCCCTACAGGCCCATGGCAACAAGGTCCAGTGACCATGGACAGAAACCTCTAAGATTGAGAGCCAAAGTAACCCTTTCCCTTGTAGGTTGTTTACCTCAGGTATATGTCACAGTGAGTGAAAGCTAACTAATGGATCCACCACTAACCAGCTGGGCCATCTCCAGTGACTACTTACTTTCCTTATCTGTGCCTCAGTTTCCTCATCTACAGAATGAATGTAATGGTCTCTGCCTTTCAGGGACTTTAGAAGAATTGAAACTCTGGAACCTCCTGGGTATTAGAATCATCCCTTCAGCTTTTTCTCCCATCTTTCCTGCAGTTCTCTGGGTCCTAGCCACCATGGTTTTTCCTCACTTACTCAAATTCAACACACCCTCTTGCCAAGGGGTTCTCATTACCTGTCATCTCTCTCCTCCTGCCTCACACCTGTGACTTCTGACCAAGCCCCAGCCTCAGCCTCCCTGATCTATGAGAGCAGGATCTCTCCCTTGTGGCCTGTGTTTTGTGATTGATTAACCTTTGCCTCGTCTAATAGGGGAGGCATCTTTTGTGCTCCTTACACTGTCATTTTTATGCGTGGCAAGTGACATGGCACAGTGCTCAGCATATGGTCATGTGCATTGGCTCAACCTGTGTCATATGGTGTCGCACTAGGCCAGCAGGGGGCACCCAAATGCATACTAGGATCAGTGACTCCTGGCTGGCTTGGTGCTGAAACTTGATCTCAGCTTGGGCTGAAGCTCAAGGGCCACTCATTTCCATGTCTTGTTTTTTAGGAGTCAAAATGTTTGAGAAGTTCATAGATATTTATTTATATGTCCAAAGAAATCTTAGCTGGTAATGAATAGCCTTCTCAGTGAACTATCAAGGATTCCAAAAATTTGCTTTTCATAAATTAAAATTATTGTGCCTCTAAGATGTAAAAGGATTGTGATTTAATATGGTGTGAAGAAGTCTCACAGTCAAGCAATGCTTGGCAATAACTTCTAACCCTGGCTCAGGTTGTTGGAATTTCCCAAATTTTGAGAGAAGATTCCCTACTCTTCTTGTAAAATGTGGTTTTCAGTTGCTCCTATTTTGTATTCTTGCTGTTTTTGTAGAATTACTCCTGCTTGTACTTTCCTGCTGGCTTTCTTCTTCTGTAATTGTTGCAGTGCTGTTGTTCTTACTGTTTTTTCTTCGGGTCTTTGAGTAACAAAGCTTTTTGCCACAGCAGAATCAAGGAAGTAGGGGAGATGTACAGGTGGTGCTCAGCTTATGACGCTCAAACTTATGATGATGCGAAAACACTTCATGGTCAGTAGAAACCACACTTTTAACTTTGAATTTTTATCTTTACTCAAGATGGTACAGTGTTTTCTCGGGATGCCCACCCAGAAGCCAGTGTCAGTGTTCTGAGAGCCTCAAAGGTAGCCAGGTTTGGCCATGAGGTTCAGAGCTTGGGTTTATTCAAGGCATTTCCCCATATGATGATTTCAATTACCATGGGTTTGTGAGGACAGACGCCCATGGTAAGTCAAGGAGCATCTGCATTTTCTTCTGTTTTGTCTTAGTTACATGAGTCTAGGTGAAAAATATTTGAGAAATACTCTTGATCTTAGAGAGAGTCATTAATGTTGTGTAGGGAGCTGAGGGTTGGAGGTGTGGGAGACAGGTTCTGGGGGGGTCTAGATCTAAACTGAAAATGCGAAAGGCTTGCACGTCTAAAGTTTGAATGCCTCAAAACTTGCCTTCTATTCTAAATCAAGGAGACATCTATTATATTTCCAAATTTGAAAGAGAGAGAGAGAGAGAGAGAGAGAGGAGAGAAATTATTTTCCATGTGTCCCAAGAAGTGATGCTGATGATTCTCCAGGCTGGCTGTTTCATCCACTGTCTCCTGTACTCAGGTCATACTCCTCCAATGATCTCTTTTTCCTTTCAATTGTATAAGTAGGGACATGAAAATGTCAATGGGCAGAAAGTGGAAGATCAGCAAGTTCATATGAAAACCTACTCTGCCTAAAGTAAGCTTAGGTTAACACAATTTTCAATAAAATGATAGTTTTATTACAAAGACCCCAAAGTTCAAAAATTTTTAAATATAAGACTGCCTTTGAGATTTTTCTGGTCTATTAAAAGATTTTCCAGAGAAGTTCCTCTGATTCTCACACATTCTAGCCTCCTTTCTTTCATGATTTTATTGGGGTGAGAGAGATGAATGTAACCATTCCTGATAAATATATACACTGCTGGGAGACAGAATATCTGAATGCATTCCATCTGTGGATAATCATTGAATCTTTACCATATTTATGACTCTTCTGTGAGCAAACAATTTATAAGCCTTCCAGGTGATCAGCACCTCTCATTCTTTTCTTCATTTCCTCATTCAGACTGTGTTGAGTTGAGTGTCACAGGCAAGACAATGCTCCAGGGCTGTGAATGATAAATATAGGTGATGTAGCACCTGTCCTCTGTGAACTTACGATATCTTTAATAAGGTAAATCCCTATGACACTGCCTCAGTCCTTCCACTTATGTTATCCTTTCTCTTCCCTCCCTTATTTGTTTGACCTTTTGATGAGCAGCTGACTCCCACCAGTAAAAACCCAGGGACAGTAGTGAGCTCATGAGTTGGGATTGAAGGTTTAGGGCAGAAAGGATGAAGAACTGCTTTTTTCTCTGCAAGATGGGAGAATGTATTAAAAACAAAATAGCATAATTTGGCTTCATAATGATAAAATGACAATAAATATCACTTCCAATCATTTTGAAAATGTTAACTTATTTCTTTCTAGTATCAACTCGTGAAGGGTACTATTGTTTCCAATAATTTGTAAATGAGAGAACAGATGCATAAAATAAAGGTTGGAAGTTATCACCATGGACTGAGAAAAATAAAGTTAGAGCCTCAGGGCTGTTCTGTTGCTCGAGTTAATGTGGAAAAAATATTTTCATTGTCTTCTTACAAGTTAATGAATCTTTCTTGGTCCTTTTGTAGTGGGTAAATCCTAGAGGAAGTGCAATGGGATTTGAATTCTTTTGGACAGCAGTGCAGATTTTGTGACTACGCTTTAGTATCCGTCTTATAAGGGCAGTCTCTAAAGTCCCATGAACTGGAGAATGCTTAGGAGGACAGCAGCACCCTTAAAAATGAATGAGGTTTCTAGTCACAGTTCCAGCATCCTTGGCTAAGGTCCTATGGAGGAAGCCCCACATGACTGTTTGAATTTTTGAAAGAGTCTTAAGCCAAGAACTGTTGCACTAACCACTGAAGAAAGGGGGGTGAAACACACACATTTTCATAAGGGAGATGAATTCTAGAATTCTACTGTCCATATACATTATTATGATCACACCGATCACTGCTGCTCTGTTTTCAGTAAAAAGTGCAAACAAACATATTCCAGAACAGTCAGAAGAAAAGAGAAGAGTGACTTTTTCAAGATTAAGAGGGAAAAAACTCAACCAGTAAAACGGGGGTGGGGTGGGGGTGTTGGCATTTGTCTTCAGCTATGGCCACACCCATGGTGTTCATGGCAACAGGCAGCAAAACAGCAACTGGGTCTCTCAGTTTGAGAGCCAAGCTGAGAAATCTGGTCACACCCGGGGAGACTGCAAGGGCAGCCTCTCTAGCTCTTTCTAGCTCTCTTTTTCCCACAAGTGGCTGGTGAAAGATCAAAACCACAGCGGTACTCATTGGACTCTGAAACAATATTAACAAATTAATTCATACAAGTATTTATTCTTTCATTTATTCAGCAAATATTTAGAGAGTCAAGCTACCTAGAAACCCTTCAATTGAGGGTCACGCCCATTCTTAGAGAAAGCTGGTTATGTTGCTGATCTGTTTTTTTTTCCCTAAAGATGTGTAAAAGAAATGTTGCTTCTGTTCATGTTCCTTAAAAAAAAAAAAAAGCTAACAAACTTTGAGGAATATCAGTAGCTTATTGCCCCAATATGAATGACTTGAGGATGTTTCTTTGCTGCACCTCTGTGGCTATTGACAGCTTGAGTTCTGTGTGGAGATGCTGAAGCCATAGCTAGAAGTCTCCAACGCAGGCCCCCTAGGGCTCTCTGACCATGACTTTTTTTTTTTAATTCTCAGATTTAGTTTTAAATGACAACAATAAAAAGAGCCCATATTCCCATAGTGAAATAAACCACGGCAACAACGTGAAATGGAGGAAAATAAATATGAAGAAACATTTTTAGAAATCAGTTGTATATTAGGCAAGTTACATAACCACTTTTGTGCAGTTCTCAGAACATGCATACTAGGTAGGTAGGATATTGCCCAAATTTGCAGATGAAGAATGTGCTTAGCAGGGAGCCAAAGGTTGTTTATCTTGTCTTGGGTGGGCAGAGGTGGGACTCCAACTCACATCTATTTGATCTCAAACTCAGTTTCTTTTTACCATACATAAGCAAAGACCCTTGATTTTTATTGATCAGTAGTTGTTAACACATTTCTCCAGAAGGTCTTACTAGATGTTTTGACTTTTGTGGTGGAAGGGGAGTTACCAGGGATCGAACTCAAGGACATTCTACCACTGAGCTACATTCTAAATCTTTTTTTATTTTTTGTTTTGAGAGAGGATCTTTGTAAGTTGTTAATTGGGCAGACTGATCTTGCACTTGTGATCCTCCTGTCTCAGCCTCCTGACCAGCTAAGGTTACAAGTTACCACTATACCTGATGACTCTTACTCATTTTGATGTGCATGAAATTTCATTCCAAATTAGGTGCAATTAAGATAATGAGAGTATGATATAATCTCAAAGGACATTGGTTTGTGGTCAGACAGCCCACAGTTCAATCTGTGGGCTTTGATACAGCTGTCCAGTTCTTGATGTATGTAAGTGCTTCCTCAGAGAACTCACATGTAGGAAGAGAACTAGAGGGCACTAAGGTTATTTAGATGGAAGATATAAATGTAATACATGAAAACAAGATCATTAGAAAAAAAACTAGAATTTATAGCCCAGAAAGCATCATTAGAGTTCTCATCTCCTTGTTTATTCTCTTGTAAACAAAAGAATGTTTTACACTGAACGTTTTTGGCTGGGCTGTTGGTGACCAGCCATGACATGCATAGATTGATGAGGGACCAGATTACAGGCCCCTAATCCCAAAGTCCAGGTTAACTTGCCTTTGACATGGAGAAGTATGCAAAAGATCGCAGACTTCCTGGCCATATGGGAAAGCCGCATAGTACTCCTGAGGCAAGGTAACATTCTACTGAGGGCAATATAAAATGCAAACATCCTGGTGTGGAGAAGGACCTTAACTTGTTCCCCTTTGAGATGCTAAACTTGGTCCCTATCTGGCTATTCTAAACTTACTGCAGTCGCTGTCCCTGGAATAGTGTACCACTCCCTCCCCTGTGCTTCTTGCTGATTAATAAAAGCTGGCCCACCATGGAGTTCATTAAAGCCTATCCACTAGAGTTAGATTCCTCCAGGTCCCCCATTGCACATTGAATATTGTTTCTGTCTCTCTTTTATTCCCCATTTTTTTCTCTCCAGGTATTCGAAGGTCTGAAGAGCTCCCAATGCTGGGCCATGTTCTACATGCTGAAGACTAGAGTCAGATGCAGGCTTTGCACCTAGGGAATGCAATCAGAACAGTGGCAGATTGGCTCCTCTGCACCAGACACTGTTTCCAGCACTTGGTGTATGAGAGAGACAGAGTTATGTGTACACCTGGAACTTCTACTCTACTGGAGGAGATAAAAATCCCAACAAATAGATTGGAGGATGGTAAGTGAAATGGCGAAGATTAAGGCAAAAAGAGAGGGGGAAATGGAATCAAGGAGATAGGACTCAAGAGGATGGTCCAAAAGTCTCACTGGGGGAGTGATATCTATCAGATTCTGGAAGGAGGATTAGAAGGAAGCCATGCCAATGTCCTGGGAACTGACATTTCACACAGGCCAGGAGGATCAGGGCCCCAGAGGTGTTGGGGGAAAGTGGCGTGACCATCAGGACTGGATGAAATGAGATGTGCGTGGGGGAGGTGGGAAGGGAGGGGATCACAGCAGCTGCTGAAAGCCAGATGTGCAGCCTTGCAGGAGAGGGTACAGGTGCTGGCTCTCCCTCTAGAGAGACTGGAATCACTGAGTGATGACATCATCTGCCTTACAATTGAAAGGAATCACTCTGGCTTCTGGAAATGCACATAGCTTACAGGAGGGAAAGGACAGAAGCTGAGCATCTCCCAGGAGTAATCGGATGCAAAAGAGAGGGGGTGGGGCTCCACAGAGGAATCACAGTCTGTCTCCAGCCATAGCTAAGTAGCTCCTATGCACCAACATCCAGGTGAATGCATAGTGTACATGCTAAAGGAAAAATGAAAAGCATTTACTTGAATAGACTAGGAAAGAAACAAGAGCTAAATCTGATCTCAGAATTCAGAGCCTGAATTCAGCCAAGTTAATTGTCTGCTATAAGATTCTGATGTTATCTAAAGGAAAATAAAAGCCCAGAATGCCTTCAATATGTCATTTCTAAATGTTCAGGATACAATATGGAATTATGAGCTACTCCAATTAACAAGAAACTACACTTCATATTTAACAGAAAGTCAGTGGAAACCAACACCAAGCTAGCTGACTAAGATGTTGGAATTAGCAAGCAAGAACTTTAAAGTGGTTCATACAAATATATTTAAAATATAGAGGAAAATATGCACTTAATAAATGAATATATAGAACATGTTACTATAGAAATAGAAAATATTTTAAAAGAATAAAAAGAAAATTCTGTAGTTGGGAAATAAAACATCCAAAGTAAAAGATTTAAAGTGAAAGAAAGAACTGGATGGGCTACTTGGTGGTTTGTGAAAAACAGAAGAGTCAGTGGAATTCAAGAAAGATCAATTAGAAATTGTTTATCTGAAGGCCAAAGAGAAAATGGAGTATTAAAGATGTACAGAGGCTAAGGAACATATAAAATTATATTTTAAAAACCTAATGTACATATAACTGAAGTCCCCAAAAGCAAAGATATAAGAATATGGCAAAAATGTTGCATATATAGTAGCCCACTTTTTTCCCTATTTGGTAAAAGTCACAAATTTACAAATTCAAGAAGCTCAGGAAATTTCAAAACAAAACACAGATAACCTCATACCTGGAAATGCCATAGCCAAACTTCTGACAACAAAAAATAAAGAGAAACATTTTGAAAGCAGCTATAGGAAAAAATTACATGTTCCACCCAGAGGTGTAATGATTTTAATAATCACTGAGTTTTCAGTTGAAACAATAGAAACCATAAGAGAATACATGATCTTTCATGTGAAAAACATAAACTAAAAGTGATATCACAGAATTCTATATACAGTAACTATCCTTCTGGAATTATTAGCTACTAAAATAAATATATTTTCAGGTTAAAAAAAAAAACTAAGCTAAATTGTTATCAATAGACTTGTACTTGCAGAAATGTTAAAAAAAAATTGCTCTTCGGGCTGAATGGAAGTTTGAAAGACAGAAATCTGGAATTTTTAGAAGGAAAAACAATGAACATGATAACAGTAGTAAATAATAGAAGTTTGTTTTTTGAAGTACATATGACTGTTTGAAGCAAAAATCATATTGCTATATTGTGAAGCTTATAACACATAAGACGTATATCAACTAGAACATGAAGAACAGAGAGAGGATATTTTTTTCCCCCATTAACTTTATTCGTACATTTTAGGTATAAAATACAGTTACATTCATCATTGGAATCTTGTACCAGTCTCTTGGTTCTTTTTTTTTTCCCCTTCCCTTGCCCTCCCTTCACCCCCTCCACCCTTCCCTATTTGCAAAGACCTTGTTTCCATTTTTTCCCTCTTCTCATATATTTTTCTTTCCCTTTTTTCCCTTCCCCTACCCCTCCCAATTCCCCTGCTCTTTTAGACCTTTTCTTCCTGT
>NW_004624730.1:1142746-1157836 GCF_000247695.1 Heterocephalus glaber
AGATCCTCTTTTGTTGCCAGTTCAGAGAGTCCAGGTGGTTGAGTATCAGAGTGTTCCATCTCGTTTCCCTTTGGGGTTGCTGTAGGTGATCTGGAGCTCTGTTTTTGAGACTTGTTTATGTGTTTTCTCATTTCCATAGTGGGGGTGGGAGTGGTGCTTCTGGCACCCACACAGCTCACCTTCTCTGCCCTAGGAGCCTGGGATGGAGGTGGGGAGCTTCCTTCTGGGTACTGGGACAGGCTGAGCTTCTCTGCCCTAGTGAGAGAGGATAAATGAGCCCGCACAACTGCAAGATGCTAGCCTGTGAGGGACGTGGTACAATATTAATTACAGGTCCACTGAAAGTTGAAGTTGTGTATTGTACTTCCTAGAGCAAACATTGGAAAAATTATCTAAAGAAATAAAGCTAAAATCCCAATATACATTAAAATGGAATTCTAAAGAATTTCAATTTATCTTTTCTCCCTAAAAATCAAAATGTAATAAATAGGAAAATAGAAGAAGGAAACATGGAAAGGACAATAGAGAACGAAAGAATGTTTTGTTCTACCCTCTTAAATTCAGTACCTGAAGCCTGCAAATTTAGTTGATAAAAGACAAATTAACAGGAGAAAAATACTGCCTTCTATACATATGGGAGCCAATAAAAGGAGTGGTTGGCTCTTTAAATAAAGTTAAAGACTTTATCCCTAACTGAGTAGGGCAAAAGGACATACACAAAAGGATCATGTGAAAAAAAATATAGGTTTCTTTGTGAAAGACAAAATGAGTGTTAAGGAGAACAAGTAAGAGATAAAATTTGTGATAAGTCTGTGCATAAAGATGCTAGGGGTCTGCCCAGCTTCTCCAGAACCTGTGAAGCTCCTGGGTAGGGGGTTTACGGCAGCCCTGACCCCTTAGGAGCTTCCCTTTGGGGTCAAGTTAAGAAGGTTCCAAAAAGACTTCCATCTCCTTCTGCTGATTCTTAATCACCTTTACTTCAAAATAGTGACATATTTTGAGGTGGTCTGGTCTGCTCCCCTACACACACACACACACACACACACACAAACACACTCACCTGTACCAATAATCACATTTAATGTAATTAGAAGAAATACTATGAAAACAATATATGTAAGATATCTTGAATGACTACTTTATTACCAGATAAAGGAGATTTAAAACAAGAAATACAGTCAGAGATAAGGAAGGACATTTCATAATAACTAGTGGGTCAATATTTCAGGAAGACATAGCAATCACAAGACTATATGTCAGACATACAGTCACAAGACTATATGCACTGAATAACAGAGCTTTATTTGAAGCAAATCTGACAAGAGCAAAAGAGGCAACCACAGCCACAGTTGGAGATTTTAACACACCCTCTCAGCAACTGATAAAACCAAAAACCATCAATAAAAATAGAGACTATTTGAACAACACAAATGATGACCTTGATGAGACATCTCAATTGTCAGACATTACCTATCTTGCCTACCTGGGAAGATGGCACTGATGAGACAGGTACAGCCTGAGGACTGGGAGACTTGGGACTTGGAAAGAAGAGCAGCTTGGGTTGACCATGCAAAACTGGGAGCTTCATAACTTTGCTAGTAGAATTTTGAATGCAACAAAGTTTTACGAGCCTAGATTTCAAGCAAGAAGTTAGGACTGTAGTGTAAATTTGGGCATTAGCAACACATATATAATCTTAAGAATGCAAGGACTAGAGCTTTATCAGGGTAGTTATGTAGTCATGTAGAAAAGAAAAGAGGTTCAAAGACTGAGTGTCAGAGTACTGAAAGATTTAGGGATGAGGAAAATGAGGAGCAACTAGCAAAGTATACTGAGAAGGGAGAACGGTCATTAGTGGTCTGAAGTCAGTTTTGGTGGAGAGCGTGAGGATAGTGCCTGACCGGGGTGGACTCAAGGGAGAAGGCTGGGTGGAATTTGGAGAGTGAATGTAGACCTGAGGTAGGGATGGGGAGAGGTGTTGTTAAGTGTTCTTTTTTATAAAAGACCGGACAGTAACTCTATTAGCTGTGTGCACAGCATGGTCCCTGTGTAACTGTCAACTCTACTGCTGAAGTGCGAAAGCAGCCATAGATGAGGTGACCAGTGTGGTTGTGTTCTAATAAAAATTTGTGCATAAACAGTGAGCCAGATTTGACACACAGAATATAGATAACTCTGGTGAGAAGCAGATCCCTGACTTCAGTGGGAGACAGAGGAAGACAGGCAATGGAGAAGGAAGATGAAGGCTTAGCACTCAGGATATGAGGAAAATATTTACAGGGTTGATGGCTGTGAGCCATACCAGTTCGCATGAGGAATCTTGACTGGGGAAAGTTCACAGGTAAATATCATGTGAGCTTTTCTCTGTTTGGCTGAAAGTTGAAGTTATCCACTTGAATTAAGTTGCAAAGAAAGTATATGGAGAGTGAGAAGAACTGGGTTGAAGACCTGACCTAGGAATTTCCTGCAAGGAGAAAGGGTGGCAAGAGAAGGCTCCTAAAAGAAAGATCAGATGGATGGGGCTGTAGCTCAGTAGTAGTCTTGCCTAGCATGCATAAGGCTCTGACTTTGATCCCCAACACCTCAAAAGTTAAAAAATAAAATAAAATAAAAGATAGATAAGAATTAGGCACAGACCCATCCTAAGTGTACATGCTATGTAGCTGCCCAAGGTCCTATGCTCAGAGCAGACCCATGCTCGGCTTAACAATATGATAACACCCCCTTGAAATCCACAGTCATTGTTAAAAAGTGACTGCAATTTTATGTGCACTGAGGTCTGAAAATTGTGTAGCTTTTCCTGACCAGGAATGCAGTTTTAGAATAACAAGGATGGGAAAAAGCATTAATTGAGAGGAGTTTGAATAGGGGAGGCTTCTAGATTAAAAAGTCAACTATAAGGCATTATTCTTTACTGCCTTCTTAAATTTCTCTGAAAACAAAATAATGATATAAAGAATATGCAATGTTCGGTGATTACAAAGAAATAACTGCATTGTCAAACCACAAGTTCTGAAGCTCGCTCTTGGCATTCTGAGAGAGGAGAGGAGGTTGCTGGGGACTGGCCTGTCCCACCACCTGAGGTCCAGGATGAGGCAGGCCAGAGACAGGCCCTGAGATCGTCTGAGCTCGGATGTGGACACCTGCAGAAGAGGCCTGCTCTAAAATGGCATTTTAAGAAGGCCGTGCCAATAAGCCACTTATATTTCCTATGTTAGAGTCAAATGCAAGAGCCTGTGGTGTATTTTGTTTGGATTATGTGGTGTTTTTACAATCAATGTGGCTTTTACTTTAAAACCCATGTTGCTAGATTCAGTTGAGAAGGAAATCCTGGCCATGGTAAGCTCACATAACAAGCTAATGACCCTGGCTCCACTAAGTAGTTGCTGTGCCCCGGCATGGGGGACACATTGCTGGTCGCCAAAGACCCCACCACTCTCTCTGGTCTCACACTTGCCCCCCTCTGCTCATTCCCATCGTTGATTTGATCTCTGCAAGTACCTGAGGTTTAAAACCCTGACATGTCTCTAATCTTCGAGCCTGGGCACATCGCTAGGGAGCTGGCATGGAGGGTGGCATGAGCTTTACTGAGATCTGTGCTGACTCAGATGACGTTACACAAGCTCTTATGTGGGGCTATTTAGAAAACCTAGCTAAGTGCAGCTCAACACCCAGAGCTCACTGCCAACCCCCAGCCTCACACTTTTGTCTGGAAGCTTAAGGAAAATGACCATCACTTCCAGATTGAATATTAGCCAGAGACGAGCCTTCTAAAAACAAATGGGGAACATGTTGATCAGTTTATCAAAACAATGAGAAAACAAAGAAGGGGAAGATGCATCAGCCCGGCTGAGACTGAAGGCTAAATTGAGTCTGCTAGACAAAAGGAGAAAGGGTGAGCTTTTAGGGCCAGGGCTTCAGCATGAGTGTAGTCCAGCTGCAGAGTGGCATGGGGTGGCACCAGTGACAACTCAGCTCCCTACAGCTCCCAGGCCAAGGCAGCCGGCTGCAAGAGTGGCCACCAAGCTGGCTCAGGCTAAGGCACCTCTGTGTATCCTTCCCTCTCCCTCCTGTTGTCCCCCAGAGCCTCAGTGCAGCCATCCTTAGGTCACGCTGCATTGGAGCTTTTCTGAATCACTGAGGGAAAGTTCACTAAGAGATCTGAAGAGAGGGGAGGCCTTGGGATTGTCCCTTCTCTCCCCACAAAGTAGGACTGATAGGCAGAGGGTGATATCACCCTGTCCTCATTCTTTGTCCCTTGGTTCATCAGACATTTCCAGGCCTGTGGAAGCTGAGCATGGGCACCGCAGGCCAGCAGACTTTTTGGGATGGTGGCAGGTGAGTGGCATTCTTGAGTTCCCATGACTCAGGCTATGATGCAGGCAGGCCTGCCCCCTCACTCCTGGTCATTCATAAGCTAGATGCCTCCCAAGGCCAGGTCTCATGCCTTCCCTTGTCTGGGTCACTCCACTTGAACCCCATCCACATTCTCTAGTCTACAAAGTTCTCCATCTATGTTTCTTCCCAAGAGCTAATATCCTTGAACAGAGCCTACTGGAGTTATAGTTCCATCAGGAGAAAGGGGATACAACCCATAAGCCAGACTATTCAGGTCTTCTAGAGGAGCCACTGCTACTTCACTTCTATTTTGGGGGAAATCCACTTGTGCCAGACCCTGCAGTTACCCAGCAACAAGTGGAGGCATTAATGTAATGATCCCCATCTCTAGATTCATGATCTCAGAGCTAAGTGGGAAACACCTTGCTTTATGTATCAAGGTCCACAGTCACTGAATCCCCTAGCTGCTCCTGAATAGAGAAAAAGTAGCATTTAAGGACTTGTAACTTCCTGGCTTATCTGGCCATGTAAACTGGACTCTCATGCTTTGAATCCAGCAGCAACTGCTGCAGGGTCTAGCACGTAAGTTTGGATAACTAGAAAAAAAGACCTTTATACTATTTCTGCAATTATAACTTCATTTACTAAATGATATCTGAAGATGCTCTTTAATGGAAGTAGCTAGTGCTAGGTCAATCCCAACCTGAAAACTGGGGAATGATTAAGGAGGAGTAAGAAAACATTCAGTACTGTGGAGGAAGAGTTGGGAAGAGGTTGATCAATGCATACTAAGTTATAGTTCAATAAGCGTAAAAAGTTCTAGTGCACTATTGCTCAGCAAAGTGACTACACAGCACAAGAATGTACTGTGTATTTCAAAAAACTAGATAAGAGGATTTTAAATGTGTTCACTATATAGAAATGATAAATGAGTAGAGAGGTGTGTTTATCCTTATTTCAACATTACACACACACACACACATATTTAATTTCCTAATTATCAAAATGCACTTAACCCATTATTAAGTGAACCCAACTAGGTGCATATTATTATTATTATTATTATTATTATTATTATTATTATTTTGGTACCAGGGGTCGAACTCAGGTCCTTGTGCTTGTGCAGCAGGCGGTGAAACTACTGAGCTAAATCCCCGGCCCAAAGGTGCATATTAAAATATTGTATGCAAATAACACTTTCTATAACATTTCGATAACATTTTATGAAAGATAAATAAAGCATACTATTCTATACTTTATCATTGTATTGAGTTCCAAAAGAAGCAACATGGGATGAGTTTGGATTATTTGAACTGCTGAAGCCGTGCAAATGATGGCGAATTCTCTGTTCTTTTTAACTAGGTAAAGAACTGTGATCTCTTCCCTCTCATACGCCAAAGTCACTATGTGGAAATCTATGTACCAGCCCAGAACATAAGAAAGAGAATTGGTAAAGATGAAAGTGAGAGATTTGGTAAAATGTATATACAACGACCTCAGTAATGAAACCTGTGTTGCTCTGACTTCTTTTTTTTTGTTTTTGTTAAATTCTTTTATTGGTACATTGTAGGTATACAACACAATTACATTTCTCATTGGGAATTGTACCTTTACATGATGCATCTTGGTTCTTACTTTTTCCCCATTCCTAGCCCTCCCTTCACCCCCTCCACCCTTCCCTATTTACAAAGACTTTAATTCCATTTTTTCCATTTCTCATCATTTTTCCTTTCCCTTCTTTCCTTTCTCCTGCCCCTCCCACTACCCCTACCCCTTATTAATAGCAACAATATCTAGCTTTTAAGTTGTCATTGTGAAATGTGTCTGCATGCTTGAAAGGTGGCCCCCACCTGCTACTGCATCCTGCAGTTGATGTAATTTCTCACCATCATGAAAAGAGGCGGAGCTACTTCTCACCCAAAGGCATGCAGAATCACACCTGGCAGGGCTGCCACGACAGGGAAATACTGGAGGGCAGCACACTTCAACTCCCTGGTGAATTTACAGGGCCATGTAAATCACCTGAGCCTGTGTTATTTCTTTGAGTCATTCATCTGGATCAGAATCCTGTTAGAGATGATGGATTAACACACTTATTTCTTTATAAATAAGACAAATTATCTTTGCTTAGATCAACACTTGATATTCTTTGTAAGATAGGTTAACAGAGAGTATTTTCTTACTATGTTAGTGTAACTTTCACTAAGATTCCTTAGAAAGAGTCCATTTAATTCCATTAAATTTCTTTTAATTACTGATGAATTGAGTTTTCTTGAATGGGGTTTATGGGATTAATTCAAAGCATCAGAAAATCAATTTCAGTTGCTGAATGCTGAACATGCTCCAAGCCTATGGCATGTGAAACAGAGCTGCCAATCTACAGAAACACGGAGGAAAGGAACAGGGTGGGCTGGTAACTTTAGGATGGATGTTCTTCAAGCATGCTCAATCAATTCCATTGCATAGCTATTCTTTGCCTTTCCAGCTGGTGTGCCTTCTTCCTCATAAAGTGGCAGTGATGTAGAGGACAGTATTGCTTTTGAACTCTGCCTCCCCAACATTGATTCCTAACACTGTGGAATGTCAAAAGAAACAGGAAGAAAAGATAATGCTTTCCTGATGCTGCCTGCCCTCAGCTGTGTGGCTGCACCACCACAGTGTTGTACATGCACCACCAGTCTGCTTGCCACCTCTCAGTGTCCACAGTTCAGCCTGACAGGTCCTGAAAGTGTCCAGTCTCCGGTGACTCTTTATCAAGTCAAGATGCATCTTCAAAATCCTGTCTCCCACAAGGAGGGATTATTTTAAAGATGATCTATTTTGTAGCCTCTTCTTTTCCAAGTTACACTCTTTCCACACAATACTAGTAAGATTAGACTCTACTCCTCTGGGGACCAGCCCACGAGGATCCAAATGTGTTGTTTTCATTGTGATGATGAGTGTTTCAGATAAAAGTAATAAAATAGGTAAATCTGTAGGAAATTTGGAAACTGTGAAAAGTCAATAAAGGAGAAATGCTTAAGCAATTGAATCATAACAAACTATGCCATCTTAAAGCTACACAAATAAAGAGAAGTTTATTTGGGTATTTGAACTTCTGGCCCTTCAACATTTTCAAACTTATGAATCTCCCAAGTTGTATGAAAGGCTGTTGTTAGATTTTTAAAATTTAACATAGTGCTACATTTCTCTAATAGAATCAAAATGTAATTGCCCAAATGTACTTGCTAGTCTGAATTGAATCCCTGCCTGTTTTCCACAATTTAGCTCCAGCTTCCATAACCACTAATTTCAGGGAATGTAATTTGAATTTCTGTTTATCCAAACAAGATGGAACTGTGAAGATATACTCTTATGATGCATAATAAAAGCAAATAGTGGACTCTAATTGTCAGGATTCAGTTTTAGCTTGCAACACTGCTCTCCTCTATTAGCAGATAATCAAAAATTTCCAAGGAGATGAATGTGCATGTGTAGTTCACATAAAAATGAGAACAGTGTGAATTTCTGAAATTACATAGAAGATAATTCAGGACTAGGGAGCCTCCACAATACAGCACCATTGCAATCATATATTTTGTAACGTAAGGGAGCACTTTATAGAGAATAAAACCAATTAGGTGTGTGCTATGGATTGAATTATGCTCCTCTCCAAAATTCATATCTTGAGCCTTAATTTCCATTAATTCAGGATGTGACCTTGTTGAAAAAAGTGTCATTGCAATATAATCAGTTAAGTCAGGATGAGGTCATGTAGAGCAAAATGGGCCTCTGATCTGATCTGACAAGTGTATTTGTCACAAGTACATTTGGAGACAGACACTCATATAAGACAGAGCTATGTGAACCCATACCTATCACCATGCACTAAGCTAAGATCGAAGTGTATTAAAGATCTACCCATGTTTATAGCAGCATAGTTTATAATAGCTAAAGCTTGGAAAGACCCCAAGTGCCCATCATCTGGAAACTGGATAAAGATGTGGTTTTTTTTTATAACATGGAGTACTACTCAGCCATAAAGAATGAAAAACCAGAGACATTTATAACTAAATCGATGCATATTGAGGCCATACTCTTGTGAAATAAATAGGACACACATGTGTAAATACCAAAGAGTTTCTCTAGTGTGAGAAACTGAAAGTGTAAATAAGGATTAAAATGATTAAAACGAATAATTGATAATTTGAAATAGGAAAAGATCCAAATGTGTAGGGGTGGTGGGAGGTGAAGGGGAAAGGAAAGACAGGAATGGAAAAATTATAAGAGAAGAAAAAAATGGAAACGAAATCTATGTAAACAGGGAAGGCGGAGGGGGTGAAGGGCACACAGGTAATGGGGGAAATAAAGAACCAAGATACATCATGTACAGGTACCAGCACCCAATGATAAATGTAAACATACTGTATACCTAAAATGTACCAATAAAAGAATTTAAGGGGAAAGAAAAGACAGAGCTATGTGAAGATGAAGGCAGAGGTTACGTATGCTTTGTGACACCATCCTAGGTCGAATTCTGAAATGGATTTGTCCTCTAAAACAGAGTTCTGTGTGTGTTCTCAAAAGGGGCTGTGTGACCTGTAAACAAATAGCTATCTTCTGTCACTTGTTTAAATTTCTTTAAATTGAAAAATATTGATCTGCATGAATTTTAACACCTTAATATCTAATATGCATTGTGAATCTCTAAGAACAAAAATCTAATATGTAGCATTTCCTAAAATTTCTTAATCTCTGGACTCTTTTGTGGATAGTACTCATGAATAACTTCCAGAAAGAGTGAATCCTGGAGCATAATTCTAATGTCTGCAAGAGCAAACGTAGGTCCCCTTTGTGGTAAACATCTAACAGACAATCAACTTGACTTTGTATACTTTATTTTATTCATTATTTTTTTTGACCCAGGGTCTCACTATGTAGTTCTAGCTGGACTTGAACTCACTATATAGCCCAGGCTGCTCTTGAATTCTTGGCAATCTTCCTGCCTCAGGCACCTGAGTGCTGGGATCACAGGCATGCGCCACCATGCCTGACTTCAACTGACTTCAGATGTGTTCCTGAAGAAGATAACTGAGCAAATGGACACAACAATAGTCATAGGCATAGTGGATGAAAACTATGGAAGCTGAAACAAATGAAGGAAATTCTGATTCTGAAGACTCAAAGGGCATAGTTAGAAGCAAAGAGAAATGAAAGAAGAAGAAAATCCCATAGAGCAGGTGCATGTGTATAGCCATGTACACATATGTAATTTTTTGTTTTGAATTTGGGCTGTTTTAAAAAGTTTTTACATCTGTGTACACTGTGGTAGGATAAATGAACTCCCCTACTCCAAATTTTCTACATACTAATCCTGGGAAACACAAATGCTACTTTATTCTGCTGAAAATGTCAACTAACTAAGGAGCTTGAGATAGGCAGCTCGTCCTGGATTCTCTGGGTGGACTCTAAATGCAATCATGTGCTTCCCTAACAGGAGATTAAGACACACACAGAGGAGAAGGTGAAGAGAAGACAGAATGAGGAGAGACCTGAAAATGCTGGCCTCAAGGATCAAGTGGGCCTGCCACAAGCCAAAGATGCTAGCATCTGAGAGGCAAAAATTGTCCTGGAGACCCACCTGGGGGAATGTGATTCTCACAACACCTAGGCTTTGGCCTAGTCACACTGATTTCAGATCTCTGGCATTCAGAACCATAGAATAATAAAGTTTTGTCTTAAGCTACCAAGTATATGCTCATTCCAGATATAGGAAACTGGAACATGGAGTATTTGTTTCTTTAACAAATAGGCAAATAGTACCACATCTAAAATTATAAATGAAAATACATTGAAAAGTACAGTGAAAAATACATTTTTTGACTTTTCTTGTCTCTTAACACATAGATTCTTTTTTTTTTTTTGGTACCGGGGATGGAACTCAGGACCTAGTGCTTTCAAGGCAGGTGGTGGAACTACTGAGCTAAATCGCTGGCCCCAACAGATAGATTCTTGATTACATTTGCAGAGATATTTTTCCTCTTCAATCATACATTTATATAGATTGTATCTTTTTTCTCTACTCAAATGAAAGCATTCTGTGCAGCCATAATTTTAAAAATCTTGAATGTGTACTGAAAAACTTTCCAGGCTAGTAAATAAAATGTTGCTTCATTCTTTTCAGCTACTCTATCTTCCTCTGTTTTGATGTACTATACTGTAAACTATCCTTACTGATGGATGTCATTGTTTGTGATGTATAATTTATAATAATGCTTAGAAGAATTTATAAATGACAAGATGGTAAGAATGGACCATGAAGAAGAGGTTGAGTAATGAGAAATGAACACCACTCTGGCTAAAGTATCTTCTCTGAGATATTGAGTTCCAGAAAGCAGCCAGGCAACTTTTGTAGTATTTTAATGGGAAAGATGCATTCCCCACTTATTTATATAGTGAATTGTTTGAAGAACTAAAACACAAAATTAAAATGCTAATGAAAAATATCTCAAGCAAAAATTTAGTAGATGGGTTGTACTTTCCAAGGATGCTGGAACAATACTTACCCCTAACCACGGATGAGCCTGTGGCTCTCTTCTTGCCCATGCAATTTGGTAGAAGTGGCTCTGTCTGACTTCCTAGACAAGGTCATGAAAGGGGTTATAGCATCTGCCTGGCTGACTAGAACAATGGCCTGGGGACTCTGAGCTACTATATGCAAAGTTCGAGTAATCTGAAGCCTCCTAGCTCTGAGGAGGCCTGTGGGACACACAGACCCAGCACTTGGGTGCCAGCTCAGTGTCTGGTGAGAGCTCCAGGCAGAGGTGACAGTCGAGGCAAGTTAACAGACTTGTCTTTGGGTGACTCCGGCCCTCAGCCCTGGAGATTTCTCAGCTGAGCTCCAAAAAATTAAGAAGCTGACTACTTATCTTTGATGTGAAATTTAAATTCATTGCCTAAAGAACCTACCTAAGATAAAACGGATTCATGCCTCTAAGTTTGGGGATGGTTTGTTATGAGCAATGGTAACTGGAAGAGTGGTTTGGAGAACAGTTTCTTATGCAAAAACTCTACTTATGTGCTCTGAAAGCATTGAAACCTTCAGTCTTTTTGAGAAGCAATATTATTTAGGAGCTAGTTGTTACCCTTGCATTAGTCAGTGTTCTGGTGCTGTGACAAAAAGCCTGCGATGATCAAGATGAAAGGATGAAGGTGTGGCTGATGGTTGTTTCAGGGAGGGCAGGGGCTCTGGCATCTCCTGGAAGGGCACATCCTCTATGACCTAAACTTCTCCACCAGCTCCACTCTCAAAGGTCCTGCCACCTCCCAAAGTGCCATAGGGTGGCAGCCAGGACTTTACAGGGGGACTTTGTGAGACAGGTAAAATTCAGCCATAATCCTCCTTAAAGGGAAAAGACACTTTTGATCACATTCTTCTTTCAATGAAGAGGGGCTTCTCAAAGCTGAAAATTTAAGACCTACACCATCATAAATTAAATCACTTCTTTCTCTTGCAGTTCTCCAATCCTCTCAATTTCTGCAAACTCCTTGCCTAGTGAAGAAGCCACTATTGTACATTCTACCCCAGATTGGATTTTGGACTTTGTATAACTGGATTGCTACAGTATGCATTCTTTTTGTGTCTGCATTTTTGCTTAATATTATGTTTGAGGTGTTTTCAAAATAGTACTGGGAAAAATGATAAATTATTTGCAAATAGCACTTTTTACACTTTATTATGTACATTAACATAAAAGCTAGAAAAAAATGTAACTACAACTGCAAGTGAAAGACATTGTTTATAACATCAACATCAATGTAGAGGAATTCAAGAAGAAATAATTTGCTAGATTCTACTTAAAATTCAACCTATTTCAAAGCTGGTATAAAATTAAAAGGTAATTCAATAACTGGAAGATATGTAGAATAAACCTGACAGACAAAACATTGTCATGTACTTTACACATAAAAAACTTTTGTAATCGATTAGTGAAGAAGAGATTATGAGAAAACTGAGAAATGTAGAAAAACGAGTGTGAAGATATACACACACCAATCACAGACGTAAATAAAACAAGCAGACAACTGCTTTTGTACATCTAATTGTAAATATACTTCAATTCATAAAATTACATCAAGGTAGTAATCTGAATTCCAAGTATTTATACACAAAGACATTTTATAATGCTTTAAGCAATCTAAATGTTTAACAGTAAGATGGGCAGTTCTGTAAATGAGAGAACATCATTGCTCTGGAAACTATGTAGCAGTGAAAATCATGCTTTGGTGAATAGTTGCTCACAGGGAAAAGTCTTCAGTATATACTATAAATTGTAAAACATGAAATTTGAAAAAGTGCACAGTGTGCATGCATACTTACGTGTGTGTCTGCCAGTATAAAGGCACTTGCAGGAAACTGCACCACCCAATGACTCAGAGTGCTTCAGTGGAGTTAGGGAGATGCAGGTGTTTTAAGCTTCCTTTGATTTAATATTCCAAATGTTGTGCCCTGCAGGATTTCAATCCTTTCATTCAGCTAACAAAGGTTTATGTATCCATACTGTATGATCATAAGAGAGAAGGACAGGGAGAAGGAGAAGGTCTAGAAATCATTCCATAGCAAAAGAAGGTCAAGGGGAAAGCTTCCAGGTTTCACTCAGTGGGGATTTCCTCAGTAGATTCCATGCTTTTGTTTTTACTAGTCCATATTTGCAGTACCTAATGATCATGCTTCTCATGTGGAGTCTGTACATGTACATGACATGTCTTAATTCTTTCTTAATCCCATTTCCCTTCCCTCTGCCTCCTTCCTTCCACCTCTTCGTCCTCTTCCTTTTGCAAAAAATCTATCTCCCTGCTTTCTATTTTCTGTCATCTATTTTGGTCTTTAATTTATTTATATTTGGGATTTCTCACATAAAAGAAACCATTCTGTGGAAGCTTCTGCTTTTCCTGAGCTCTCTTTTCTCTGGGTGGAATGGCACCTGCATCAGTGGGTTCCATTTCTGTCTTTGAACACAAATACAGAATTGACCACCATGTTTTGTACAGATACCAACCTAATCACTTCCTGGAGAAGAAATAACTCTTAGGGGTTTCATAAAGAATCAGTTTACCTCTGCAGTATTGTCTCTACTTTATAGAACCAGACTATTTTTAAAGAATATTAAGACACAATTTTATATTAAAACAACACAGAAAATCCTGCTTGTTATTGCAGGGGCAGTTAATTTGTGCAGGTTTTCAGCTTCCCTCTGTACACATGCTGGCCCATCTTGAGTTCAGATAACCTACCAGCAGGTTTACTCCTGACAGCACCCTTCACTGTTGGCCAGGATTTCAGTCTTTTTTCTATACCTCAAGCAGTCCCTGTGACATACATGGCTGCTGTCCTGTCTGGGCACATCAGTGTGTCCCTCCAGCAAAGGTCGAACTTGTTCTTTACCTGTACTTCTACTTCTATCATTATTTTTTCAAGGTGTTTCTGAGAACACTTGGCCTGATGTGGATTTGGGGATAAGTTGGACCAGAATCCAATTCATTTGTTATTCAAACAGAAAATACAAGTGATTGGAACAATCTAATCTGGAAACCATAAAACTACAAGGGAACCACCCAGGTATCAATGTCACTGATTCATTCTCATGCATTCTTAGTCATCCACTTATTGTCATTTAAGTTAATAAAATAATGATTAATAAACAGACACACCCCTTATTATATACACATCTTCTTTGAAAGCAAATGCTCCATGTTTCTAGCAACTTTCCTTATGACTCCTGTCGCCAGGACTTGGTATTAAAATATTGAAACATTCTCATTTCCTGTTATATAATTTTTACATAAACACACCAGGGACCCAGGGAGGAAATGCTCTGCTCTGAAGATGTGAGGTTCCCTTACTTAACCAGTAAACCCTAGTTATTCTAAGTGCAACACTAGATACCATGCTGGTCTCTGGCAACTCTGCCTTTCCATTTTCCTCCTCTCCTCTGCTGACCCTATTGGCTGAGGGGCTCTGGCTCCTTGTGCTGCTGGCTGTTCCTCCTCTTTTCAGTTCTGTTTATCCAGATTTCTTCCTATATTCACTTTGCCACTATAAGGCTTTATAAAAATGCATAGTAAAATAGTATCTTGGGCTCCATTCTTTCCAACAACCTAGCGAGTATTAACTGTTGCAAAGACTGCCATGCCAAATTAAATACAGAGGTCAAGATAGCAATTATAGCTGCAGACCCAGTCCCGAGGTTGCCAATTGTGCTGAAAACACCGAATCAGCCCGTTGCAGACAGGCAGGTCTGCGGACATGGTCCCGAGGTCGCCAGTCATGCGGAAAACACGAATCAGTCCACCCCCCTGCAGCAATCTACTGGACCCCCATCTCCTGCTCCTTTAGCCTCTTCTCTGTACAGCCACCTGATTCCAAACTACAAAGATGCAGAGGATACCGGACCACCGCACCACTGTATTGGAGCTAATCAAGTTCTCATCATTTAAAGAATTCCTGCCCAGAGGTAGGGGCTTCTGAGCAGCCATCCCACTGCTCCTGGCCCAGAGGGAGGGGCTTTTGGGCCACCATCCCTACCACCACTCCCGGCCCCTGGCCCACTGCTCCCAGCTCAGAGGAGGTAAGCAGAGCGGAGGCCAATGGTACCCTCCCTGCCCCCCCAGGCAAAATGAGAAAACACGTAAATAAGTCTCAAAACTAAACTTCCAGATCACCTACAGCAACCTCAAAGGGAAATGAGATGGAACACTCTAATACTCAACCAC
>NW_004624730.1:1171805-1227994 GCF_000247695.1 Heterocephalus glaber
TATGAGTATTCACTGCTATGAATTTCCCTCATAAGACTGCTTTCATTGTGTCCCATAGATTCCAATATGTTGTATTGTCATTGTCATTTAATTGACATAACTGTCTGATTTATTCTTTAATTTCCTCTGTGACCCATTAGTTGTTCAGAAATGTGTTGTTCAATTTCCATGTGTTTATGAATTTCTTGCGGTTTCTTTGGCTATTGATTTCCAATTTCATCGCACTATGGTCTGATAATGTAAAGGGGATAACTTCAATTCCTTTGCACTTACTTAAACATGTTCTATGAGGGAGTATGTGGTCTATTTTGGAGAACAACCCATGTGCAACTGAAAAGAATGTGTATTCTGATTTTGTGATGTGGAACACTCTGTAAACTTCTGTTAAGTTCATTTGTTCAAGAGTTTGGTTGAGTTCTAGTATTTCATCATTTATTTTTTGGCTAGCTGATCTATCTATTTGTGGCAGTGGGATATTGACGTCCCCCACTGCTATTGTATTAGTGCTTATATTATTTTTTATGTCCATTAGTATTTGTTTTACATAGTTGAGCATGCTAGTGTTTGGTGCATATACATTTATGATTGTCAGCTCTTCCTCTTGGGTTGTTCCCTTTACAAGGATGAAATGTCCTTCTTTGTCTCTCTTTATCAGTGTTGGTTTGAAATTCACTTGATCTTCAAAGAGGATATGTACTCATGCTTTTTTCAGGTTCCTGTCACATGGAGTATTGTTTTCCACCCTTTAACTTTCAGTCTATCAGTTTCTTTTTGAATTAAATGTGTTTCTTGTATGCAGTATATTGTCGAGTCTTGCTTCTTGACCCATTCTGCCAGTCTATTTCTTTTGATTGGTGAGTTGAGACCATTAACATTGATGGTGATAACTGATACATATTGAGTTATCATTGTCGTGACTTTTTCTTTTTGTTGGATTCTCCCCCTTTGTGTCTAATTTCTTATCGTGCCTGATGGATTCATTCTGCTGGGCTTCCTGGGGTTGTGATCCTCATTGTGTTTTCCTAGGATATTGTCTAAAATTTTTTGGAGTGCTGGTTTGGTATTCATGAAGTTCTTAATGTCCTCTTTGTCATGAAAAGTTCCTAAGGTGCTCTTTGTCATGAAAGTATCTTATTTCTTCATCAATTTTGAAAGACAGTTTTGTAGCGTACATCAATCTGGATTGGAAGCTATTTTCCTTTAGGGCTTTAAATACATCACTCCAAGCTCTTCTTGCCTTGAGGGTTTGCATTGAGAAGTCTGCTGTGATTCTGTTGGGCTTTCCTTTGCATGTTATTTGATTCGTTTCTCCAACTGCTTGTAGAACTTTGTTCTTTTGTTGGGTTTCTGGAATCTTAACAATTATATGCCTATGTGTAGTTTTTTTTATCAAGTCCAGTCAGAGTCCTATATGCCTCACTTATCTGTATGTCAAGTTCTTTTCCCCTCCTTGGGAAGTTTTCTGCCATCACTTCTGTGAACAGTATTTTTATGTCATCTGCACTCTCTCCTGTTTCTTCATTGACTCCAGTCATTCTTATGTTATTCTTCTTTGCATCATCTAGCAGCTGCTGGATTGATTTCTTGTGATCCCTTACAATTTTAAAACAATTTTTCTCTTCCTGGTCACTAATTGCAATCTTATCTTCTATATCTGAAATTCTGTCCTCACATTGGCTCATTCTGCTGTGTAGACTTTCAGTGGAGTTTTTAATCTCCTGGAAATCTATTTACATCTGTTTTATGGATTCCATGTGTTTCCTATGTTGGGATTCCAACACGTTCCTCAGCTCCTCTATTTTTTTTTATCTGTGTCCTCTCTTGATTTATTAACCATGCCTTGCACTATGGGCACAATCTCAGCTTTTATCTGAGAAATTATTTCTGATTTCATTTTTTCCAGATCCTCTTTTATTGCCAGTTCAGAGAGTCCAAGTTGTTAAGTATCAGATTGTTTCATGTCATTTCCCTTTGGGGTTGCTGTAGGTTATCTGGAAGTCTGGTATTGAGATTTCTTTATGTGTCTTCTCATTTCAAACAATTGAGGGGTGCTGCTGGCGCCCGTGCAGCTTACCTCCTCTGTGCTAGGAGCAGTGGTATGGCAGCCCAGAATCCTCCTCCTCTGCACTGGGAGCAGTGCTCAGGCAGCCCAGAAACCTCATCCTATTGACTTGGTTTTTTGTTTATCTTCCTCATGGTTATATCAAGTTTGTTGGCTCTGCTTTAAAAGTGCCCTGGGTCCCATCAACAGGATTTCAGTGAGATGTTCTCTCTTGAGTCTTACTTCTTATTACTTGTGTAGTTGCTGGCTTGAACATATCCACTGCCATCTACTGCCCCATTTTTTTGCTGGGTCTCAGGCTTCTTTTCTGGACTCTCTGACAGTCACATATTCTTAACAGAGTAGCCTAATGATCCTACCAAGAAATATCTCTCCTGTGTTCAAACACTCCAAATGTTGCCAGTTCACTTGGAGGGAGGTAAAAATCCATATCCTTACCATAGGCCTTTGTCTGTCCAAGCTGCCATAACAAAATACCATAGCTTTGATGCCTTTGATCATGAAAATTTACTTTTTCATAGATCTGGGGTCTGAAGGACTAAGGTCAAGATTCTGGCATGGTTGTGTTCTAGCCAGGGCCTCTTCCTGGCTTGCAGATAGACAATGGGCATCTCACTGTGTGGCCATTGGACCTTTCTTCAGCTCCTGTGAGTAAAGAAACAGAGCCATCTCCCTGGTATCCCTTCTTATAGGAGCTCCAATCTCCTAGGGCAGGACAGAACTCTGAAGACCTTATTTAACCCCACTTTCCCCCAAGGTCCCAATCTCCATTGACCATCACAATAACATTAGGGCACATAAATTTGGAGGGCCCCCAATTTCTCATCCCATAGCGTTATGCCATCCAAAACCCTTCAAAATCTAGACTCTGACATCATCTCTTACCTCTCTTTTTCACTTACTCAGACTTAACTATCCCTGTATCCTTGCTCTTCCTTGAATCCACCTAGGCATGCCCTAATCTTAGGAGCTTTCCACTGACTGATTTTACTTTGCTTACATTATTCATTCCTTATTTTATTCAAGTTTTTGCCAATTGCCAGTTCATTAGGGGTAACTTCTCAGGCTATGCTTTTTAGCCAAATGTTATTAGGATCACATTTATTAGTGCTGGGTTTCTTGTCTCCTTACAGGGAGGGAAGTCACACACCAGACTGTTGGGAACTTATCACAGGCTCAGGTTTGGCTAGGTAATCTTAGAGAGGATTAATGAAGCATGATTTTATATCTAGATTAGAGGTTGTGAGAAAGCATGAGCTATTATAGGATCAAGCACCTTAATTTTTAAGTAGGAGGAATGGTGTGAGGTGAAAGCTGTAATTGGTAAAGAATCAACAAGAATCCAGATTATTCATAGTAGCTGGATATAGAGGATATTTGGCTATTTTTGTAATTTGCACAACTTTCTTATTTTGTCTGTACTCAGACATGGTTAAGGTTTTATCTTGGTTTTGTTTCCTCTACTGTAGTCAATAGGATGAGATTGCCTGATTTTGGTTTTCTGTAGAATTGCTTACATTCAGCAGGAGGACTCCATGGCCACCTCTTAGTAGGCAGCAGTGAGGGCTTCTTTGTTCAATGCCATCTAAAGTACAGACTCTCAGGGCTCCTGTCCTCTCATGTGTGTTGTTTTACTGGTCATTTTTCTGCATACTACAGGTCACTGCCATGGTACAACAGTTATATCTTAGCCCACTGTCTCCATTCTGCTCAGGGAAATTCCATGAGAGTAGGTTCAGGATCACCTGTCCCATCCTCATATCCTTCTCCTGGAATGTAAGAGATGTGCAATAAATATTTGCTGATTAAATTTGTTCAACTACTTCCTAATTTTCCCAAATGCATCTCAAAGCAAAACAAATTATAAGAAAGCCAAAATATAAATATCTTCGTAGTTCATAAAGTTAGACATAATTAAGATAGAAATGAAGAAACAGCTAACAGTTGTCAAATGATAGGATTGCTGCATAACTATAAATCTTGGTATAGCTTTTATAACAATCTTCAAATATTATACTGTCACACAAAATATAACTGACTTGTCCTTCTTTGCAAGAAAAATTGGGATTAGATTAGATATAAAGATAAGCTTTTCAATTAGAAAAACTGCCAAAGACACACTAGCTACATGTATATGCAGCAATTATTATATAGCTTTTTTAAAGAGTCAAAAGTGCCGATTTGACAATATATATCTATGGTTTTGCATACTTGTACAATGCAATTTTATTTCAATAATTTTCATACATAAGTGCAGGGAATAAACTTACCTTTATGAATTACACACACATCCTATTTAAGGCCACTGCACACTTTGCTAACATGCTGCTTTTGTTTGAAATTATGATTGTTTACTGTGTGTATATATGTAAGTGAATTTGTGTGTTTTCCACTCGTCACCCCATAAGCTGATTGCTGCAGCAGCCAACAGAACTGAGAGCCATAGGCCAACACCCAAGGCTGGAGTGCTCGGGGCACCGCCCACGGGGCCTCTGAGTCAAAGTGCCCTCAGCTCTGAAATTATCTGTGGGGTCAGAGCTTCCTAAAATACTTCTTATTTCTAAACCATTCCCTCTTGATGTCTCATTATTTCTTTCCTTTTGGGGAAATGGGTCAGATTGGTCTGCTTAAGAAATTCAAAATTGGAGACACCAGCATTTAATTAAGGAAATGAAAAATTGAAGCGACTGCTCTTCTAGGGTCTGTGTCTATCTAATCAGAGTCCATGGAAGCAGCAATGTAGTCTAAGAGTGAAACAGGACACAATGCACACAGACTCACTATTGCTTATCAGTGACACACACTGACAAATGCACTAATTTTCTCACACTCGCTGTCTCCTTTAATTCTCACAATGCTGAGATTGATGACAATTCTACTCTAGAGATTAAAAAATAGTAGAGGATGAGGGACACCAAATTCTACTTTATCATTGTCAAAGTAAGCATATAAACTGGTGAAGGGCAACAACCTCCAAAAGATGTCTCTTCCCTGAGGCCCAGAACCTGTGAACAAACTACTCTATATGGCTAACTGATTAAGCATTAAGAAAGTGGAGGAGGAGATTATTCTGGATCATCTGGGTGGGACCAATGCATAACGAGGGATGGTTAGAGGCACAGAACAGATATGCTACTGGAGCAGATGTTGGAGAGGATGCTTTGAGGGTGAAGAAAGGGGGTGTGAGCCTAAGACAGCAGTGGACTGGAGGAGCTGGAGATGTCAAGGAACAGATTGTCATCCAGAGTCCCCAGGAAGACCCCTGGATTTTAGCTCTGACCCCTGGATTTTAGCTCTGTGGTAGTATTTTAGATTTCTGTCCTTCAAAACTATAATGTGATAAATCTGTTGCAACCAGAGTGAGCAGCCAGGATCATAACCTCAGCACCAATAATGAATTAGAGGGACGAGTGTAAGAAAGGAAGATACTTTATTTGTAAGGAAGAAAAAAGCAGAGATAAGCTGCTCCAGAGAGAGGCCAGGGGGTTTGGATGGATAGCCATGAGCCTTTGTCCCTGGTTCCTTTTATTAGGTTTTAGGGACCCTTCCTTCTAGGTGAGTACTTGGAACTTTTCACAGTCTGATTGGCTTCCTGGGCTGTCTTTGGATGAGTCTCAGGCCACAAGACCCTAAACCTGGCACCCTTGCCTATGTCTATATTCCTTTTGGTGGACTTTGTTTGACTTTTTGCTGCCCATCTGTCCTTGTCAGGGGCTTACCTTTGGGATTTATAGGTTGATGAGGAGCCTTATGCAAAGTCAGCTTACAGTTAGTGATTAAGCAAGAGGTTGTGTGTGTATATATCTAGTGTAGTAATATAGTGACCCTAAAGTGGATATAAGTGTGAACACATATTTTATATGCTAAATAAGAATTTTCTTTTGAGTTAGGTAGCTGCCCCTTGTCTCCTTTGCATTTTACTGGAGGTCAGGAGAGGTGCCTATCTTGGTTTCTGTGTAACTGGCTTCCTCCGTGCTCTTCCTGCCATCTCTTCCTCTGATTAATCTCTCCATTAGAGAGCATTCTTTCCTTTGTTCTTATGCCATTTTTACTCTTTAAAATACCTTTCTCTATCTTGTTTTCTTCTCTTTCTAACTTTGTCCTTCTAATTGCTCCTAAAGGAATTCCTTTAGATAAGTTTTAATCCCTTTTAGTAAGGATTTTCCAGAAATACTAATGAGGCCCTTATTCTATTCTTTCCATATCTACAGACCCCAACCCTACAAAACCACTGATTTTGTGGTAATTTTTTATAGCAACAATAGGAAACTAATGAAACAAAGTTGAACCTCTGTGTTATATTGCCATATGATGAGTATTTAACCAACTCCAAACTCAGTTATATCAGCCAAATTAGGCTGAAGAAAAGCAATAATCTCACATAATTAGTGTTGACCACATTAACTATGCATATTGGAAAGCTACTTCATGAACCATGATGCTTACTCTCCATGGTCTATGCTAAGGAAGTGTGTTCTTTCAATCAGTTTCTCTGAATGAAGTTATTTGTTGCTCTGTCCAAAATGATCTATTTAAGGATGAGTAATAAGCAGCTTTCATACTGTATTTATCCCATCTATACTTGCTGTATAACTATTTAAACTTCGAGCTTTAACGTGCATCTTGATTTTACCACTCAAAGTAATCTTTTTGTGTGTACATTTTGAAAAATATGAATGTGAAAACAAATATAATTAATGCATCATCAAAATAGTGGTACAAACCAGGACAATTACAACCATCTTTATCAGCATTCTTCCTTCAACTGGTATCTCATTATGGGATTAGAGTCTTTCCCAAATGTCCATCCCTCAGGTAAGGTTATCTGAGGCCAATCATCAATCATCAAGGGAGAAAAGCAGTGTGTTCACATATCTCTCACTCCAAGAACTGCAAAAATGGGAACTTTCTGAGAGAAAATGACAAATGTCTCCACATTAGTGAAAAGCCTTTTCCAGTTACTAAATATTTATGGAGGGCTAAGTATGTGTTGTGACAGCTGAGATGACACTGCTGTATAAGCTAGGCAGAGTGAGAGCTTCTTCCAAATATGGAAAGTTTAAAGAAAGAGTAGAATTGAAAATGATTGTGTTGGTGACAACTATCTGAATTCCACATCCAAAATAAAAGAGAAGAGGTGGGAAATAATTATCCCAGAGTTAATTCATTTCATTGTAAATGGTCATGGAAAATTTAGGTTTTATGTAGAGTGAAAGAAGAAAGACCACACTCACTATAGATATTGCATATCGGCTTATGTGTTACTTGGCATAACTACTCAGCACAAGTCCTCTGGGTCTCACAGGGACAGGGAAGGAGACAAACACTCAACAGGACATAGGGATTCACCCACTGGAAGCAAAGAATGGGTGTTTTGCTGGCTGTATATTTCTGTGTTACGAAAGTTGTCATGAAACATAACATGTTCAAACAAACAAGCAAAGAAAGAACATCTAATCAGAAAGTGGCTTTGGTCTTTTTATCATCAAAGTTTCTTCCCTTGACACATTGATACTGGTCACCATCTTTCAAACAGACAGTAATTGGAGACATTGAAACACACACCTTTGGCTTCCATGGAGATGTTTTCTGTTCTCTTCAGCTAAACAACAAAGCAAAGCAAAATAAAACACTTATATTGGACAACCGGAAAATGAGCTGGCCCCAGTTAACTGCCCATCCTCCAGAGATAAAGTTTCAAGTTGTTGAGGTGTCTCTAAAAGTCCAGATAAATAATAACCATACTTGAATTATTACTTTCCCTGTGCATTCTTTAATAATATAAGCAATGGTATTTTATGGGCATTTCATCATGAAAAAACATTAGAAGGATTATAAGTATAAAGATACCACTCACTAAGTGGCCTAACACCCTGGAAACAGCTGAACATCAAAGAAAAGTCTGGTCCTACATAAAGTGTTAAGGAAATATTTTTTCTTCTGGTCTTTTCTTGGTCTTTTAGGGTCTGTCCAAATTGGCACTGTCTTCCCTCTGTGAGGAGGTCTAGACTTTATTTCCTCTCATTGTAAGGAAGTAGGAAGCACCCTAGTCTAGAAACTCTGCCTCAAGTTGTGACTCAATCCCCTGCTGGGGGTTTGGCTGTTCCAATCAGGAGTCATGCGCTCCACAGTTTCCTGGTGGGGTCAGAGGAACAGAGGAAGGGAACGTCTACTCCTTTTATTGTTCCACTCGGAATTTAAGGCCCTTGTTGACCCGTCCAACACAATGCTCTTTACATTTCTTGTTGAGGATAGTAATGGGCAATTTCCCCCTTACCCTCTTAGGTGTTAGCAGTTCATGCATGCATGCAGGCATTCACATATACTCTCAAATACTCTTCTGAGCACCAGGGATACAGGAGTGAATAAAATTAGATAAATTCCTGAGCTTATAGAGATTGCGCCCCTTAGGAAAATCTTTTTTTCCTCAGGGAATTTGCTGGTTTTGCCCATTTATCTGCTTGTGTTCCTTGTTGTGAACCTGTGGGAAGTCATATGGAAGGGATCTAAAGACCTTGCAGTGTCTTTCTTGATGCCATCTTGTTTCTGAGAAAGGGAAATCTCATTACATAGATTTGTCAGGGAGATCTTAGGTTCTCAAGAGGATATTCCCAAAGATTTTTCTGCAATAGACAGTGTTCCCTTTACTGACTCTCATTACCCAAGACCCTGGTTTCAGGAAACAAATAAAAATCAAATAAGCTTAAGAAGGAGGGGGAATTCAGTGCCTGGAAGAATTAGGGATTCCAGGGATAAAGGAAAGAATACTGAGGTTCACAGGGCACCCAAATGCTATTGAGCTCCTTCCTCTCTCTCCCTCTTCCTCTGTTTCTCTCCTTCTCTCCTCCCTTTGCATTTCCTTCTGCACATTTCAGTTCATTCTATCCAGATTCACACAGGCTTTCTCCACACTTTAGAGAATGGGCAAAGTTTGAAGTGGAAAAACTCCATGTGCTGGAGGAAAGAAGACAAGCTACAGCAAGCTCCAGATTATATCATTTCTGTACAGTGACTTCAAAATGTGCCTAGAAAATCTCTTACATGAAAGATCAGCTTCGGCCACATGCCTATCCCTTTGCCAGACATGTTACTGGGATCACTTGAAGTTCAGTAAAAAGGTACTATTTCCAAGGAAAACAATGCCATTATCTGAGGAAGTGGAAACTGGATGCTGGGAAGGAGTTGCCAATTCTCTCTTGCACCTCACTGCTCCAGGGTCCCAAGGGACAGGATCACCTCTTCCCAGGTAGATGGAGGAAGTTTGATTCCTTTCATCTTAGTGCCTTTCTGAATTCCTTGAAGCTTTGTTCTCTACTGTGCTCTAGAACAGTACATGGAACTTGGTGGGCAGCAAAGAGGGTTTGCCTGAATGAGGAGGACACTCCTAAAGGTCACTGTCCGTGGATACAAGAAAGCAAACCAAGAAAGAGGAAGACCAAACCTAACAAACAAGGGATCCAACACAAGAAGGAGAGAAAGGAAATCCCCAACCTGAGGAGGTCCCAAGGTAGCAAGGTATCAGGTTAGCTAAACTAGGCTCAGATAGAGCATGATTGGAAAGAGTATAAGAAAGGGACCTTGATAGATGGCTTAATATTCTATCATAGCTGGCATGACATGTAATAACCTTCAGGGCCCTGGTCTTAGGTCATTTGTTACTGGAACAGAACTAGAATCTGACTTAGGCCACAATTACCTGAAATGTAGTAGATGTACACAGTGCTGTCTTTGTTTTTCTGAGAGTATAGCAATTTCCTGGTTTATAATTTTTAGTGTATTAATTTCTATTGCTGCTATAACAATCACCTTAAATTTGGTGTATCCTATGATAAGCACTTGTTAACTCATGGTTATGGGGATCATACTCCTAATATGGGTCTCGCCAGGTCAAATCAAGATACTACCAGGCAGCATTCATTTCTGGAGGCTCTGGGGGTAATTTTGTTTCCTTGCTCATTGGATTTTCAGCATGATTCAGCTGCTTGTGGGTGTAGGACTGTGGTTCCCCTAGCCTTACAGTGGAGACCCAGCTCCTAGAAGAGGTCCACATCCTTGATCACAGGTTCCCTTCTTCACCTCCAAATCCATCATGGCTCATCTTCCCAATGCTCCTTCCAATCTCTGAAGCTTCTTCCTTTGTCATCGCTCTCTGACTAAAGCCAGGAAATGTTCTCCACTTTGAAGAAGTTGTGTGAAAACACTGGGTCCATGAAGATAATCTGGGATAATCTCCCCATTTCAGCTTCCATGAAAGGCAGCATATTTACAGGTTCTAGGGATTGAAAGTTGGATATATTGAAGGGACACATTAAGTTTTGTAGCAGAGTTAAAAATGGTAAGAATGATGGAGGAGAAGTATAGCTGTCGCTGCTGTGTGTGTGTGTGTGTTCACATCCATGATGCACACAGGCATGTGTCCAAGTTCTCACTATGAGTAAGTAGCCAACTTTTTTTTTTTTGCTTTTTTTTTTTTTTGGTACTGGGGATCAAACTCGGGTCCTTCTGCTTGCGAGGCAGGCGGTGGAACCACTGAGCTAAATCCCCAGCCCTAGCTTTTTGAGGTTTTCAATTTTTAAAATAAAAATTTTAATAATGGATTATAAACACTGCAATGATGTTACAAAGGATAATCTCTTTTTCCTGATTCTTTCTTCTTCAAGCTCTCTGGACCCTAACTCACCATAAATTTGTGGAGACATTAATTACATGCCATTCAACCTGAGCTCAAGTGCAGAGAAATACAATCTTTTTCCAGCCATTTCATTGACATGTGAGTGACATACGAAATGCTATACATATTTAACCTGACCTGATGCATTAGGGACAAGTACACCCCACTGCAATTCCCATAAATATGCCCATCACATCCTGAAGTCTCCACACACCCTCTTTATTACTATCATCATTGCCAGTTTTGATAAGAACACTTCACATGAGCTAACCTTTTAGCACATTTTAAGAACACTGTGAAATATTATTAACTCCAAGCACGAGGCTACACAGTGGGTCTCTAGACTTATTTATCTTGCTTGACTGGAACTTTATACCCATGAAAACCTCCTCCCATTGCCCCTGGGAGATGAGCGGGTGCCCTGGTTGCGTGCACAGTGGAGACCACAGCTAGATGAACAGGCAGCAGGAACCCTAGCTTCTGCTATGATCCATCCACTGCATGTAGAGATCCTCAGCCTTTTTTTGTTCTTAGCTCCCCTAGGCCATCTGACCATGATGATTCCCAGAGTTCTGCAGGGGCAGCAGAAGCCAGACTCCTGGGCTGCACCCTGAAAGATGCCCATGCCTCTCATTCTTCCCCTGGTTGGAGGGTTCACAGGTGGAGGGGATCCTTCTCAGCACTGTGCTGGTTTCGAGAAGGGTGAGGCAATAAAGATAAATTATTTTCCTGCCCATTTCTATGCATCTTGGGTTTTTTCTATGATGTATCATGGAAAATATGGTGAGTGTTTAAATTTTCAAAAATGTATTACAGTAAAAAACGTATGTCCATGAATCTCCTTCAAAATCCTTTTCTTCACTTCAAATACACTGATCTCATAGTCCTTGCCACTTTCTGAAGTAGCTCTGCAAATCTTCTTTCCTGAATGACTTTAGTTGTGCTGCCATGGCTACCTCAATGTTCTCAATTGACTCAAAACACTCCCCTTTCATGGTTATTTTGACTTTAGGGACATCCAGAAGTCACCCGGTGCCAGATCCAGTGAATATGAAGGATAAAGATACACCATCATGTTTTATGAGCTTGCTTTCCATTGGATGGCACTCACAGCAGCATTCACTATATTTTGATCACATCTTGTAAAGACACTCATGAAAGAGAACTAGAAGTGCTTCAAAAAGTGGCAAGAATAATGGAGCCAGTGTGTTCAAAGCATTGGGGAGTATTCTGAGGGGAGTATGTGCAAGTATTTTAATAACAATGTCTTTTACTGGAATACTTTATAAAAATTAAACATTTGCCATACAATCTGATCACACTATGTATGCTCCACAGGAACACTGCAGCCTCACTTTCAGCTAGATTCCAGGCCTGATCAAGGAATCGATGTCCACTGATGGTTATTAAACTTGTGTCTGATGGAAGCACAAGGTGTGGAAGTCCTATTCCAGCGTGAAGCTGATTTCCTTCCTGGAACAGAGTCTTCTGTTTCTCATCGTGAGGGCTTATTAGACCTCAGCAGCTTGCCTTGCTTGAGGACTGAGAGAATCCAAGCCCATAATGGGCACAATTTGAGACCCATGTAAGGAGACTCAGTAACTTGAGAAAGAGACAAAGACAAAGAACAGGTGTCTCCTGAGGCGGAGCTAACAACAACAACAAAAAAGAGACCACTAAAGTATAATTTGGAAACAATGACAGGAGGCAAATCTCTCTTTTCCAATCTTTAAAAATAAATCTGTATATACTTTTGAAGAAACTAACTAGGAGACTTTACATATTATATGTCTTTCAATGGAACAGACTAAGGAATCAAGTAAAGCCAGTCATGCATACATACATCAAAATGGACAAGATGCAGGAGCTGTGTTAGGAACATGTTCATGATGCTGATCTGTACAGGTCTGGTTCACATGGCTTCTCTGTTTTTGGCAATTTTGCTCTTTATACCTCTGTCCTAGGTCCTGAAGAGTGGTTAGAGCTGTTCTTTCATTCTGTAGGATAAGAGGCAACACATTCTACAAAAGCAGTAGGCTAATGTGTGCTCCTTTACTCTTTTCTATTTCCCACTTGCTCTGAAATGTCCCAGTGTTAGTTCTTTTAAATTATCTCATTTATCACCATCTTTATGGTTATATCATAATCTAAGACAATCATGGCTGTTCATTGTTTTCCCTCTTAGGCATATTCATCCCCTCTGAGACTCAGAAAGAGAAAACTAATAATGTATTCTATATCCCTACCTGCTCAGAAAGAGCAAATAATTACTTCAATAGTTATTGAAATCAGAGAGCTCAGACTAAATGATGAATATTCAAGTCATCAGAAAGACAGAAACAGTAAGATCTATGTCAAAACATGTGCTGAATGTGCATGTATGCATGTTTTACCTGACACTCCTGAGCAGTTAGGTGGACACATAAAATTAACCATCACCCCAGGTATACATCCATAACCACTCATACATTTGTTAATTTCTTTCTCCCTTCCTTCCTTCTGTATGTCTGGAGAAGTTATGACTTGTTAGAGACTGTTCTTCAGTGTTTGAAACACTATAATAATGATGATGATGACAAATACTAATTCTTCAAAAACCTATAAAAAGAATGAGATCAAAATGGAACAAAATAAAGTTTTACATATCGCAGTGGTGCTAAGAACAATGTACTACAGATGCAAAGACAAGAACAGGTTTTCTAAACATGACTTAACAAAATGTCTATTTAACAAAAGAAGAAGGGTTCTCTTCATAGAACTCAACATTTTTAGTTTTCCAAAATGTGTAGGATCACACATTCAGGCCACATGTATTCAACTGCCAATCACATTTGATTTTAAAGTGAATGAAATATTCCATATCCCAGGAGCATGTGTCCTTTTCATCTTAACACACAAAAGTAACTACTTTCTGTAGTTACACACACACACACACACACACACACACACACACACTTTAAAATATAAGGATTGGTGCAGCCTGCAACATGTGGATCCTGGAACTGAGTCCCCAAATGTCAGATTTCCTAGGAAACAAGGACTTCTACTGCAAAGTTCAAATCTGATTGCTCAGCATAGTTATCATTAAGTATAATCCCTAAGTCTTCATCACCACGGTCTGGAGATTTCTATTCCAAAACTTCACCCTATGAAACAGTATCACTCAAGTGAACATTGCAAATGAATATCATACAAAAAGAATATCATACATAAAGCAGAATAAAGTAGAATATAAAGTAGAATATCATACATAAAGCAAAATGAGTTTTCAGTTTGCTCAGAAAAATGAACAAGGATGTCTGAAAACTTTATTTACAGAAAAGACAGCTCTCTCTTTCTTTTCTGGAAGGGTACTATGATCTGAAAGTCACCAGCATGTGCAATAAAAGACAGCGGTCACAGCCAGTCCCACATGAAAAAAAAAGGCAGTTGGAGAACGTTAAGAATTGAAACCTCTTGATTGATTGAATCAACTGACAGATTAGCTAAAATTAAAGTTCAGTCTAAGCACACTGCAATTTTACTTCAAGTGTGCCTGATGTCAGTTTACACTACCTGGAAACTCTTCAACCTGGGCTGCATTATGTACTGTCTGTGATAGTTCCAGATTCTCTCCAATGAGTTCATCCCATTACCAGGAAAGTTTCCTCTGTCAGAACGTACAGTACCTTGGTAATGTGCACATCACTCATTTCTTGTCCAAACAAATGTTCCATGTGGTTTGTTTGATGTCTTTTCAATGACTACCTGTTCTCATAGTATAGGCAAAAGTTGGATTTCCAGTGATTCCTTTCTTACAATAGCTTGCTTCAGATCCAAAAGCATTATAAGTTTCTTAATAAGCAAGAATATTGGGACTGTTTAATTTTTATTTTTATTGTTAAAATATGTGTTCACCAAAAAATTAATAGTTTAGAATGAAAAACAAAATTCATTGCACTTCTTCATTCCCAAGAAATATGCAGAGATAACCACTTAACAATTTTTGTTTCCTCTCTATGGTAATGAAGTTATTTCCTCTCCCTCTTCCTTCCTTCCTTCCCGCCTTCCTTCCTGCTTGCCTGTCTTCCTTCTTCCGTCTTTCCTTCTTTGTTAATGTGTGCTCTCATTTCTTCATTTAACACAGATAGGATGATACTTCACTGTGGTTGGAAGAGAAATTTTAGATCATTGAGAAAATAACAGCAAGATCAACATTTACTGTCATTTTATTATTGCAATGTAAATCTCAGAACTTTTGTGTTCCTGGGGTGTAGTTAGAATATTACAAGAATTGCCAGGCATCTGACCAACAGGGCAAGGACTCTGGAGCTAGTCTGCTTCACAGGAAACCTGATCCCACTGCTTTCTTGATAACTGTCTTTGGGCAAATTTCCCTTGCCTTTTTGTCTCAATTCCCTAATATGAAAAATGGGACAAGTAAATATCCCTTCCTTCAAATAGTTGTACAACCAAGTGAGTTAGTGTCTCTCATATGTGTATCACAGACATTGTACATGTTATTGGCACATTCTAAATTCATTGTAGCAGCAGTCATTACTGCAATTTGGGCTTAGTGGCTTCACATTGCCTGGATCATAAATCTATGAAATTATTGACAGTGATGTCCTTGCTCCACTGCACATAACTTACCAAGCATTCTCCCAGTTGCCTTTAGTCCTTAAACAGGTGGATCCACCCCGCTAGGTCTTTGTAATTGCAGCTACCTCTGTCCTCCCTCTGCTCCACTGAGGCCTAACTCTCCTCCTGGTTATCTCTTCTTACCCTGTGTCTCAGCTGAAAATCACTTTGTTTGCTTGTTTGTCTGTTTTTTCAGTACTGGGCATAGAACACAGGGGCATTTTACGACTTAGCTACATCCCCAGACTTTGTTTTGAGAGAGAGTCTCACTAAGTTTCCCAGGCTGAGCTTGAACATTGTAATCCTCTTGCCTCAGCCTCCCTAATTGCTATCATTACAGGTGTGTGGCACTGTGCCTAGCTTTGTGAAAAATCAATGCCTAAGAAGTCTTCCATGTCCCTAGAGATCATGTATTTATCTTCCAACTGGAGTACTTGTCAGAGTGCATTGCACAGTATTAATACATACTTTAGGTTAATAATCACAACACAGAGCTGTCCCAGCACACAGGGACATGTGTAGTTTCCAGTGCATTGCTATAGCATTTTTCTTTTCTCCTATCAGTCAATTGCAGCTGCACTGATTTGTTGGTGTCTATCTTCCCGCTAGACTTGTATGTCTTCCTCACCACTGTATCATAGCTCTTCACATAGTGCCTAGCACACAGCAGGCACCTAGGAAGCACTGTTGAGTGGATGAATAGTAATCTTTACTGAATTAAATTCAAAGCAGGCCCCAGGCTGGGTTCCTTCAGGCCACTCCTTAGTGCAGACCTGGGGTGTCTCTTTTTTAAGCAGTGGTCACCATAGCTCTCTCCTCAGCTGAATGAGCTCTGCCAGGCCCCTGGCCTCCTCTGAGGAGCTGGCAGATCCACCATTGTGTGTTTCCAGGGTGACTCTTGAATTCTCGCTATTGTGTACTTACCCTTGACTGTTTTCCTGCACTGCTGTTTTGCCAAGATATAGCAGTGCACATACATCTGAGGTAGTGGGGTCAAAGTAAGTCCTACTGTTGTGTAATTACAAAAATCTGGGAAAGGCCAGTAGAGTCAGGAACCACCCACACACCAAGGTCCACAACACTCAGACAACAGGCCAATTTACATGCAAATGGCTGTAACAAGTGAGTTGCAGCTATTGAAATGGATCCAACATTGGTTTCTATCCACTTGGCAGGGCCTCCTGGGAGGGAGGAAGTAGGATCACCAGGCCTGCCTTTGTGGGGTATTGTCTCTGCTTCCTTGGCCCCTGCTTCCTGGTCACCTGGAGGAGCAGTTTCCTCCCCTACCTACTCCTGCCATGATGTAGGGCCTTGACCCAGGCCCAGGGACACCAGGGCTAATGGGTCGTGGAGACTGAAATCTCTGTGCATTGTGCAACATGCAATCTCTGTGCACATCCTTGTGTAAGGTGCATGTCTCAGGTATTTTGTCACAGTCACAAAGAACTGACTAAATCAACTGTCTAATTTATTTTAGAATACCCTAAAACTTCACTAACCAATACTTAACTACAGATTAGAAAGGTAATGGAAAACCCTCCAAAATTTACAGACTGCAAACCTTTGCTTACTGGATTCCCCTGCATTGGCCCAGATGACCTGTCTGAGTGGGTCCTGTCTCAGCCATGCAGTTCCCATGTGGGGGTCCTGTGTGGATTATTGTGGATGCTGTGTCTGGCTTGCCTGTTTAGGAGGACTAGGTGTACAGACTGTCCTCCTTCACACTCCATGGGTCATAGCCAGGCACACCCTTCCCTGACAGGAAATGAGATCTGTAGATGGAAACCAGTTAGAGATGGGAGGGTAGCATATATACCATTAGCATCACAATCTACTGCCTCTGAAGTCCACTAATACAACCTTACTTTATTATCTTCTTTAAATGAAATCAGATTAAATTTTATTTAAACTTCAGTCCAAGGATTTAATGGTGCCTCTTATTATATTGCTTATTTGTGATCACATATAAACTATTTCATAAAATTATGATTTTATAAGTAATTATTTATACTATTTATTAGAATTTCTCTTTCAAAACTATAAAAAAGCGATGCTCATTTTAAAATAATACAAACATGTTTTGTTTCTTTATGTTCAAAATGATCCCGATGACAGTAAATCGGTTAGCTAGAAAACATTTCTTTTTCACCAAATGCACTACAAATATCTTTTACTGAATCTCGGGTGTCTCTCCATGGTAACAGAATACCTCATCAATTTTTTAGAAAAAAATAAATTGATTGATCCATAGTAGCCTTAGCATAGATATAAACTTAGTGTTAAAAGCCATCTCTGTTTTTATCTTATTTTACCAGCTGTCCTTTGCTGTCTTAATGTCTCTATCTGAAGAGCACAAGTCTATCTGCTCAGTTTTTGCTTCCATAGTTACAATTAAATAAAAGAAAGAAGGGTGTGAGGATGGATTTGAAAAGAAAATACAGATGAAAGGAAAGAAACTACAACTAGATTTCTGTCTTACTAACTCCCTAGGCACATTCAATATTTTAATTCCTTAAGGGGAGATTTTTTGGCTCTTTATCTATTTTGGTATTTTATTACAGAACACTGCCACAAAGTGCATGCATGTAAGATTCTCAGCCCTCCATTTTCAGTGATTATTTGTGTACTCCAAAGATTATTTTTTTCTAATTAGTAAAACCAGTTATCTAATTATTTTATTGTATAAACTATATTGACCTATTAGAATATATTTTATATATAAATAGGTCTTTATTTTGATTTAAATACAGGACTTTGGTAAATTTGTCACTATTCTTTCCACTTTTTAAATATTCAAGTAATTTCAAAGAAAGCAAATATAGAATCTATGTGTATTTTCCACTCTATCTCTGTATTGGTCAGCTTTTCACTGCCACAACAAAACATGTGAGGCAGCTAACATGTAAAGAGAAAAGTTTAGCTCGCATTTGGGGAGATTCAGAGTCCAGGGTGTGGAGTGGCAGATGGCAGCAGGTCATGGCTGAGTGCATGTGGGAGCAGGTAGAAACAGCTCAAGCTGGGGCTGTAGGGGAAAGACCAGGGCCACAGCCCCCTTGGAAGATACCCCATGACCTGAAGGCCTCTCACTAGGCCCTGCCCTTTAAAAATCCACAGCACCTCCCAATACTACCATCCTGGGCCCCAAGTCCCTGCACTCAACACTCAATATCCAAACTGTAGCACCCCCCCCCCCCAAACATCTATTTCCTCTCTTAGCATAAATCCTGTTCTCTCTTTCAGACTTTGGATACTGCATGGGTTGTGATACGTCAGAGTCCCTACTCTCTGGTAATCACAGGCTGGCAGCCTTTGCACAGAACCACAAGAGGAGGGGTGAAAAGTTTCAAAGAACCTTGGCTTTGTTACTGAGTCAGTCACCTGATCCTAGAACCACCCACCTCCCTGTCTTGTTATATGACATCACTGTTATTTTCTAAGTTATTATTTAATTTTGAATTGGATCCAATTCTAGTGATAGATACCAGTAGCTCCCTGCAGTTGTTTTGAGGATTAAATCAGATAACAGATAAAATGTATGCTTAATACAACCCATGTATGGCACTCAAAGGTGTTTAAGGTTGTGGTCATGAATGTTGCCAGTGTTCAAGCTCCTCCTTCTGTAATAGTCCTCATATCACATTTCAAGGTGTTTCAGGTGAAATTATACAGACTGAGTGGGAAAAGTAAGAAATTTTTAATTTTCTGCAGCAATTCTTCTCTTTCAGCATGTTCTTCATTTGCTTCCCAATGCCTGTGAGTCCCTGCAACCATGTAGAAAAGGAATCAGCTGGCCATCATAACAAAGGAGGGTAAGGTATTTAATGAGGCAATTTTTTAACCCAAAGGAATGATCTCGCGGGGTTAGAATCCAAGCACCATATTTAGTTGTAGTAAGAATGTAGAGTAAGCAGGACTTCTCTGTGTCTCCAAACTGTTATTACAAGAGCCTCCACCTACAGTGAATTCTGTTAAACCCTGTCTCTTGTCTGGTGGCTCTGGCACATTGGCGTGTCAGGTCAGTTGTCACTGGCTTTACTCTGCTTAGTAGCCCACATGCTCCAGTCAGTTTACAGATACATGAATTTGGTGTCAAGGAAAGCTAGTGAGATATCAAACCAAGCTTCATATCAAGAAAACTAATTCAGAAGGCTTGGTAGTATAATATTTGTATATAGTGGTAGCATATTATTTTCATCACTAGCAATAGAGGAATGTCTTCTTTCATTGTTTTAATTTTACATATTCCGAACAGATAATAATATATAATATATTTTTCACTTAATTTGCTTTGAATTGACATCTGCAATAAGTCTCTAATCCAAAAGCTAATATCAGAATCCAAATAACATAAAAACAGGGAACTTGTTTAGAAATTCCTAGAGTCCTACAGAAAATAAAAACAAAATATCTTTTTTTTCCCCAGTACTAGGGATTGAATTCAGTGCCTTCACACTGAGCTGCATCTTCAGGGTTTTCAAATTTTTATTTTATTTTAAGACAGTGTCTTGCTAAGTCACTAAATTGGCAGGATAGGCTTGAACTTGCAGTCTCCTGGCCGCAGCCTTCCAGAGTGCTGGGATTATAGGCATTACCACCACACCTAACTAAAACAAAATATTATGTGTTTGAACTTTATATGTGGTATTGGAAAAGTGGTAAACCTACCCATCTGCTTCTTGTGCTCATATTGCTAAGAATAGACATGATGAAAGTTAAGTGGAAGATCAAGAGGGAAGAGAGTGTGGTCAGTATTAATTCTCCTATAACTAAATTAAATATGAAAAAAGCTTTAGATCCACTTTTAAATAATCTTCTCCAATTGTTAATACCGTGTACTTGGAATTTTTGCCAATTTTTGAAAAAAGTCAAAGTTGGAAAGAAGGAAGTTTCTCTTTGTGCCTGGATTTAGGTAGCCCTCTAATATTTCTCAAAGGCTCACCAGTACTGGGAACACACATGCTTTTAGGAATGCAATCTTTTTATAAGTGAAGATAACAGAGTCTAAAGAATGACATAACCATGTGGCCTTTGGTTAGATGGTTAACAAGAGTAGCGATGTTCTCAGGAGCTGGCATGGCGGTCTCACTGAGCAAACGTTCGTTCATCTTGTTAAATAAGAATCTGACCAGTGTATTGCTCAAGTGTTTGTCTCTGTCTCCATCAATGTGAAATGAGATTTTTAACTGTCAAATGGTACAGATTGAGCTCAGTATCATCTGGCCATTCCTTTATGTCCCTTTATAAATCTGTAGACTAAGAAAACCCTGGCTTATAATTATTATAGGAATCCACGTGCAGATTCAGGCTTCACTTGTGTCACACACAGGGCCATCCTTGGTGATGGTTAACTGTATACAGATCTTGCCCTGGACAGGCACCAACTTTTACAGTGAAGGGGTTGACTGTGCAGTGAGGAACAGGTGACGGCTGCACACAGGCCTCGCTTGGTGGACACCATTTATAGGCACCCACCCCTGGAGCTAGAGGAAAACCAAAGGCAACACTGGTAAGCCATGGCCTCCAGAAATGACAAAACCTGCAAAGAACAATTAATACAATCAGAGAAACTAAACAGGATCACTTTTCTGCTTCCCAGTCCCAACCCTTAAAAAATTTTTGCCATGGAACTTGCAGAGAACTACCATACTACTAAGTTTAAAATACACAAGTAGCTGAGTGATGAGAGACCATGGTGAATGAGGTCCTAAATTTTTCAGGATCTTTGTATGGCTTGGGAATCAGAACCTGCTGTGAACAGCTGTCATTGCCTTCATTCCATGGTGATGACTTGGTTTCAGACCAATGGCTGCGAGGGAGGAGGTGACCAGAAGCTAGAGGACGTAGTGTGTGGATGGGAGTCATGCTATAACATAGAGAGTAGCAGCGACATCACAGAACAGGTCAGATTTGGAATCAGCCAAACCCAGGTAAAAGCCAGACTAGGTGTATTTGAGCAAGCTGTTCACTTGATCCTGAATCTTGATTTTTCTCCTAAGTAGGCTTAACCAATCACAAAGTTCACAATGGATTGAAATATTATAATGCAGCTGTTAAAAGTACCAGATTTGACCTTATGATTGCCCTACCACTTTCCAGCTACATAGCCATGGGCAAAGTACAGAATGTCTTCAGGCCTCAGTTTCCTCATTTGTACAATGCCGCTGATGGCACAAAATTTGCAGAGTTATTTTGTAAATTAAACTGCTGGCACATAGTAATGAATAAATATTATTTATTATTCATATTCAAAAAGTATGCATTGAGTGTCTACTCTTTGGGGGTTCTGCCCAAGGCATAATGAAACTAACCAATACATACAAAGTGCCATGAACATAGAAGACACCCAAGAATAAGAGGAATAAGAGGAAAGGGAAGCCTGTTGCTGTGTCCCCAGGATTTGGTCAGGTTGTAAACACCCAGTTTAGTAGATTTTAGGTGTCATTGGCTAGCTGACTGGCTGTTTTGTTGGCTGGCATTGCTAATTTACAGTGCATGAAATCCAAAGGATGCCCTTACCTCACAATGAGACTACCAGCAAGAGACAAATGATTCATCATGCTCTTTCCCCTGTGGTCTATGCTATTGTCCCCAAGAGTGACATCAATTAAGTCAACTGCAAAATTATCATTGATAACTTGGATGTCATGGATAACTTCTATAAATTGTACCTGAAATGAAAAATGAAATTCATGTTTTTTCAATATTTAAAGCAAATGTTTTTTAAATGGCGTAACTATATGATATTAGTGGTTATTAAAACCTTCCATAACTGTAAACAATATTTGATGCATTTTGGAGGGAAAAGAGGACATAATTTTTACAAAGTTTTAGAGGTACGTGCTATCCTCAAAAGATTGAGACATACCGAAAAATGAGTGTGGAAGCCAGAAAATAAGAGCTAAAAATAATTTTGAGATCAGAGTTTGAACTTATGGAATGTAAGTATAAATGTGAAGAAAGGCTTATGCCAGAAACAGGTCATCAAGGTAGGTAGTTTCCAAAAGAGATAAAAACTTCATTTTGAGGAAAGCATTCACTGCCTAATTAGTGTCAATTTACACCAAAGCTTGCTGGATCCACACATTTCAATTAATTAGAGTCTTGGAAGGTTTTTAAGTAATTAGAAATATGCATTATGAAAACACATGCTTAACCACAGTTTCAACCTGTTGAGGTTTTAGCAGATTAATTTACATGGAATTTAAAACCCTGAAAAAGTGGACCTTGGGAACAACCACAACAAAAAGTAAAACATGATATGTCATTTGAGTTGAGTATTTGGTGCTTCTGACATACCACTGGTCATGCTTTAAAACAAAGTATGCCAACATCCACAGTATATAAACAAAGTATTGTGACACAAGAATATTATTTGATGAGGATAAATGCTGGTAAACACCCTGGAATTTCAGAGGCATTTTGTAAGAATAGGCATTAAGGAGGATCCCCTGGGTTTAGGATGGATCAGCATCTCAGAACATTCTCCCTGTTGTTGATGAATGAATGAATCAGGTACTTAATTTCTAGTCTCTCTGAAACATGGGGAATTCCCAAGAAAAGATTTCCTAATACTCTCATGCTTCACTCTACTTCCCAATTTACTTTCTTCCTTTTTTGTTTAGTAGAAACATAAGATAATGGTGAGAAAGAGAAGAGGAGAATGGGCATTAAACATGGTCTATAGGTGAAGCGTTTTTAAATTCTGTCTTAGTATATCACTTTAAAAATAGATGGAAAGTAAGACAATTCTGAAAAAACATAATAATTTCTTCTAATAATAATAATCTGTCCTTACATTTAATGACCACCAGATGTGTGTAAACCTTGACCTCCCCTCATTTCTGAAGTGTAATTATACCATTTTGTTTATGACTTCTACCATTCACTTCTCCTACTAGGAATGCATGGCCCACCATCTGTTTGATTAAGGTGGAACTAATCCCTTGTCCCCATCTAATTCAATTCCAGGAGCTGGTGACAAATATCAGACAATAAGAGAAGTTTATCATCTTGGCTGCAGTGGTTTCCTCAGAGACAGACTTGTCCACAATCAGACCAAGAAGTTCAACCCCAGGATGCACGTGCCCTTATCCTGAGGGCTGCTGCTTTGATGGAACAGGAATCTCGGGCTTCTGGGTCCCGCTACCTAGGACAGCCTTTAGAGGCTGCACCCAGCCAGGGAAGCCAGTATTTGGGGCACTGGCCTCAAACCACACTGAAGTTGGAAATACCCTTAGACTTATCAATACCTGAGCCATAAATTGCTAGATCTTTTTGAGTGGGGGGAGACTAAAAGAGGGAAGAAGTTGTTTCTCAATCCAGTTTGAAATAAGTTTTTCCAAAGAACCCACACTGGAACACACTTCATTCCCTTGGCCAGAAAGCCCTTATTGTCTTCTCTTTATCTCCCAAACTGGTGCTCAGTGTTTGAGTCTTAGCTCTACCCCACCCTTCTAGGAAGTCTTCCTTCACCCTTTCAGCCTCCTGAATGCACCCTCCCCCGCTTCTTGCTCCACACCATGTTCCCATTCCTATCTGCTAGGGACTGTTGACCTTGCCGGCTAGGCCTTTTTTTTCAGGTTATAATCTAATTTCCTAAAGGATAAAATCAGTCTTTACACATTTTTATGTCCCTCAGCCCTTGTCCTAGAAAGTTATGTACAGTAGGTGAGCAATGCATACCTGTAGCTTCCATCAATGGAATGCAAACATATATAACTCTTATTTCCTTGTCATCCCAGAATGGGGCCCCACATGATGTACAAGATTGCACAGCCATAAGGGAGATAAACACCAAGGGTTGCAGCCTTCAGAATGATGTTAACTGATGTAAAAGGAAGGGCAAATATGGAGTCTCAGACTTTTGAACCCATGTTTTATTTGCTAGTAGAGAAGAACCTCCGTATGAAGTCTTCTTTTACTCACAGTATTCTCAACATCCAAAGTCAGCAACAAACAAGATTTATAAGTGAATATTGAGCTGGAAATTATAAATGAGAAGAATTCCAGTCATTTAAGCATCTAAATTGTTAGGACTCAACACCACCATGTTTAAGGTAATTTCAAAAACATCTGGCCGGGGATTTAGCTCAGTGGTTTCACCACCTGCCTTGCAAGCGCAAGGACCCGAGTTTGATCCCTGGTACCAACAACAACAAAAAAAAAATCTTCTGGGTTCAGCTACAGAGCTCTGTCCTTGCTCACCAGAAACAGCGTCGCCCAAGCCTTGGCTGGGTACGCTGGCCACAACCTCTTTTCCTTGTTTTTCACTCACCTAACTCTGCATGCTTCCTGTCAGTGGCTGGCACAACTTCTTCAAATCAAGAGACAAACTGTATTCAAGTCACATCATCTGGATTTCCTTACCACACTGCCATCCTTAACATCAGTGTGTTATGCACACACGGTGTGCAGGGAGGAGGAGCTCAGCAGGCTGTAAACAAAGCATCTGATCCACAAAGAACTCAGGCCTAGCAGGGGAAAGAAAACTGGGCACCAGTTTGTGTAAGATATAAGTAGCAAGCCAGGCATCAAGGCGCATGTCAGTAATCCCAGTACTCTGGGAGACTGAGTCAGAAGGGTCATAAGTTTGAGCACAATGTGGGCAACTTAGCAACTCAGCAATACCCTCTCCCAAAATTAAAAAAAATAAATAAATAAAAGGAGATAGGTATGTAGCTCAATGCAAAAGCCTGAGTTCAACCAGTAGAGAGAGAGAGAGACCACTGGAGAGCAAGAAGGAGATGTCCCCTGGTAGCCTCTCTCTGTGCACCCTAAATGCTCGAATGGTTCCCAACTGCCCTCTTCCATTCACTCACTGTCACAGAGCTGAACATGACTACAGAGGAGCCTAGGGAGAGTTGGACACAAAAACACTTTTCTTAGCCACACTACAGTTAGGAGTCAACATTTTAAAATTTTAACTCTGAATTTCTGGTCTCAGATTCAGCTCCTATCCAGTGTCTGTACCCATTATTTTTGGCATTAGATATAGGTAAATGGTTCTCTGACACATTCTTTTTAACAAAATTGCTCCAATTAAAAATGTTTTATATAGCCCCAAGTTTCTGCTGGAAACGTACTTTGCCTACTGGATGGGCTCAAGGAACCCAGCTCCTCTGCTCTGCTCCTATCTTCCCACTCATCATGGCAGGGTGCTCTGTGAACATTTGGTTTCCTCTTCTCACTGGAAACAGGTGGCACTTGCAGGTGAAGAGCTATTTCCTTAGTCATTATATATTTGAGAAATGGCAGAAATGACTTCCAGTTCTAATCACACCCTACTGGCCCTGTTGCCTGAGAGATTCAAATTTGTTGAATAGTTTCTCTGGTATGAAAAACTAGAAGTGTAAATAAGGATCAAAATGTATAATTGATATTGTGAAATAGGAAGAAAACGTCCAAAGGATTAGGGGAAGTGGGAGGGTAGGGGAAAGGAAGAAGGGAAAAGAAAAAATAAGAGAAAAGGAAAAAACTGGAAACAAATTATTTGTAAATAGGGAGGGTTGGAAGGGGTGAAGGGAGGGCCAGGAAATGGGGAAAAAATAAGAACCAAGATGCATCATGTAAAAGTACAAGTTCCCAATGACGAGTGTAACTGTACTGTATACCTAAAATGTACCAATAAATAAACTTAAAAAAAATTGTTGTGTGAAAATAGCAATTTGAGGAGATGAAAGTTTAACAAATGCTATAAATAGCAGCCAACGCTCTTGTCATTAGAGTTAACTACCTCACCACACCCACTTCCCTTTCTTTTGTCTGTCATTAACTATTATATCTGAAGTGAAACTTGTTTCCAGTACAATCAGTAGAATGAACAAGGAAACCATAAAGCAATCAAAGGATTAGTAAAAGAATTTGTTCTCTTTCACACACTGAACATAAACCTGATTTTCAGGAATTCACACTGAACAAGGTGCCTTGGGAAGTCCCAGATTCATGCCTATATTCTCTTCTCTTTTCTTCTAAGGAATTTCGGAATTCCTCAGTTTGGAGCTGAGGGTCTGTGGTACTTCCCTAATATGCATGGGGTCCTTGGTCTGACCCCAGAATACTCTTGGAAGGCATGTCCTTGAGGATCTGAATGAAGAATTTTTCAATACTTACTCTAGAAATCATGAAAGGAACTCTTGCTGAATACCCACACAGCACCCTTCATCCATTTCTAAAGCAGTGACTTTCCACTCAGTTTGGAGATGTGTTGGAACAAGATCTAGATTCTCAGAGGCTGTAAATTACCAGAAATTCAGATAATTTTAGAGCAGATGTTTTTCAAGTCAAAAATGATCAGTTCTTCCCCAAAGCAAACCATTAGGAAATGTATGACAATTGTGGAGATATTGCCTTACATAGCTTCCCAAATATGTGGCTGTTTATTTCAACATGTATTTTTATTGCCAAAACAATGAATGTAGAAAAACATGGATAATACTGTAACAAACACTCATCTTCTCATAGCTGAGATTTAACAGTGGGAACACTCTGCTACATTTATTTCAAATCTTTTCCCACCTTTTAAAATAAAACAGATGGAGCACTCTTTCTAGCATTTGCTTTTACCCTATCTTATTTGTTACTATTTCCTTATTATCTTAATTCCTCATTACTCTATCTTATTTGTTACTGTTTTCTTGTGTTATCTTAATTCCTCACCTTCCTGGTAAGCATTTTGAAAATAAGAGCTTGTTCAACCTTATTTCTTGTCCTGTTGATCAGTATAGCTTCTAGAACATAGTAGGTGCTCAGTTAATGCTTATTAAATCAATGAATTAGTGAATAAAGCCTATTTTCTCCCTTTGTTATCCTTCATATGGTCATGCATTTTCTCTTTATTGGAGTTTAGTTGGGGAATAATAACAGAGTTATTTATTTGTTTTCTCTCCTTTTTCTGTGTCCAAGAGTTGGACTGGTGTCTTGGTCATTACTGTCCTCCCATAGGATTCCTAAGGTGTTGGGTTCCATCCCTGTGGCTTTGGGTGGGATACACCTGACCCCTACTGCTGTGGAGGTGGACAGGCTTCCCTGCTGGGCTCTGTGAATACTGTTCCAGAGGGAACATGGGCTGCTCGGGGGTGCCTGCCACAGTAACAGTCTTGGAGCAGGCCACCTTGCAATGTGGTCTCATGCCAGGGCAGTGGTGAGACATGGGCATCACCTTCCCCTCAGGCTGCTTCTCAACTTTAGGAAAAGTGGGAGATGGCAGCTGCACTGGAACCCCAAGCTGCCTGTATACTAGCTGTGTGACCTTGGCCAGAGCTATTTGCTCATCAAAAAACATGATGACAGCCTCAACCTCAGGGTCACCATGAGCCTGAAGTGAGTTCCACAGGGAAAGCCCCTAGAGTGGAGAGGGAGTGATAGGAGAGGTGGTGCACAGTGTCACTACAAACTGCTTGGTCTTAGCGACACTGAAAGAGTGGTGCTGTCTTTGCACTCCTTCAGATACAGGCATTCTCAGGACAGTGAAGACAGCAAGTCCCAGGCGACACTTGAAGCCTCACATGGCTGTCCCCCGGTACATGGTGGAGACTCCTAGAGAGCAAGATGTGGGACTCAGTGAGAGTGGATAGAAGGAAGCAGCAGCCACCACGAGACAAAGTGCTCACAGGCGTGTCACAGAACAGTCTGAAGAAAGCGCTGCTGAGGCCTATCAGCAGTTAATCACCAGGAAAGTTGCTTTCCCATTCTGTTGTGGTCACTCTCACAAATAACTATTCTTTTTCTTCAAGAGGACTCCAAAGCTTCATTATCCATAAAAATAAAAATTTATCCTTGAATTATTCCTATTCTCTTTTCTTTTTAAATAATAAACCCTTTTGAGAATCTTGTATATTCCACAGGCACTACTGCAAAGAATGTATTCAGTCTTTTGTATCCATTAAGGAGTTTACCTGTCCCCTAAGAGCTAATCATACACCTCTGGCTATTCATCCTCTCTGAAGGAAAGGGAAACAGTTTAACATCAGACATGAACACCACTGAGGAAGAACTTGGCAGATGCCTGAAAGTCCTCACAGAGCCTTAACCCTTCCCTCCCCTCAACCTCCCGCCCTCAGCTTCTACCCGAACCGTGTCTGCTCTGTGTCCCAGTCAGACCTGAGAGGCAGAGATCATGCTGAAGCTCTCTCGCCTGAGGGTTCCCCTAAAACAGGTATTCCTCAGGAGAAACCTCACACTTACAAGGCATAGAGAGACAGGAGGGTTGGTTTTTACTTTTTCCTCATTGCTAGTATTTATTTCAAATAAGCTGGTGGCTTCCCACGGTCTCCCATAGCAACCTGTGTTTATGTCTAACTCCCCACACCACACTCACATGGTCTGGGCATTTGTCTTTCTCTCCAACTATGAGATGTTGGCCAATGAGGTCTCTGGTATTCGTCATTGTTATTTACCTTCCAGAGTATGGTAAGGCCTCTCTGTTGGTGAGTACCGGATGAGTGCACAGAGGGAATGGAGGGAGCAAGGCTTTCTGAACTATGTTTTCTAAATGTTGAGTAGTCCACATGGAATGGAAATATCTTTTCCCAACATAACAGCTACCACAAAGCACCCTGCTCTTCATGTTACTAATGACATTTATTCTCTTTTTAGACTAATGCTAAACTGATAACAAAATCCCAGGTGATATCCATGAATAGACAAATTCTTTGAGGCTAAAACTAAAAGATTTATGCTACATATTCATTTATTTTTACATTCATTCCAGTACTGTTGGTTGATGTCAGGGTGCACTGAGAATCTTAATAACTAGAACATGTCCAGCCCCCAGGAGCAGGTACCCGGGCTGCAGCAGAACACACATTGCTTTCCAAGAATAAAAATTGAAAGGCTAATTCTACTGCAAGTGTGTCATGGGCTCCACTCAGCTGGACTTCCTAGCCAGAGGGACAACTGTCATGCTGCCTGCCACTTTAAGAGCCTGTAAGACCAGAGTAAACTTTGAGGTCAGGAATTTCTTGTAATGAGTTTAGGCCACGTGGTGAAGGGTGTTCCCAAATGATGCCTTTGATGGAGAGCTGACCAGAGTTCAGGTCATTATCAGGGGATGAATTTTCACACTTTGTCCTCATCCAACTCGAAAGCCATGGCTCCGGGGTGTGCCAGCTCTCCTTTATGAGCCTGGAGCTCTTAACCATCAAATCAACCTCCTTGGAGTCTGGAGCTAAACTTACGCAAGTCACTTAATCTCTTTGGGCCTCACTTCCTCAAGTGTAAAATGGAAAAATAATCGCACCTGCCTATCTCACAGATTTGTCCCCAAGACCAAGCTGGTCAATGCGTACAGCACATTCCGGACAGCGGCCGTTCAGTGTTCGCTGTTGTGAACTGTGCCATATGGTGGCACATGTGTTTCTGATGTTGTGCGTAATGCTGGGCTGTTCTATTAAATGGAGCAGTGAAGGCAGCATTTCAGTGAAAGGGCATCTTACTCCCTGAAGTGTTTTAATTCTGTAACAAAGGGAAGTAGCAACTTCTGTCTGGAAATTTGGGAGCACATACATTTGCCCTTCCTTTTGCTGATGATTTACCCAGTCATCTGCTGTAGATAGAAAGTGAACAAACCAACAAGGGGATAATAGAGAAAGGACATGAGGCTGTACCATACTCCTCCACTCAAAAATGTAAATTTTTCTGAATGTTGAATGGTTCCAGGGCTGCACCAAAGGGAACAGAACTCTAGTCTTCCACTCAAGTCAGAAGACACTGTATCCTGGTCTGGCCCATGGAAAGTCTCCTCCAGAAACTGCTCTGCCAGACTCACGAGACTCAGTGCCTTCCCCTGAGTTCATCTTACTGGACTATTGTGAGGATTTGATGAGAAATACTCTCCACTCTGCCTTCCCCAGTGCCAAGCTCATCTCTCCTGGTTTCCTTTCACTTTTCCAGGCAACTCACTCTCGATGTCCTTCCTGATCACTGGGACATCTCCAGACACTACGATTCCTCAAGACTTTGTTCTAGGTTCTTTTCCTCTTTTTTATACTTTTGTCATAGTGATTTCATTTTTTCTATTGTTTTAATCACTAACTGTAAAATAATTCATCTTATGTAGACACAACTGACCTCAGCCCGCTCTTCTGACCACAAAAATCACACTACTTCCCTTGCAGATGGACCAACTATTTGGGTGTTTCAAATAAGATGTGTGCAGAAGCGAGCTTTAGATCTCCCAATTTATTCCTTCTTCTGTCATTCGCATCTTAATAACAGGCAGCAGAAGTCTGGAGATGTATCTTGATTAGTCCTTCTCTATTAGTTTCTGTTTTCCAAACTGTCTACCATACACAAAGCTACCACTGAAGCTGAAGCCATCACCATCTGATATCTGAAAAGCTGGTAGCTCCTACATTGCTCTGGCTAATAGAGTCTCTAGAAGGGACCTTGTCAAAAATTTTTAAACACATGTTGGAGCTCAAATGAAGAAAACAGGTGCAGGGAGTTTAAGTAATGAACCCAAAGTGAAGAAAAAGGAGAGCTTTGTACTCACAGCTCTCTCCCTATTTTGATTCCAACATGGTGAATGTCTTCTCAACACACAGTTTAGTCCAAGGTGCATGATCTACCGCCTTCCTGAGTATTCTCACCCTTCTCAATGATGAGGCACTTGATTTTGTGCTCCTTCCACTCCAGTTCCGGTTAAGATACTTAGATAGTTTGTTGTCCACCTTGGTTACCCCTCAGGTACTTGAGTTCTCTTAGTTTCCCAGATTTTCCACTGAGAGATCTCTCTATTCACCCCACGTCAGTCACCCACTCAGCCATAGTGTGGACTCTAACAGCATTCATCACTGCTCCACCTACAGTATGTCAACACAGAATTCCTCTCTGTGTCTGTAAGCTTTTCTTCTCCCACCTCTTCCAGTTCCTAAAACCTACGGGACCTGCTCTTTGGCCTCATCAAAGCCTCTAAGTCATCAGCTTCCTCCTCATCTGGAATTTCATGACCTTTTTCAGGAAGCCACCAGCTCATTGCAGTCAAGGTTTCACTTAGAGGAGGGAGTCACTCTTTCTCATCCCTATGACATAGTTAGATAGACCTGAGAAGGCCCACAGGTGGCACAGGGGAGTCCAAAACAGAATCTTGCTGTCACCTTCAGTGATTGCCATGAGCGTGGGTGTTCCACTGTTCATCCACCTTCTCTTCTTCCATCACTGAAAATTCCCAATCTCACCCCAGCACACTTACTTTACCCTCCTACTGAATAAGTTACACTAGAAAATTCATTCTCTTTTTACACATTCTTTTCTTTTACTCTCTCATCCCTGTGTCTCCATTGAGCATGCTTTCTCGCCCTCTCTCTCTCTCTCTCTCCCCTACCCCTCTCCTCCCCCCACCTCTATTTCACTCTCACATACACAAATTCATCATAGGAAAAAAAGAAATGCACTTTATATCATTTATTGCTCCTTAGAAGAGACCACTGCCTACAATGCAAACTTTTTTCTTTCAAATTTCAACCTGAAAAGCATGCTTTTCCATATTTCGAGCAATCTTGGTTGGTATTATTATTATGATTTATCTTCATCTTCATTAAGAATATGTTGTCATTTGATTAACATTCCCAGGGAGCAGTGACTGCACCTCAGCTCTCTCAGTACAAGAACCCAGTCATGGAAGGTGGTAGAATGATCCATCGCAGGTAAGCGCAGAGCTATTATCCCCCCTTCCAAGTTATGACCATTTGGGAGGCATCAACTTCCTTGGAACTTAAGACAGTTTTGAAGAATTTGTATAAAGCAATGGTAATACTGGAGAGATTTTTCATGTATAGTGTGTTCATCACCAAGACAATAAATATAATTGATATAGTAAATTCTACAGAAAGGTCATGGGTAAGATTTCTTACATATTTACTATGTACTAGAAACTAAACATGTTATATACCATCAGTTCATTTGGTCCTTACAATGAGCCAACCAGATGTGGGCTATTGTTATATCTAAATTTGGTCTGCATTTTATTTTGAATATGTTATGAGATCCTATGCAAATGTTATATAACAAGCCTAACATTTTAAAATAAGCATACAGTAACATCAAATTAATACACATTGGTCAAACTTGGCTAATTCTAAAACAAAAAATCTGAAGAATATTTAAATATCTGTATTCTCAAGCCATTCTAAATAATTAAACACATACAAAGGTTAACAATTATGTCAATTTGGACAATAATTATTGAAGTTTATATCTGGAGAGTTTACAGTAAACCTGAAGTGTTTTCTTTTTTTTGAACTGGAACTAAACTATTACTATACTTACTTTCTCTTGGCAATTAAAACATATTTAAACCTAGCACTTTACCCATGAGACTAATAATTTTAGCTTATAATTTTTAATTCATTTAAGTTCTAAGAAGTTTTGCTATTTACGATTCATGTCTCTTTACTGCTCAGCAACGTAAGGTGCTGGATTTGAAGCTTAAAGATTAAGTTCAAGGCCTGACTTTTCCACATGCTGCTTGTTTGACCTCAGGTAAGACACTGAAGTGCCATGAGTTTCAGTTTCTCATCTGCAAAGGGAAGTTAATGATACCTTCCTTGCCAGCTCCACCAGGCAGGTGGAAGGGTCAGCCAAGATAATAAATATGAAAGTGCTTCTGAAACTACAAAGAACAGTACAACCCAAGGTGTTAGTCACTGACCATCTGATAGTTCACACAAAGGAAATAAGGTCTTGCCAAGGAACAAGAGTGTAAAATTCAGAAATGAGTGTAAAATTCAGAAATGGGTGTAAAATTCAGAAATGGTGTAAGATAAAACATATTCAAAAAACTGGTATATATTTTTTAAAACTCTAAGTATTTCCACTTCTGTCTTTAATTGTACCAATTTAGAGGCATGAACTTTCTTTTTCCAGTTATTTTGACAAAATAAAGTTAGTTCAGTACTCAAAGGTTGAAGGTACCTGGTTGAAGTTTTTTTCTTTGAGACATTCTTTTATCTACAGTATGTTCATAAGGGAAGCATAAAGAAACTATTTTCTTTGGCCAAAAAAGAGTAAGTTCTTTTTTTCTTGCTAAAGCTATATATATAGTTTAAGCCAGTATTTAACATCCTCTTGACAAGGTTTCAGTTTTGACAGGAAGTCTCTCTTTGAAGCCCAACGTTCTTTCTAAGCAATGGGAACTTGCTCAGCCTGAGACTCCATGGTCACGTGACAAGAGAGAGCTACTATGTTCTCTTGAAACTCCTCACAAGGAAGTGGAAGTCAGGGTAAATGGAAAACATGAGCTAGGCAGCACGGAATGGGTTACCCGTGAACATATCTCTGTCTCTTACTCTTTACCAGAGAGTTTAGTACTCTCTTCCGCATGATTATCTTTCTAATGATAAAACTGGACATTACACTAAAAGGACCTGAGCAATATTATACCACAATTTTGTTACTGAAAAGTAAATTCAGAATAGTTCAACAAATACCCACATAATATCTTATCTAGTGGCTTATATAATAGTTGTAATGGGAGAAGAAGTGCTTCTGTGTTCTGTGTGAGGATTGGCCCACAATGCTGAATAATAGTAAAAGCAGAAAGAGATCTGAGGTGGAGGTCTAAGTCCTCCTGGCAGCGAGAAGTTGCATGGAGACTATCATACCTGCCCTGCCTGTGAGGATCAACTGTAAAGCCACTCATTCTAAACAGAGAGCATCTCCTGTATTCATGAAAGCAGACTAGACTCTGGCAGATTCAGGACTATTTCAAATAGCCTCAGTTTTTATGAACTTAAAATCCCAGAGATAGATCAATGAAATCAACGTCAATAATAATGAAAGTGGGATGAAAGGGTTAAGAGTCAGAAGATTAAAATAATCTGATGTGGAAATTTATGACATGGAAAAGTGCTTTAAAATTGTAAAATACTGGGCCAGGAATTTAGCTCAGTAGCACTGTGCCTGTCTGTCAAGTGCAAGGTTCTGAGTTCGATCCCCAGTACAAAAAAAAAAAAAAATCATAAAACACAGTCAGGATCCAAGCTATCAGAATAGTCCAGAATATGGAGAAATTGAGGAAGGAAGGTTTTTGATGACTCATCCATGCAAACATTCATCTTCCCCCTTCTTTACTCTGCTTAATAAAATAAGATAGGAATCAGTGACCCAGTATAGTATCCTCCAAGTTCTACATGTTCATTAAATATTTGTTAATAAATCAATGTTAACAACCTACTTCTTGATGTTATTAAAAGAATGCTTAATAAATATTATTGTAGTTAGCAACACAATACAACTACTGAACTTATTATTAATAGAATTGTATTTTAAAGTTTTTTATCAAGTGCATTTTATAGCATTTGTTTCAGATGACTGAAACCATCGCAGCCTGTTTGCCTGTGAACTCTGGGTACAGCACAAACAGGTAGAAAATAGGTTCATTTGTGTGAGAACCCTTGTTCTGGCTCCCACAAGCTTTAGAAAAGCTACCATTTCGGTCCCTCAGTTTCCTGATCTGTAGAGTAGACTGGAAGAGATATTGCTAGGATCCTCCCAGGCTTACCTCGCCAGACCTCAATGCAGAAGGTATTGCCTAGGGGGAGACATTTAAATTCTATAAAGTGGGTTTAGGGCTTGAGTGGTAATCACCATGTTTTAACTTGACATTGTCATATTTCAATTGGTAAATCACACTTAAACTTACAACAATGGCAAGAGCTTATAAGTACATACACTCTGCACACACATAGGACTGGTTAGGGAGTGACCCACAATTAGGACTACATAGATGAGAAAAGTAGAATTATCAAGAGACTTGGAATAGTCTAGATTGGGCAAGCAGAGACTTTCTGCTATTTAAAGCACATCTGTTTTTGCATTCTGCTTAAACCTTGTTCCATGAGTGACAAAAGCAGTCTGGCCAACTGCATGCTGGAACAGTGCATTCAGACAATTTTATTAAAAATAGACTGTGAGGAATTGTTAGGCAGCCAAGGTGTTCACAGGCTCATTACTGAGACTGAGACTGTAATCAAACACCAGGTTAGTAGTGGAGATTGCAGGACAATTCTTAACAGCAGGAATCGTCAGCATCCAAAGGAGTTACATGGCAGAAAGACAACTGGGTAATACTCCATGCTGGGCTCTTAAATACATTCTCTTGTTGCAAATATGGTGAGAAATTGTGACCTACATTCAACATTTCCCATTTGTGAGATAAATAATCTCTGAACAATAGCTTGCTGCCAATTTTAGGGCAAATTGTATCTGAATTAATCTCTGCAATTTTAAAGCCCTATATTTACCTACTGCCCACCTCCCATTAAATATGCTTATATCTGTAGAAGTATATTTTCAGAAATAAAACATAAGTTTTAATTGTTAGTGTAAAGTATCTGAGGCAAATGAAGAATTCACTTAATCATTCATGGGATCAAATATTTTACAGACTGATTATTTTCCTGGGAAGAACCCTCTGCTCATCCTCCTCCACTCTCATCTTGCAAAATGTTGGTCCTCCTTCTGGCCCTCACTTAAATGTCACTGCCTGAGGAGTTGAACTTGATTTTGGAGTTAAATTCTTCTGTTATTCTTATATAATCCTGTGCCTTTCCAATTACTCTTTGGTAGCCTGTTGCCCACCGTCCAACATTCACAATAGACTCAACATCCATGGGGCAGAAACCTTATCTGTTCTGCTCACCATGCCATCTCTACCACCAGCACAGCCTGGTAGGCAGAAGGTACTTGGAAATATCTGGAACAAAAATAACATGTGTCCAAAATTGTGGGAAGTGCTCTATGACTCTAAAAACATATGACCCGTAAGGAAATTCTACTATATGTTTGGTTGTTTTTGAGATACTGGAAAATTGAACCCAGGGCCTTCACATTGAGCTACGTCCCTAGCTCTTTTATATTCTTTTAGACAGGGTCTTGCTAATAATTCACTAAGTGTTCCAGGCTGGTCTTGAAGTTATGATCTACCTGCCTCAGCTTCCCAAAGTGCTGGGATTGCAGGTGTGTGCTACCGTGCCCCACCATTTTTATATTATAGCATCATTAACAAACAGAATGACACCATGAAAGGTCCTGTAGCAGTTAGTACATTATCAGATAAAGAATGGACTCCATGGTGTGGACAGAATAGTGTGAAGGTGGATTGTCACCAGGTTGTGAAGCACTGCTCCACTCTAGTTTGTCGTATCATTTCCATGGAGCTTGTAGCTCTGCAGCAGGCAGTTGCTTCCACCTTGCTTCCCTTGCTGGCTGCCACAGGAATCAGTGACAAGGCTTTTTTCTTTCCTTTTCTTCTTGCTATGCAGCTTGTAGTCAAAAGATGGCAGTGTGTTGGAAGGGGGCCCCCTTCTCTCCAGGTCCTAACTGAACAGCTGGTTGCCTGCATTTCTGGGGAATTTTCTTGGCTTTACAGAACTCTCAGGCTCAGAACGATGTCCACAGAAGAAACCATGGCTTCCCAGGAGAAATGAGCAAGCTGTTTGTGGCCAATACTCTTTTTGTTCAAGAGAGGACAGCCCCAGCAATTATGTGAACCTCAGCTGAAAAACACATTGGAGCCAGAAATAAAATCTGTATTTCTGGATGCCAGAAATGAAAACGTTTTGGCTTCCAATTCCAAAGGCCATATGCTGTGACCAGTCTGCTTGTCAGTGCCCTGTGGAGAACCACTGACATCACTCGATGACAAGCTTAGGCACATCTCCTACAACTGTTTTATTTTATGGGAAGTTAGGGCAGAAATACTTACCTTCTTCAAAAACTTTTCAAAAATTATATTTGCAGCAATGACAACCCAAGTACACAATGGCACTCTGACATCAGTGTAAACTCTATGAGGTCGCTGTACCCTGGACCCCCTTTGCCCTCTTTCTCCTCGGAGCTGCTAGTCTCCAGCTTTCCTTGGCTCCCCCTGCCTCTGCCTCGAAAAGGTCTCACCAAAGTCTTCCCTGGGCCTGCTTGGTCAGAAGCTGTGCTAGCAGGCCAGTCCTTCATCCACCCACTGACTCAAGGGGATTCCTGCTCTGCAGGCACCACTACCATAACCCAGGCCATCCTGAGGACCAGGCTGGAGAGCAGCAGTTTGCCGTCCAAGACTTAGCAGTTTTGCATGGAAGAGGGCGCTGCTCACCATCTACCCTTAATTCACTCTTCACGCTCCCTGGTGTGGATGTGCACAGACCTCTGGGATCCTCATGGTGGTGACTGAGGGGATGGCTTAGACCTCTGTTTCCTCTCCGTCACCACACGCTGGGGAAGAGAAGTCTTTCCCCACTGTGGAGCGCCTGTGCCCACAACAGCAGCGCTGAAGTATGATCTGTACTTTTGTTGTCCTACTTCTTGTTGTGACAGCTGAGGCAGGAAAGGAAGAAGCACTTGTTAGGGGACAGGACAATAAAGTGGAGATGGGAGTAAATTTTGAAAGCTTGGTTCTGCTCTTGCTACCAAAAAGCAATAGGGATGTAGTAGGGCTATCAGGTACTTGTCCCTAGCAGGGAATAGGCCTGAGTATGACTCAGGTGTGCACACTTAAAAATTCATCCTGCTTTTGTTTGAAACCCAGAAGTGTCCCCAAAGCAGCTCCTCAGAGCTCTGCCTCTGTGGGTAAAGGGATGGACTCTTGAGAACCTGCTTCGCATATATTTTAACTGTGTCGCACAAAACAGACCAGAATACTGTTGGTTGCATGGCTGACCTGTCTATAAACGACTGTGATTCAGCTTCCAGCATCTCTCCTGACTTGTCTTGAGAGATGACTTCTCCCAGGGATAAAGTAAGTGGAAAGCAAGAGTTTTCTCCCCTTGCAGTTTTGCATTCAGGCCCTTCAGGCCCATCAGGAAGCAGCTCTGTGCAGCTCAAGAGGAAAATCACCCAAGGGTTGGGACCATGCTTGCTGTGACTTCATGCCTGTGAACTGAGGACCAGCCAGTTCATCAGGCAGCCCAGGCGTGGCCGGCTGGATTCCCAAGGAACAATGGCCTTTGCTGTGCGGGCTGCACGTGGGAAACCGACTTGTGTTTGTTTTCTCTTGTGTCATTTTGGAGCATAAAGTATGGTGTCTCTTTTCTTTATTTGAATGCCACAGAGACAGGAGGGACTCCAGCTTCCTGGTCCCAAATTTTAGGCCAGTTATTCGTGAAGCTCTGAAATATACTATTTTTGGAGCTTTGTCCCTGGGTTGCTGGCTTTTTGTTCCCAGGGCTGGAGGAGCAGTCTTTCAGTACAAGAAGAGGCAGACTGCAGGAAGTTCCCAGGGAGTCATTGATGTTTCTGCCTGAAAGGGGAGGAGGAATGAGATAAACACAGGGTGTCTGGGCTGAGGCACCTTTGCAAGGACACACACACCCCTGGCATGTGAAAAGTCAACGTGACTTGTCCGCAGAGATGCAAAGCACATCTATCACAAAATTTTCCGTCTTTAACTTGTCATCATGTGTAGAATTTCTTCATAATCTGTACTAACACTATAGAAATTTTGTGGCTAAGAAAAGATTCTTCTTAGATTTAACTTGCATACACTTTAAGTTGCTAAAATTAGACAAAGAAGAACCAGCTACCTCTTATAAATTCTGATTTAAGTCATCTACTCTATCAATTCAATATGCAGGCATCCTTGTCAGATGATGGGAGCAAATTTCTGGCCTCTTTATAAAGATAAACATAACAATAGAACATCAGTTTGATTTAGGACATAAGCACAGATAGGATATTTTTCTCAGCTGATTAAATTTAAAGGGTTTCTGACCATTGTCCTTTAGGTTATTGCCATGTATCAGCAGGCACAGTTTTGATGAAAAAGAATACTCAGAGACATAATTGGCAGTAAAAGAATTTATACATTTCCTGGATTTTATGTCACTGTGAGTACTGCAGAAATGCAATATGAAAGACATGCTTTTGCAAATTCCAGTCCACTGTATTTATACTTATAGATACAATGGGGCCATCGTCTCTTGAGGGTAAATGTAAAGACAATGGGTTGTGTGATTGTCACTGGTGAATAAAGTGAAGCTGAACCCCTAATACAAATTGTGTTTCCCTTGTCATTAAAGGAAGTAACTACTGAAGTCCCCTGCCCATCTGTGTTGCGGCAGCCCAAGCACAGCCACAAGTAGCACCTAGCTTCTCCCTCCTCCCACGGGAGGTCACAGAAGGAACAAGAATCCCTACTAAAGTGCAGTTAGCCCAAGTTACAAGTGCTCCAAAAACTATTGAACTTCATTATTAAATTAGCCATATCAAGGACAATGATATAATAGCCAGTGTCCCACACAAAGGGGTTACCTGTTGTAGCAGAGGTGGGGAGGACCAAACAATTATCCTCTACACTCCTCCCCAGCTCTCAGCCTCCCAGAAGCTAAGAGTGTGTACCTCTCTGTGTTAATGACCAGCCTTCTCTCTCCTGCCTATAGCTGGAAATGGAAGACCCCAAGGAGGCAGAGTTGCACAGTAGGAGCCATCTGAGTCCCTGAACAGTCTTAGAGTTGTGCAGGCGTTTCCAGGTCCTTAGGGGCTGTGAAACAATCAACACACAGGGAATCTGTGTTGTGTTGAAGCTTTAAAATTAAGCCTTTGGAATTGTAATTGATTTTGCCATTTTGCTTTAGAAAATTAATTCCAGAACTGCTTCTAAAACAATAAATTTTCATTCTAATGCAGATGATTCATTAATTTGATATTTTGGAGATTTTAAATGGCTACATTTAAATCAATCTTATCATTAATCTATATAATTATCTATATAATCAATCTTATCATAAATAATAAAACCTTCAAATATTAGATTTAGGAATTTTATTGCATTTAAGAGTTACATGTGGTACATGCACTCTAAGTCTCCCAGGGTGGCTTAACTAATGCTATTGACTGACCTCTAAGGTTTAATTAGACCCTTATTATAAAGTTATAGGGTTTGACTGTAGGTAAATTTTCAACTGGGAATCTTTGGTTTGGTATTAAAAGGAGAAGAGGAAGCTATGTAGCTATGACAAAGACAATTTCTTAATATATACTTAAGATATAGCCAACAAGAATATAAAATGACCTCACAGGTAGAACCAATAATTATAAAACACAGCAGTCAAGAAAATTCTTCCTGTGGAGCAGTATTAAAGGAACATCAAGGAATATTCCCCAGCCTAAAATACAAAGGCTTTACAACACCTGCCCAAAGAATTTCAGAATTATTACAGGGCAGTGATAGAAGCAGGCTCTTCCACTGACTGAGAGGATTTCCTCCAGCTCTTCTGGCCCTACTGTATAATGAGTGTAGCTGCGGGTGTGCTGTGGGAGGGACAGACAACTGCATAGGTTTCCTAATCTATGAGGAGCCACATTTGCCACTCACGGAGGGACGATGTGCAGATATCTGGAGATCCTAAGGTTCAAATTCCATGGACAACTGCCAGGACTTTAATTTCCCCCCTTGAGAGGGGTAACTGCATTGTGACCACAACAGAAGACTCTGAGAGGATGCCAGTATTCAGAGGTAGTACATGTGCCTTCTTTATTGTTCAGCTTCCATTGAGTTGGAGTCATCTGCCTAATTCTGGCCAGAGGATTGTTTGTGGAAGTGAAGTGTATCATTTTTGATTGGAAGTAGTTAAGATCAGGGGACTTTCTCTAAGTGCAAGTGACAGACACAGTAAAATAGAGAGGCAAGACAGGAAGCTTGGACAATTAGGGGAGTTGTGCAGTGACAGACTTCTGATGTGAGCAAGAAATACATTTTTGTTGTTAATGTGCTGAGATTTTAAAACAAGATTCTGAGGTTTTAATTATCTGACTAATAAACAAAATATTCTAATCATTACTAATAAATAAAATATTCTAAGCACTCGGGCTGTTTTTATAGGAACATAATCTTAGAGAGATCATCTGTAACTCTAGCTTGGCCCAATAAAAAGAAGCTACACAGCCAGCGTTTTCTATTTCCCTCTCCTTACCAGAGAATTCTTTCTTCCCTACAACCACATTTCTAGTGCTGAATTTTCATGAGCACCTAGAAGATAAAAATAAATTTTTGTGTTTGAGGGTAATCTATTTCCTCAGAGGCAAATATACTTTGAAAGAGCAACACAAAACCCATCTTATTTCATTTTTTTTACTCATGTACACTCACTCCCTTTTTCCCTCCCCCATTATTTTCTCTCTGACTTGCAATCAATATATCCTGAAGCCTATGGATTGCACCTTCCAAATAGCTCCCAAAGGCTGTCACCCATGCCCACTGCTCCACCTTGGCCTAAGGCATCATTGTCTTTTCCTCCATAACCACAGAGTTTGCCAAATCCCATTCTGCTCTGTTGCACTCTCTGCAGTCTGGGCTCCACACCTAACTCAGGGGATTCTGTCTAAATGAAAGTTACAGTCATGTTGCCCTCCACTTCAAAGCATCTGTTGCTTTTAGGGTTAAATTCAAACTCATGGACTTGGCTTTTAAGTTCTTTACTTCTTTAGCCTCAATTTGTAGAGCAACACCTGCTCTCCCTTACACCCACCCCAACTTTTTATCATCTACTCTATATCATCCATTCAGGATTAACCCTTTCTAATTCATTTAGTTAATAAATGACCTTCTCTTTCCTAACTACCCCCTTCACATCTAGGTTAGGGATCTCCCACCATGTGCTAGGTAATAGCTTCTCTACCTTCTCTCCATAACACTTTCACTCCGCATCTTGATTGTCTGTATGTATATTTATCATTCAACTAAATTCCATGAAGGTTGGAACAGTGTTGTATAATTTATTATCAACACCTCAGTATTCTTGCCCTTTTTTACTGCTTCATAGAGTGTTGTTTTCACACATTATCTGCTTCTTTTCTCTGGTCTATTGAAGATCTTTTCTATACATTGATGGAGAATATGATGAGGGTAGCCTTTACCACCTTGAGCAGAAACTACCCATGGGACATCAAATAAAGATGTCTAGAAGATAAGTGGGTAGGTGATTCTTGACCTCACAGGGAACTCCAGGTGTGGCTGGAGATGTGGAGGGAAGGTTGCAGCAAAGCTCTGTGGATCCTTCATGAACATGAGCTCAGCTAGGAAGAACAGATGGATCAGGAAGGAAAGATATCTGGAAATGGAACTCCAGTGTTTATGAAATAGGGGAAAATATGGACAGAATTCTTAGAGATGCTATTTAGAGAAGTACACAGAAAGCTACAAGAATGAGGAAACAGGGAAATGAAAGAAAAGAAGGAGAAATACTCAAAATGAGGGATATGTAAATGCTGCATAAAGGTCAGGCAAGATGGAAACTAAATAGGTTTTGTCCATTGGTCTTAGCAAGGAAGATGTCATTGGTGACCATTAGTCAGTGTAGTTTCAGCAAGATGGTGGGTTGGTGGCCAGATTTCTGTAGATCAAGAGATGAATGGGTGATGACATGGTGAAAAGTGGAAAGTACTAATCCAGGACATGGCCAGACACTGCTGCCTCCCCCTCAAAAGCCTCTCACCCTCTTCCCCCACATTATTCTGGTTTCTTTCATATACTCTTCATAATTTGGTCTCATGCACACTTCCATTTTATCATTGGTTACACAACCCATTGCAATCAACTGGTTATTTGTCTTTCTCAGTAAGTCAGTGGTTCTTTTGGAGCTTACTAATTTCTGTTTTAATCTGTTGAGATCTAAACCATCCTTGCTGAGAAGTTCACAAGTGCACATAACTTTAAATTTACACTTGCAAGTCTAGTAAATTAAATGGAACCTTAAAAGCTCACTCAAGTTGTCCAGTTAGAAGTTCCTACAGAAGACTTAAACTTTTCAATAATGTAGATTGTGTGTCACTTTTTTTGTATTCCAGATCCCTAGCACAGTTTCTGTTACATCACGGGTACCCAGTAATCATTTGATGAATGAATAAACTTCAAAGTAGAAATATGGGCAGAGGATATTGAAAATATGGAAGCATGAACATCCAACACTACCTCAGAGTAAAAGATCTTTCAACGCAGAAGTTCACAGGAGAAAGTTGCGGGAATGATAAAGTGTGGACAGACATTTGTCATAGAAAGAACACCAGGTGAAAGGACCCAAGATTCTTCCAAAAACAGGCCATTTAACCCAAATGCAGCACAGTAAACATTAGGGAACCATCAAAGGACAAGGTAAAAGGCCATTATCCCACATTTTCAAATGGGCCTGAATAGAGACTACTTTTAAAAATATTATAACCTCCTTTGAAATTACTTTCTAGAAAAAAATTTGGCTTTTGGCAAACTTTTGACCTTAAATCACACTAAAATTCTTTGAATTTTATTGAGTGGACCATTTCAAGGAAACATATTATAAAAGTGTACAGTTTTTAAAAAATTGAACTAGATAGTAGCCTAATAAAGTAAACTTTTAACCAGTAGTTAAGTATATTATTCTCTGCATTTTTCTCACATACAACTATATTTTAAATCACTATTAGCAGTATCACAATATATGCAGATAAAAAGTCAAAAATTTTTTTAAAAAATCAAAATTTGATCTAGGGAATTCAAAGTGCTGGATCAGACCTAAAAGATTAAAAGTATAACTTCAAACATTTAAAAAAGTTGTTTCATTCCCTGGAGGAGGGAGATAGAAGTAATTGAATGGGAATATTCCTTGTTCATATACATGATGAAAATACTAACATATCTTGGAGACATTAAAATCTGTCAGTAATGTTGAGGTGAAAGGGCTCTTTGGTTTAAAGAGTTTGAAATACGCTTGTTTGGAATTCTTAACAAGACAAAAGAATCAGAGATTCTTAGGAGCTCTTCTTGGTTTCCTAGAAGCCATAGATTTGAAGGAAAGATATAAGAATATTACATATTATCCAGTTTTGTGTAGTAAACCTCTATCCTCTCTATCCTCTTCCCTTCTGATACTGGTAGCATCATAAATTTGGCATTTGAAGTAATTTAAGTGGCTGAAATTGATCAGTGCAGAATTATTCTGTAGTTCATCATATGATTCTAAAACGGATCACTTAATGCATATAGTGAATGCACATGGTATATCTGTGAAATTTTGTTAGAAATTCCACTGTAAAATTCCCAGGCTGAGTGTGGGTGGTGGGTAGAATTATTAAGTAGAATACTTTGGTTTGGTTCTCTCAACTCAGTTGGCCAGAACTCAGTTCAGAGGAGGGGAAGGAACTGGTAGAGTCTATGTGGGCAAGTCAGTTTACTTTAACCTTGCACAATTGCATCAACAATGGCACAGGAAGGATTATATCCTCCCAAAATAAAGTGCACATTTCAAGGAACATCAAGTCTAACTCATCACCATGATTAGGAAATCAATATAAAGTTCATGTCCCTTTTATGCTTTGACAGCAGCATCATCCTCCCAAAGAGCAGCACATTACTGACATCAACCAAAAGGTCAGTGTCATCTTGTGGTTATTCACCAGTGTGCAGCTAAGATTGTTGCAGACAAGTATTTGTATGATTGATGGAGAGGACCAAGTGACTCTAGATGAAATGGGGATGGAGTAGGGCTTTAAACTTTTTCTGAAATAATGTAGTTTCAAAACTTTCTCTTTTTGTAACTACCTCAGCATCATAATATAATTACTGCACACAAAAGTGTTATTTAAGTGGATCAGGAGGGGGTTTCCCTCCTCTGTGTTATGTTCTTAGCTGAGTTAAATCGCCAAGACAAAGGTCTGGGGTTAGTAGCTCTATCCATAGTTCATACTCTGGTATTTCACAACAGATATTCTAGTAAAATCTCACAGATAACATTTTGTGGTTTTACGTCTGGTCCCTTCACCTTAGAACATACTCAGCGGCTCTGCCTGTGAACATCTGTGGAACTCATCAAAAAGTTCTAATTCTTATTTCAAGCCTTTTTATTAATCTGTTAAAAGGCCAAGCCTATAGAAATATAACACAGGCTTTTAGAATACCCACTTACCAGCTGCTAGCATGACCAGCATCACAAGCCAAACTAATCCTTTTCCAAGAGTGCTAGAGTTGGAGTTGTGTCAGTCACTTAGGTTTAGAAGTTCTGATTTGAATTATCCATGAAGCTCTTCATTTTTCTTTTTAAACAAGAATGAGTATAAACTGAGGCTGAGCACACAGGACCCGAGAAATATCAACAGGGGGCATGCAGTGTTAGTGCATGCATTACATGTTTCCAAACAGCTCACATGACTACAGACAGGTTCTAGAGAATGGCTCCTTTACAAAGGTTTATTTCCACACACCATGCACTGTGTTGCATTTAAAGCATGGGGAAGCTTAATTGTTGATTGGCACAGATGTTGAAGATGACAAATGGCATGATGTAGAGGGGATGTTGTGGCGTGTTGAGGTTCAGACCAAAGTGGGGTACCTTGTAAGGAGATATGTGACAGGGGCCAAAGGTGATCAGGGGCATTAGTTTTCATGAATAACAGATGTCCTCTTTTCCAATTTATAATAGGGTTAGAAAATGTATTTTCATAAGACATATTTAAAGAGAGTCTTTCTTGTTTGCTGAAAAATGGCAATATCAAGAAGGTCCTATTAGGGTCTGTTTCTTTAGCCAGCATGCCACTAGTGTTATAAGACACTAAGAGGGATATTTGGTGCCATTTTTAAAAGTTCAAACAATAATGCTCACGATTATGAACTTTAACTTTTTTCTGCTGTTTAGACACAATGAAAAACAAGCTTCTGAGAGGTAGAGGAAAGGAAAGAAGGGAAAGGAAAAAATATGAGATAAATAAATGGAAACACAGCCTTTGCAAATAGGGAGGGCTGGAGGGGTTGAAGGGAGGGCAAGGGAATGGGGAAAAAATAAGAACTAAGATACATCATGTAAAGGTACAAGATCCCAATGATAAATGTAAATGTATACTTAAAATGTACCAATAAAAGAATTTAAGAGAAAAAAAGAAAAAGAAAAACAAGCTTCTACCTTTGAAACTATCATTTGTAGGAACATCAGTGGGCAATAAAGAGTAAATGGCAAAATGAGAGTTAAATTCACAACCCTTCAGTAATAGGCCACATGCTCTGCCATGCATAGAAGAGGTCCATCTTCCAGTCACCTTGGGCCATTGCCCAAAGACAGGATGGGCCAACAGGTAGATGTGGTCCCAATTCAGAGAGATCCAGGAGGGCACTGTGCCTTGATTGACACAATGGCACAACTGCTGGAGTCACTTGTTCACTTTGTGTTTTAAAACAACTCCCTAATCATAAAAGTCTCAAAAAATTCTGTCTTATAAATTTCTCTTCATCCAGTCAGATTTGAAACTTATGAATTTGCTGTTAAAACTTAACTATGATTAAAATGATTTCTTTGAAAAAGGGGCTATTTGGTTTTCTCCACTTACTTTTTTTCAGATTTTTATTATTGTAATTGTAATTGAAATATCTTTTAACCCAAAAGCATAAGCACATGGTCCAACTAATAAATAATTTTTCTCTGTACTTCTTTGTAATCCTTTTTTTACCTATGCTTACTATGAATGAAATTTTGGACAATTTTTTTTCATTTAAAAACAAATCATAAGGGGTTGAAGGGAGAGCAGGGCAATGGGGAAAAAATGAGAACCAAGATTGATTATGTAAAGGTACAAACTTCCAGTGATGAATATCATTATATTGTATACCTAAAATATACCAATAAAATTAATTTTAAAAAACCAAATCATAAGCATTTTACAAATAGCAACCCTACCTTCATATTGAAATGTTAATAATTTAGCAGTATTTTTAATGTAAATGTTACTGTAATTTTACATTGTCCCGTGCCATAAGGCTAACAAAAAAATATTGTGGGAAACAGACCTGTGGCTTATGTCTCCTGGATATGCAGTGTTTGAAACAGTATGAAAATTCCTGTTGGCCTATTATCAGGGATGAACTGAAGTTGATGTGTGAGGATATAAGTACCATATATACCAACCCATTTCTTCCAAAATTCTTTCCAATTGTTTTCAGAGGGATGGATGTTCAGTAACAACTACATTTCCAGTGTGTTCCATCTACAGACTCTACACAGACTTTCAGAAACATCAAAACTAGTGACCCAGGCAGAACTGTCCTCAGGGATCACTTATCAGTTTGATCTTCTATAAAACTTCAACAATTCCTCCATTATACAAGGTAACCTAGTAGATTTTCAGAGACACTAGGTGTTAGAGTGATGACTATTCAAAATATGATAGAAACACATGAGGTTCCCACACCAGCAGTAAAGAGGGCCTTCAGTCCAGGAAAGTTACTTTGCAGATGAACACACATCAGTCACAGTTGGAGTCAGGCACCTAAATTAGAATGATGCAATGGTAGGTGACTCTCACCACATTAGTTAGAGTAACAACTGGGTCTTTGACCAAGTTAGAATCCCACAACATTTTTATGTTTGATTCTTTTTTGTTTGTTTGGTACTGGGAATCGAACTCAGAACCTTCCACTTGCAAGGCAGGAAGTGGCACCACTGAGCTAAATCCCCAGCCCCTGTTTGATTCTCATAGATCAAAATTTTGATCCAAAGAAAATGGTGAAATATACAGATAAAAAAGGCATCCCTAACATAAACTGAGTCTTGTGCCAGCCATGGAGGTCTGGAAAGACATTCCCTGCCTTGTATATGTAGATCCAAAATCCGAAGAATGTAGATAGAAAGTATCTGAAACCCAAGACCAATTGTGACAATGGTCTGGTATTCTAGAATAACTCTAAGGATATGCTAAGTTACTCTAGTAGGAGTAGTAGCAGTAGTAGTAGCAGCAGCAGCACCAGCAGCACCAGCAGCACCAGCAGTAGTAGTAGTGCGCCTAGTGGTTTTTCACCAAAACTGGGAAGGACTGAACTATAAGACAAGACACCACAGGGATCTGAGTAGAATGACAAAGAATGGCCATGAAATATGAGCACTCAAGAACCTAGTCTCAAAGGAAGGGCAGTCTTCAGGGAAAAACCACAAGATAAGCATGTGGTCTCAGGGAATATCTCACAGTTGTTATTTGACTGACACTGCAGTCAAATATGATGAGTGGGGAGCAAGTAAAAAGAACAAGTCTTTCATTAGATTGGCAAAGAGCTGACCTAGGCAACTCAGGGAACAAGAGATGGACCTCACACCATGGTGAAGGAGAAGCCTTGTGGCTGAGAAATCCATGAAGCCTTGCACTTCTGTAAATTCAAGACCTGCATAAGTGTGTGCTGATGAATGGTTCTTCCACTGCTTAACAAAATTGCCACAGTACAAAAGAGGATTACCCACAGAACTTATTTCAAGCCACTGAGGCATAGAAACCACATGATTTTAAGATAACCCATTTGCTATGAGCATAGGAGATGAAATTAAGATAAAACTTCCAGGAATTCTGTAGCACCTGTAAAGGTCCATGACTGACTGCAGAGTTAGGAGATCCTTGGTTCCATTTGCATTCCCAGGATGGCCACAATACAAACACTTGAGGCACTATTAACTTTTTATGTGCTTTGAACATCCTAGTTTGCTTAACCACCAAAGGATTGCTATGGTTTGAGTGTCTTTGTCTCTCTCAAATTCGTGTATTAAAATCCTAACCCCTGGGGCAATGGTTTTAGGCAGAGGCTTTTGGAGATGATTAGTTCATCAAGGTAAATCCCTCATGAATGGGGTTAGTGCCCTTACAAGGAAGACTGCAGAGACATCCACAGATGTCTTTATGTGAGGTCACAGTGAGAAGATGGCTATTGATGAGGAACTGAGCCACCACCAGATACTAAATCTGCTGGTGTCTTAATTTTGGACTTCTCAGCCTCTGGAACAATAAGAAAGAAATTTCTGTTGTTTATAAGTTTTCCAGTCTCTGGCACTTTGTTACAGCAATCTGGAAGGACTAAGACAAGATTTGAGACAAAAACAAATTCACAAAAAGCTATAGAACTTCCAAAATCCACTAAGCATCAATGCCTCTTCCTAGCACCAGGCTTCACAGTCCCTCAGATTCCTTGATATTCCCTGTGGCTACGCTCACATGTGGTCTTGGATTTCCATCTCAGGTTCCTGCTTCTTTCTCTAGCCCCCAACCCCCTGCAAGGTCTTTCTGAAGCATCACTCTTGATGGGCTTGTTCATAGGAAGAAGTTTGGAAGGATTAGGATTTAATGCTATGAGGGCAACCCTAAGACAATGAAGGACTGTAGTCAGTGGTTAAATGCCCTGGCTTCTCTGCCCTTCCGTGGACAGTTCTGAGGCATGTTCCAGAGTGACTCAGGAGGGTTCCATGAGGTGGAGCCCAGTTGCCTGCAGTAGAATCCTGATCATTAGTGCAGAATCTATCAGCTTCCCTTCTGCTCCATTCCCCCACCAGCACATAATAGGATCACCTGCAAATCATGAACGCCTGCCATTCAAGTCATGTGAAGACTTGAACACCCTGCAGATGTGATAGGAACTTTGGATCAAGAATGTACTTGTCATATGGAATATTTAGAGAAAGAGCCATGGGAGACTGGGATGGAATGTTTTTATTTATTTCAACTTGAAACTTGTTTCTGAGGTATCCAGGTGCTCCTAGGTAGATAATGGCAAAAGTATGTGCAGTCAGACTGTGAGAACTATAGCTGAGTCACAGCCCGACCACTTCAAGCATTGCCACACTCAAGGAAGGTGCAGGATTCTTGGAACTGCTCTGTCACCACTATTAATATAAGTAGGTAGTCCTAGGACTATTATATGCTATACCATTATATAGATAGATTCTTTGAACTGCTCTGCTCAGTGATTATATAGGTAGATAGTCCACCACAGATAAGTAGATAGATAGATAGATAGATAGATAGTCAATAGGTAGATGATAGGATGCCTCATGTGTGAACCTATTACCATTAAGAATAATTTATTGAATGCCATAAGTTCTGGCATTGTACAATCCATCAATGGTAAGTTGGGAACTCTAAGGCAAAAACTACATTTTTGGTTGACAGTGGACTAGAAATAGCTAAGGTTGCTGGGGACTCAGATTCTCACATGCTTGTAACCACCTGATGGCAAGGAAGAGCTGTAGCTACTCTAACCTGAGTACACACAGGTCTCCCAATAGGGTTTCTGATGAGCTTCTAATGAGGCTGCATAGCACCATGCTCTTATACAATGGTCTGCTTAGGGTTTGATTAATAGCAGCATTGAGAAAAGAAAAAAAAAAAGCTAAGAATAAGCTGGGAGTGACTGCATAGTGGAAAGGAGACAAAATGAGTTCCTTATCAAAATAGCCCTTCTAGGAGCCTTTATGGGGTTTGGCAATGGCTCTGAGCATTGGAGGTCGGCACAGAAGAGCTGAGAGATCATCCAAATGATGTGATACAAGAATTCTGCCTAAAACATATGGTCCTGGATTAGGATCAGTGTCTGTTTGGGTAATGCGCTAAAATTGGAGATTAGATACAAGGATGTACCACCAGGATCTGGAACTAGAGGTGACTAAAGGCAGATAAATTCCAGCTGAGTTTGCTGATGTAGTATTTTATGTAGCTATTTCCCAAGAACCTTTGCCATCTTCAGTCTGGCACTTGACCCCAAGGCTTCAAGGCATTGAGCCTGAGCTAGGAGTGAGTATGCCCAGTGTCTCCCAGAGAACAAGGCCGCAGGCTGTCCCCACAATAGCAGTACCTGTTGGAGACAGTAGACTCCTTCCTCACCGGAACCACCAAACAGTAAAGAACAGTGACCTCCCAAGAAGGGAGACCATTGGCCTCCTCACAACATGTGATAACAACTGCATAGAGGGCTTATCCTCAGGGTCTGAAGTCTCTTATGAGGGAGGTGCTGACTTTAACACCACATCCTGGGAGATGAGAGGGCTGTGTGTCCACACAGTGTTGAGGGCTGAGTGTTCACTGTGCTATGCCTCAGGTCTGGCATGAAGAAGCCAGTGCATGGCTGTCCTCCAAAACATGCCTATGGAAGAATGCCTCTGTATTAGCAAGGAGAGAGGGAAGAGATTGTAAACTTGATTTGTACATTAAACTTAAAACTTGAATTCCAGTTTGCATTATTAGACTTAAAGTCTTTGAAAACAAATTTTTCACACTTTAACTTCTTGAAAACTTGACAAGGGGAGAAGGATTACATCCAAATTTTGGACATTTAAATGTTGTCAGCATTTATTAAGTAGAATATTTAAATTATTTTTCATTTATAGAATGATGAGTAAACTGTATCAGACAATGGGGACAAGCACGGTTTGGGATGGAAGTAGGAATAGAAGGTAAGATGCTGCCTTGGGCAGAACATGACCTTCAAGTTAAATTAACCTTGGCTGCTTTAACTCACTTCACACTGACTCCAGAGGTTGGAAGGAGACACAAAGAAATGTGGTCCCTGTAGCAGTGCTCCCATGTGAGGAAAACACACTCCAACACTCTCAGCAGATGTGACCCTCTATGAGGGGTACCTAAATGAACCATAAATGTTTATACTTTAAAAAAAATTATGACAGTAAAAACATGCATTGCCATCAGTCCCCCTCAAAATCCAGTTCTTGTCATTCTCTGAAGTTCTAGAAGTCTTCTTTCACATTATTATGAGGTGTGATAAAAAGTACAGTGAATGCCACTGCTGACTGCCATCCCATGCAAAGGTAGGCTCATAAAAATATGACAATATGATAACATGTCTTCATCCACATTATTCATTGGGTCTGGTACCATGTGACTTTTGGTTCTTACCCAGAGACAAAATGACCAGGAAAGATAAATGTTTTGAATTGATTCAGGACATCACTGCAGTCTGGACAGCAACTAGACACTCACAAAAGAGGACTTCCAGAACTGCTTCAGACAGTGGCAAGAATGATGGAATGAGTGTGTTTGGAGTGAGGGGAGAGCATTCTGAGGATTCATGGCAATGTGTCTTTTAATGTAGAAATTTTTAAAATTTAAATATTCACAGTATATTTTGATCATACCTCATAGGCATACTGTTTTTTTCCTAAACAATATATATCTATGATAAAGTTTAATTTATAAGTTAGGCACAGCAAGAAATTTAACAATAACTAAGAAACATAAGACTATCGATACAATATAAGATAATGAAAGTTATTTAAAAAGTATGCATTGTGTATTTGTAGAATTTTCCATTGAGTAGTTCTAGACTGTGGCTGACAGTGGTAGTGGAGACTATAGAAGTGAGCAGTGTAGAGCAGAGCCCCCCCAGCACTGAGGGGGTGAGCCACACGGGTGCCAGCAGCACACAACCCCCCCCCCATCCAGCAGATGTGATGAGCCATTACCTGGATCTACATGGGAGAGTTGCAGGGATCATAAAGGACACTGTTCTGAGCTCCAGAAGATAGAATAGAAGTGAGCCTCTCTGATAGAGTAGAAAGAGGGCCTCTCTGAGGTTCCTTTATGAAAATTGAAACCCACTGGAAAAGTGAAGAAAATCCCTCCAATAAAGGCACACCAGACCACCTTAGTTGAGGGAGCAGCAGTATGGACTAGAGCAGTGTGGCTGCAAGCAGATCCTAGCCAGGGCTCCGCCCCGACCCCAGAGGCTCAGGCACACTGGCCCAAGTGAAGGGCCTACCTTGAAAAGAGCTAAACAGGTGCACAAGCAACAGCCAGAGGTTTGCCCTGATATCATCGGTAAATGCACAAGACCCTAGCCAGAAGCTTACTCACCCAACAGGAACTGTGGTGCACAGCCCCCAGCCAAAGGCCCTCCCAGACAACAAGTACATAGGGGCCCTAGTCAGAGGCAAACCTAGATGCCATCCCAAGTGTGCACAAGCCCAAGATGGAAGCATCCCCAGACAACAGGTCAGCTCAGGGATCCAGAAGGCCACCAGTCTGAAGCCAGGAATTAGTGTACTAGTGAGCAACAGAGAAAAGGTTGCTCAGTGGCTTGCTGAGAATTGAAGACCATTGGGTGAGCAAAAAGCTTTCTCAACAAAGGCACAGCAGGCTGCTTCTGTTGAAATGAGAAGACATTTAAACAAGTCACAAAACAAGACTTCCAGATCACCTAAGGCAACCCCAAAGGGAAATGAGATAGAACAATCTGATATTCAACCACCTGGACTCCCTGAACCAGCAACAAAAGAGGATCTGGAAAAAATGAAATCCAAAATAATTTCTCAGATAAGAGGAGAGATTGTGCCCATAGTACAAAACATGCTTAATAAATCTAGAGTAGACACAGATTAAAAAAAAAATAGAGGAGCTGAGGAACATAATGGAATCTCAACATAGGAAACAAATGGAATCCATGAAAGAGATGCAAACAGATTATCAGGAGATTAAAAACTCCATTGAAAGTTTACACAGCAGAATGACCCAATGCTAGGATAGAATTTCAGATATAGAAGGTAAGATTGCAATTAATGACCAGGAAAAGAAAAAATTCTTTAAAATAGTAAGGGACCACAAGAAATCAATCCGGCAATTGCTAGACAATGCAAAGAAGAATAACATAAGACTGATTGGAGTCAATGAAGAAATAGAAGAGAGCACAGAAGACATAAAAAAACTGTTCACAGAAGTAATGGCAGAAAACTTCCCAAGCAGGGGAAAAAAACTTGACATACAGATAAGTGAGGCATATAGGACTCCAAATAGCCTTGATCAAAAAAATCTACACATAGGCATATAATAGTTAAGATTCCAGAAACCCAACAGAAGAACAAACTTCTACAAGCCGTTAGAGAAAAGAAACAAATCTCATTCAAAGGAAAGCCCATCAGAATCACAGCAGACTTCTCAACCCAAACCCTCAAGGCAAGAAAAGCTCGGAGTGACATATTTAAAGCCCTAAAGGCAAACAACCTCCAACTTAGATTGATGTACCCTGCAAAACTGTCTTTCAAAATTGATGGAGAAATAAGATACTTTCATGACAAAGAGCACCTTAGGAAGTTTTCGTGATAAAGAGCACTTTAGCAACTTCATGAATACCAAACCAGCACTCCAAAATATTTTAGACAATATACTATGAAAAGACAATGGGGATCACAACCCCAGAAAGCCCAGCAGAATGAATCCATCAGGCATGACAAGAAATTAAAATGAAGGGGGAGAATCCAACAAAAAGAAAACGTCATGAAAATAAGTCAATATGTTTCAGTTATAACCATGAATGTTAATGGTCTCGGTTCACCAATCAAAAGAAATAGACTGAAAAAAATAAAAATAAAAATAAATAAATAAATAAATAAATAAATAAATAAATAAATAAATAAGAAAAGAATTAGACTGGCAGAATGGGTCAAGAAGCAAGATCCAACAATATGCTGCATACAAAAAACACACACAATTCAAAAAGAAACTCATAGACTGAAACTTAAAGGGTGGAAAACAATACTCCATGAGACAGGAACCCCACAAAAAGCAGGAGTAGCTATCCTCTTTGCAGATCAAGTGGATTTCAAACCAACATTGATTAATAGAGAAAAAGAAGGACACTACATTCTTGTAAAGGGAGCAACCCAAGAGGAAGTGTTGACAATCATAAATATATATGCACCAAACAGTAGTGTGCTCAAATATATGAAAGAAATACGAATGGACATAAAAAATCAAATAAGTACTAATACAATAGTAATGGAGGGCCTCAATATGCCACAGTCAGAAGTAGATAGATCAACTAGCCAAAAAATAAACAACAAAATACTAGACCTCAATCAAACTCTTGAACAAATGAACTCAACAGATGTTTACAGAGCATTCCACCCCACAAAATCAGAATACACATTCTTTTCAGCTGAACACAGTTCTTTCCCCCAAATAGACCACATACTCACTTATAGAACATGTCTAAGTAAGTGCAAAGGAATTGAAGTTATCCCCTGTACATTATCAGACCATAGTGTGATGAAATTGGAGATCAATAGCAAAAGAAACCTCAAGAATTTCATAAACACATGGAAATTGAACAAAACACTTCTGAACAACCAATGGGTCACAGAGGAAATTAAAGAACAACTCAGAGAGTTCCTACAATTAAATGACAATGACAATACAACACATCAGAATCTATGGGACACAATGAAAGCAGTCTTAGGAGGGAAATTCATAGCAGTGAATACTCATATTTGGAAAACAGACCGAGCCCAATTAAACAACCTGATGCTGAACCTCAAGCTTCTAGAAAAAGAAGAGCAGGACAACCCCAATGCTCATACAAGGGAGGAAATTACAAAGATCAGAACAGAAATCAATGCAATGGAGACTAAGAGAACTATACAAAAAAATCAATGAAGCAAAGAGTTGGTTCTTGGAAAGAATAAACAAAATTAGGCTGGGGATTTAGCTCAGTGGTTCCGCTGCCTGCTCTGCAAGTGAAAGGACCTGAGTTCAATCCCTAGTACCAAAAAAAAAAAAAAAAAAGAATAAACAAAATTGACAAAACCTTAGGCAACCTTGTCAAGAAAAGGAAAGAAAAGGCCAAAATCCACATGATTAACAATGAAAAGGATGAAATTACAACGAACCCAACAGAAACACAGAGGATCATCAATAACTACTTCGAGAACCTATAGACCAATAAGATGGAAAATACAGGGCCTGGGTTTAGCTCAGTGGTTCTGCCCCCTGCCTCAGAAGCACAAGCTCCCAAGTTCCATCCACGGTACCCCCCGACCCCCACAAAAAAGATGGACAATACGGAAGAAATGGACAGATTCGTAGATATGTACGAATTACCAAAGTTGAACGAACATGACCTAAAAATTCTAAACACCCAATGTCAATCAATGAGATTGAAAACATAATTAAAAACTTACCAACTAAGGAAAGCCTGGGCCCTGATGGTTTCACTGCTAAATTCTACAAGAGATTTAGAGAGGAACTACTGCCACTACTATTTAAACTCTTCAATGAAATTGAAAGGGAAGCAATACTCCCGAATACATTCCTGGAAGCAAGCATCACCTTGATCCCCAAAGCAGAGAAAGACCCAAC
>NW_004624730.1:1238383-1250533 GCF_000247695.1 Heterocephalus glaber
AGTTTTTTGGATGCTATTGTGAAAGGAATTATTTGCCCTATTTCTCTCTCAGTGAGTCTGTCATTGGTGTAGAGGAAAGCTTAATCTTGAATTCTTGTAAGGTATGTACCACAACTTGTCTTTCTACTTGAAAAATTTCTTGCCTATTCTTATATCTTTACTTTTCCAAATTTATCTTAGAGTCATAGTGCTACCATTTTCATGAAAATATTACTGACATATTCATTGAAATTGGACCAAATGTATACAGTAAGGAAAATCGATATCTTTATGATATTGAGTTATTCTAACCTTGTTAGTCATCATCCTATTTTATGTCTCTTCTTCTTTTTTTAAGTTTCTTTGAAGTCTTTTAATAATTATAATCTAATAATTATAAATTTTATAATTTCCACCATAAAGTTGTTATAAAATACAAAATATATAACATTTGTTTTTTGTTCATTATATTTGCCCTAGTCCTGAAAATGTTACATTTTTTACAAAATACATTTTCTCACTTTTGCTAAAGTATGATATAGGAACCTTTGGCATATTGATTTTATATCCAGCAACTCTCATTAGTTCTGTTGACATCTATAGATTTGTGTAGCATTTCTGTATAATACAACTTTGTTTCTTTTATTCTAAACCTTGCAGATTTTATTTTTATTCTTGGTTTACTGTCCCTATCACCCTAACCAGCATTTCTATGCTATTTAAGAGACTTTATTGGATGCTCTTCATCAACTTAAAGGACTTATTTTCAGAGGATTTTTGTCTTGTATTTGTCTATTGTCATTAAACTTGTTGAATTTTATCAAATCTTTGCATCTCCTAAATTATATGATTTTAAAGTGTGATCTAGTAAAATAATAAGTGCAATCATTCAAAACCTTTTTTCAGTGTAAACTGTAGTTACATTTTTTGTATAAACTCAGTTTGGTTGCGATCTATGTTTTTATATTGCTAACATTTTGTTTGGAGCTTTAGCCCCTATATTCATGGGGAAGAATAAACTCCAATTTCTGATATTAGTATAAAGATAATACCAATAAAAATATCTGGAAAATATTTCCTTTTTTACTATTTCCTAGATTGCTGTATTTAACTTTTTATGTTGTAAGCTAAGCTTTTTAATTCTCAGCCGATGGCACATTGGCTATCAATGTCATTCTTATTTCTACTAGAATTTCTTCTCAAATTTATGAGGTATTTAGAACCATCTTTTCCAATTACCCAAATATATGTACCATTATTAGGTACTTTATGATTATTTTAGTTGAAAAATAGTTACAGGATATATTTTATTTGATTATGACGGATATTTATCACTCCTTGGCTTTATGATAATAACTTGATCAACTTAAAAAATTTCCAATAGCTATTTAGGAAGAATAACTTTTGTGTCTTTTGTTAGGTCTTATTTGAGGGGGGAAACAAAGTTTGCAGTATCTGCAAGGAACATTGGGATAATTGGTTAACATCTCTTTAGTTATTAAGGATATAAAGTTGAGAACCAGGTAATAAAATTTTTTTGTTGTTTTTGGTTTTATTATTTTGTGGTACTGAGAATCAAACCCAGTGCCTCCCACTGAGCTACATACACCCCAAGCCCTGCAGAATTTTTAGAAGAATATTATTATGTTAGAAGTTTACTTTCTGCCTTGTAGAAAGAAAGATCTTTTTCTCCACTTAATCTTCAGAGAATGGTGTTTAATGGGTTAAGAGAGCTCAGTGTGTATTTCAGGGACTTTGTATGATACTATGGACTGATGTCTTACTTATGAGTTCCAGGTAAAGAGAGAGACAGGTGCTTCTTCTGGTCACACAAAAGGTGTTGAAAAGAAGGATGCATGAGTGTATAACACAGGCATGATGTGGGCAGGGTGCAAGAATGGGCTGTGATTACTTAGGTCCCATCCCAGATGAGACCTAGTAAAGCAGAATCTTAACAAAAAGATCCAGCAGGGATAACACTGGGTGCTTGGGAGCTGAGAAGTCATAGATGACCAGCTAAAAAGGGATGCCCTTGCATAACTCAAGATGATTGTGGTTGATCAATACCCAGTAATGCAGACCTACCCCTCAAACATGAAACTTGCCACCCTTACACTCCTTTCAGTCCAAGCCAGTGCCAATGCCACTGCTAGACCATCTCAACCATTCCAAGAGGTCAGACGGGGAGGAAGAAGACCATCAGTAGCTGGGAAGAGAAAAGCAGCTGAGCACACCTTTTTATACTGGAGGGAACAATAAACCCCTTAAGAGAGGAGAAATGTTTCCACTTTAGATGTAGTTTGATATAGGTGAGATTTTTGGAAATGTACATGAGAATTTTTATTATTTTGGAACAATAAGAAAAGTTATTAATTCTGTTCTAGTTTTAATCCCTGAGTCAGAGGAAGAGCTATGCTAGATATTTCAAGATATTTAGCTCCCAAATTCTTAGATTTATTTATAAGCAAATATGAATACCAAGACTTCCACATTTAGAAGATTGGAAATACCTATTTTTAAAGCAAAATTGGTTTTATCCTCTTAAATATAAGCATCATAAATTCTTTTACTTAATCATAATAACCAATTTATATGGTAACTTTGTAAAGTTAGAAAATGAAGCCTGGAGTAATTAAGAAACTTATCTAAGAACACAATTAATAAATGGATAAGCCACAACTTCAACCATAGGTAGCCTGGCTTGGTAATAAACACGCCATTTCTTTTCTTTTCTTTTCTTTTCTTTCTCTTCTTTTCTCTTCTCTTCTCTTCTCTTCTTTTCTTTTCTTTTCTTTCTCTCTCTCTTTCTGTCTCTCCCCCCCATGTACCCATTTTATCAGCAAGATACACTGCAGCCCCCAGGTTCCCATTTTCAGAGCAGGATATTAGCTTATTTTGATTTAGATGACCTACTAGGTGTTTCCTCAACACCTAGAACCCTTCATGCTTTGTGGCAATTGCTCAATTGTCCACCTCCAATTAAACCTTAAGGTTTAAGAAGGCTGAGTCTGAATCCACCCTGCTCATTGCTGTCTCCATGATTTGTAACACAAAAGGTACACAAGATGCATTTTTGCAATTTACTTTTAATGACATACGGATTGTGTAAATTTATGGTGGACAACATAAAATTTTGAAATATATATGCATCATTGAATGGCCAAATTGAGCTAATTAATGTATTCATTACCTTCTGTTTTGTGTAAGAACACTTAGAATCTACTTTCTTAGCTGGTTTCAAGCATATGATATATTGTTATTAACCATAGTCATCACGTTGTCCAATAGAGCTCTTGAACTTACACTACCCATCTGACATTTTGCATCTTTGGCTAGCATCTCTACCCTCCTGGCCCCACACCAGCCTTGACTACCATTCTACTCTCTACTTCCAACTTTTCAAGACTCCACACTTAAGTGAAATCATTCGGTGTTTGTCTTTCCATATATGGCTTATTTCACTAAACATTTTGATCTCAAAGTTTCTCCTTGGATTTTTCTCTGAGTTTTGTTTTGTTTGTTTGTTTGTACCAGGGATTGAACTCAGGTCTTTGTGCTTTCAAGGCAGGCACTGTGCCACTGACCTAAATCCCTGCCCCTCTCTCTGTTTTTAATGCTGAACATATTCCGCTGTGCACATGTACTGCATTTCCTTTATCCATTGGTCCATTGGTGGCCATTCAAGTTAATTACATGTCTTGGCTGCTGTAATCAACAGGAGAGTTCAGTGTCTCTTGTACACTTTGGTTTCCTTTCTTTGGATATTGACTCAGTCTGCATTGCTGGAACACAGGGAAGGTCTGCTAATCTTTGGAGAAACCTCCACACTGGTGTCCATAATGGTTCTGCTAATTTACAAACTCACTAACAGTATGAAGGGATGCCTTTTCTCTATCTCTTCACCAGTACTTCTTTTCTGTTAGGGTTTGGATCAAAGGCCCATGTGGTGGAAGCTTGGTCCCCAGCCCATGGCACCCCTGGGATGTGAAGAGAGACATGCAGGATGTGGGGCCAATAGAAAGAAGTGAGGTCATGAGGGTGTGCCCTGAAAGGAGATGTTGGGATCCTGGACCCTCCTTTTCCTCTCTTTTTGCTTCCTGGATGCTGTGAGCTGAGCAGCTTCCTCTGCCACATGCTGTAGTCACTACCTCTAATACCACACAGGGCCCAAAGCAGAGGCCAACAAGCCTCGACTAAAACCTCCAAGCTCTGACCCAAAATAAAACTTGTTCTTATGAATAGATTATCTCAGGGATTTTGTCACAGTGATGGAAATCTGACTGTTTTTTTATATAATAGCCATTTTACCATGTGTCAGGGGATAGCTTATTGTGGTCTTAATTTTCATTTCCCTTATGATTAGTGATATTAATCATTTTTTCCTCCACTTGTTGGTCATCATTTATGTGTCTTCTTTAGAGATGTCTGTTCAGGACTTTCAACCATTTTTAATTAGATTTTGTTTTCTTGCTTTTCTTTTTTTTTTTTTTTTTTTGGTAATAGGGATCAAACTCAAGACCTTGCACTAGTGAGGCAGGCAAGGTGGTGCTACTGAGCTAAATCCCTGGCCCCTTCTTGCTATTGACTTGTAAGAATTCCTTGTATATTTTGGATATTAACCCATTATTGATGGTTTACAAATATTTTTCTCATTTCATAGATTGTCTTTTCACTCCATGAATTGTTTCCTCTACTATGCAGAGGATTTTTAGTTTAACATAATTCCATTTGTCCATTTTTGCTTTTATTGTCATATCTAACATATTATCTAGACCAATGTCATAGAGCCTTTGCCCTGTGTTCCTCAATGAATATTTTCAAGTGAATTAATAAAATACAAAAAGAAATCCCTGTGGAAACCACATGCTGTATTATTAGGAGCATAGTTACCACAGGGTTAAATCCTACTTTTGGTTTACCCTAAGACAGCGAGTGACAATGCCATTTGTACTTCTTAGAAGTAGCAAGTTTCACTTGGAATCCTGGTGTTGAGTCAGGTTACAGATCAAGACAAATGGTTCATTTCAGATCAAAATATTATTTATTGAGTACAATCTATGGGATAGATAATGTTTTAGTTTCTCGCAGTAAAAAAGCAAATGCATTATTTATGCTGTTGAGAAGGTTACAATCTAAAGACAAAGACAGATGCATGAATAGCTATCATGAAAGGAGTGTATATTGGTTAATTTAGTAAGGTCGCCTTATATAAGAAAATCTACTTGGCAGAGAGGGCAACTAAGATGAATCTTGAATCATGAAAAGGAATTAATCCAATGAGTTAGAATAGATGCATAGAACCACAACAATGCAGCATTTCTGATCTTATGCAACCCATTTGATTTTACTAGTATTTGATGAATAAATTGAGCATGGTAGAAGTAAGACCAAAAAAGTAGAAGTGTTTAAATGAAAAAAATGACCATTTTTCATGGGTCATTATGCATTGTAGCTACTCTTCCATGTGCCAGGACTAACAATGAATTAATGAACATAAAGAGAACTGTTCTTCAGGATTAATAGAGAAAAAAGTGGAGATGAGATTTGGGCAGAATTCCTAGAGGAGTTTTCTCACCATACATCATCTAAGTTCTTGATGCATTGAGATGAACTATCCCACACTTTTGCAGAGTACAACTTCATTCAGGAAAGAGAACCATATGTAAACTAAATGGTGTAGACAAGAAGAAAAAGAAAGAGCTTGGGAGATGCAAGGGGTAAGCAGTGGTGAGATTGGGTAACAAGGAGCTTTGGTATAGCTTTATATGTTAGCAATGACAGAGGTTCAGTATGGCTGAGGAACTTTCTCCAGGTCAGACAAATGAATGGAGGTTTCTCAGGAACCGGGCTGGGGTTAGTCTCCATACTGCTTGCACTATAGCCCAAAGAAGGCTCTACAGAGATCTCCACCATTACAAGAAGACCAGGTGAACAACAAATCCAAGTGTAAATGTATTTAACATTGTTTATTTAATTTATATTGCACATTTATATATTTAATAAGCACTTTGTAAGTGGAGAAAGAGGTTACTGATAATGCAAAACAAAATTTACTGATATAAACACCATAGTCAAGCAGCACTAGGCTGAGATCCCTGACACACCACTTCCTAAACGTGTGTTCTAGAGTTTCCATTTCCTTCACAGCTGGAGCTGTGCACATCACCTTGACAGTCAACATGCAGTTTAAATAATCTGCTGCATGTACAATGCATTTTGGGGTGCTTCATTATCAAATGGAGAATGATAGTTACTCCTCTCCATAGAAAAAAACATGTTAGATTTTGGGATGATTGCTATAGTCTGAATGTGTCCCCCAGAATTCATATGTTGAAGTTCCTACCCCCAAGCTGATGGTGTTAGGAGGTGATTAGGTCAGGAGGGCAGAGTTTTCATGAATGAGATTAGAGTCATTATAAAAAAGGGTAAGAGACAACCCTTGCTTCTTCTGCCATATGAAGACACAGCAAGAAGAAATCAGGCATGAAGCAAGAAATAGGCCCTCACGAGACACAGAACTGGCTGACACCTTGCTTGGACTTCCTGCAATCCAGAACTGTGGGTAATAAATATTTTATAGGTTACCTGATTTGGGGTATTTTGTTTTAGCAGCTCAAGTGGACTAAGGTGTAAAATTTGTACCAAGAAGTGATGGTACCATTTTTAAAAAAACAACAAAAAAAACACAAACTTTAAAATGTGGGAAAGACTTTGGAAATGAATAGAAGGTAAAACTGTTTTTAGATGCATGCTAGAAAAAAATTTACATTATTATCAAGGACCATCAAATGTGTTTCTGGCAAGGCTTAGAAAGAAAAGAGGAAAACTGAATGAGAAAGCCTCTATTTCTTAAAGAATACCTAAGTTGTGAACAGAATATTGTAAGAAATGATGAGGGAGATCATATGATGAGAGTTAGGCAGAAATGAGGAAAGAGATATTGGACAAGAGGGGCAATACTGCCCATGTTATAGAATTGCCAAGAACTAGGCTGAATGATGTTCATGCCCTTGTGTTTTATATCTAGATGTCTCCCCAAAGACCCCTGTGCTCAGAGCTGAAGTTCTTTGGAGGTGGCAGGATCTAGGGGTACATGAATATGGATTAAGAGTACATGATAACTAAATTAGACCACTAATTGGTTTAGCATAGTTCTAGGTTGTGGATAATGGGAAGGCCTACCATGGGTGTAACTGGCACTATCCAATAGACTTATAGTTTAAATAGAATAAAAGGGAAAGGGAGGTTCCAGGCCACTGAGTCACTGCCTTTTGTCTGCCTGCCATGGACTGTTTCTTCTCTGCCATACCGCCTTACCTTAGAGCCAGCAAACTACAAACTCTACAAACTGTGTGCTGAAATAAGTCTTTTCTCTTTTAACTTTAGGCGTGAGGTATTTTGTCTCAGCAATGAGAAAAGTAACTAAGACAGAACTCATATATTAAAAAGGCAAAAGGAGCATAATGAGATTCAGTGCATTCCCTATCAAAATACCAACTGCATTCTTCACATTCTTTCCTTCCCCTCTCCCTCTACCCTTGTTCCCCTTCTCATATGAACATTTTCTTCCCAATTCCCAATGTCTATTATACATTTTAGTCCATATTTCCACTTTCAATTTCTCATACCAGAGAAACAATGCAATATTTAAACATGTGTGTCCAATTTATTTTACTTAAGAGTATGTTCTCAAGGTACATCCATTTAACTAGAAATGTCTCAAGCTTATCCTTCTTTATGGCTAAGTAGTACTCCATTGTATAAAAAAAAACCCACTTCTTTATCCATTCATCTATTGATGGTCATTTGGGCTGCTTCCAAGATTTTGCTATTACAAACTGTGTTGCTATAAACATGAGTGTGTATATATTGTGATGGTATGATGCTTTTAATTCTTTCTGAAAGATCAAGAAGGGGAGTGTCAAATGAAAGCTCTAGTTTTAGTTTCTTGAGAAATTTTCACACTGATTTCCACAATGGTTGCACCAGTCTACATTCCCACCAACAGTGGAGAAGGGTTCCTTTTTCCCCACAACCCCACTAGCATTTGTTATTGGTTGATTTCTTAATAGCAGACATTTTTTCTGGAGTAAGATGGAATCTCAGCATTGTTTTGATTTGCATGTCTCAAATGACCAGTGATGTTGAACATTTTTCTAATATACTTATTTGCTCTTTCTACTTCTTCTGAGAAGTGCCTATTCATTTTAGATGCTCATTTTTGGATTGGGTCTTTAAATTTGAGGGCTTTGATTTTTTTCAGTTCTTTATATATTTTAGATAATAGTCCTTTTTCTGAAGAACAGGTGGGAAAAAAATTTTCCCACACTGTGGGTTGTCTCTTCACTCTGTTGGTAGTTTCTTTTTTGTGCAAAAGGTTTTTAATAAGATGAGATTCCAGTTGTTAATTCTTTGTGATAGTTCCTGTTCAATCAGGGTTTTGTTCATAAAATCTTTGCCTATATCTATGTCTTCAAGAGTTCTACCTATTCTATCTTCCAGCAGATTTGGTGTTTATGTTTTATTATTTAGATCTTTGATCCATTTCAGTTTTAGTTTAGTGCATGGTGAAAGATATGGGTCTAGTTTTAATCTTTGGCAAGAGGAAACCCAGTAACTGCATCCTTCACAGAATCAGAAAAATGTCCTAAAATTCACATGGAAACACAAAAACCAAAAATGGTCAAAGAAGTGCAGGGATGGAAGCAATACAATACTTGATGTCAAAACTACAGGAAAAACAATAAAGTGGCACTGGTACAAAAGCAGACACATAGACCAATGGAACAGAACAGAGGACACAGAAACACAACTGCAACCATTTGATTCTAAACAAAGGCACCAAAAATATACATTAACAAACTGTGCTGGGAAAATTGAATATCTATATGTAGAAGATTGAATATAGATCCTTGTCTCTCACTGTACAAGAAAATAATTTAAAATGGGTCAGAGACCTAGAGGTAAAATCTGAAACTTTGAAACTGAAAATAAAACACAGGAGAAACAACATAACTCATAGGTACTTCAAAGACTTACTGAATAGGATTCCAATACCACAGGAAATAATAACAAGAATAAAAAATGGGACTATATCAAACTTAAAAGTTTCTACTTATCAAGACAAACAATAGAGTGAAGAGACTTCCTATAAAATGGCAGAAAATGTTTGCCAACTATTCTTCCAATAGAAGATTACTATCTAGAATATATAAAGAATTGAAAACTCTTAACACCAAAAAATCAAATAGCCTAATCAATAAATGGGCAAAGGAATTCAACAGACATTTCTCAAAAAAAGAAATACAAATGGTCAGTAAGTATATGAAAAAATGCTCAACATCTTTAGCCAATAGGGAAATGCAAATCAAAACCACATTGAGATACTATCTCATCTCAGTCAGAATGGCTACCATCAAGAATACAGAAAGCAAGCAAAGATGTGTTAAAAGAACGCTTCTACACTGATTTTTGGAATGTAAATTATTATAGCCACTGTGAAAAATCACTCTGGAAGTTCCTCAAAAAACTAAAACTAAAGTTACTATTTGATCCAGCTATACTACTCTTTGGTATCTACCCAGAAGAATTGAAGTCAGTATACTATAGAGATCCTGACTACTAGTGGTTATTGCAGCACACTCCACAGTAACCAACATATAGAACTTGTACAGGTGGCCATCAGCAGATGAATGGATTAAAACAATGTGGTTATACACACAATGAGTATCAGCCACAAAAAAGAAAAAAAATGTGATTTGAAAAAAAATAGATCAAGAGATTATATTGCTGAACAAAACAAGCCACACAGAAAGACAAGTATCACATGTTCTCTCTAATATGAGGAATCTTAAAAAGATGATAAGAAAGTAGGATGGAGACTTACTAGACAAGGAGAAGAGAAAGAAGAGTGAGGTGTAAGAATGGGCAATGTGGGGGGGCAGATATGATCAAAACATATTGTATGCACTGAAATCCAATATTTTGTGGAACTAATGGCACTAATAGTAAGAAGGAAATATTTTTAAAGAAAATAAAAATACCTGTGTTAGTCAGCCTTCCGCTACTGTGACAAAATACCTGGGGAGAAACAATTTAAAGATGTAAAAGTTTGTCTTGGTTCATGGTTTCAGAGATTTCTGTCTGTGGTCAGCTGGCTCCATTGCTTTTAGGCAGAAACATCATAGTGGAAAGGCCGGGTAGCCAGGAGCAGAGGGAGAGCCACAGCAGAAGCCCTAGGGACAAGACACAGTTCCCCTGACTCACTCCCTTCTGCATGGTCACACCTCCCACATTTCCATCACATCCCATAGTGACATAGAATCAGAGATCCACTAAGGACCTGGAGTCCTCATGACCCAGTCACCCCTCAAGCCCTTCCTCTGAACACTGCTGCAGGGTGGAGATAAGAACACCAATGCATGAGGTATGAGCTTCCAGAGGATATCCCAGATCTGTGCTGTAACAACTCCTTCCAGAAAAAGCATCATAGCAGCATTCATTGTTTTTTAAAAAATGTGAAGTTGGGCCCATGATAGATTTAACCATGAGAAGGAACAAACTTTCATGCTCCTTGGCCTCTGAGTGAAGCCACTGACTTTCTGATTTCTGGAGCCTGATAACATCTCACTGAGGCCCCAGGCTGAAGAGAAGCCTGGAGCAAGGAAGCCTCAGGGACTGGCAACAGCTTCCTCTTGGGCATGGGGTGTCTAGGGAATCCTGTAGGTACTGGTCACCACATGTGACAATGGAGCAATTGAAGTGCAGCTTGTTAGAACTGGCAGGTCCATGAAGTATAAAGTATCTGTGAGATGTTGAAGACCCCATGTGAAAAAGGTTTGAAATATGTCATTAATAATTTTATATTGATTACATGCTCAGTGATAACATTTTAGATATATTGGGTTAAATAAACTGCATCAAAAGTAATTTTGCTTGCTTTTTACTCTTTAAAGTGTGCCTACCAGTAAATGTAAATTGTCTATGTAACTTTCAATATGTTTGAACTGGACAGTACAACTAGATTAATATTTATTCTTCTGAAGTCACCAATTTCACATTTGTGCCCTTTCATGAAGTGTTTATCAACATTTTTATGGCCTCCAACTAATTCCAGTCAATTTCTCATGCTGGCTAGTAAACAATGCTGCCAGAAAGAGTCTGATGCATTTCCTTGCCTAAACACTCTGTTGCATCAGGGGGTTTGCACAAATGAGGAACAATCCACAGACACTGCACATAATCCACTGGACCCCTCCCCACCCCACCCCACCCCCCGCTCCTTTGGCCTCTTCTTTGTACAGCCACCTGGTTCCACACTACAAAGACGCAGAGGACACCAGACCACCGGACCACAGTACTGGAGCTAATTGAGTTCTCAGCATTTAAAGAATTCCTGCCCAGATGTAGGGGCTTCTGAGCCACTATCCTACTGCTCCTGGTCCAGAGGAAGGGGTTGCCCAGCCACCTCTCTGAGCCCTCCCACCACTCTGAGCCCAGAAGAAAAGGTTTTTGAGCTCTCCCACCACTCTGAGCCCAGAGAAAAGGGCTTTTGGGCTTCTGAGCCACTGTCCCACTGCTCCTGGTCCAGAGGAAGGGGCTTCCAGGTGACCAAAGATCCCACTGCTCCCGGCCCAGAGGAAGGGGTTTTTGGGCCACCATCCCTACCGCTGCTCCCAGCCCTTGGCCCACCTCTCCCAGCTCAGAGGAGGTAAGCAGCGTGGATGTCAACAACACCCACCCTGATCCCCCAGTTGAAATGAGAAAACACGTAAATAAGTCTCAAACCCAGACTTCCAGATCACCTACAGCAACCCCAAAAGGAAATGAGATGGAACACTCTGATACACAACAACATGGACCCATTGAACTGGCAACAAAACGGGATCTGGAAAAAATGAAATCAGAAATAATTTCTCAGATAACAGGAGAAATTGTGCTCCTAGTGCAAGACATGATTAATAATTCTAGAGAGGAGCTGAGGAACATGATGGAATCCCAACATAGGGGGAAACAACATAGGAAACAAATGGAATCCATGAAACAGATGCAAAGAGATATCCAGGAAAACTCCACTGAAAGTCTACACAGTAGAATGAGCCAATGTGAGGACAGAATTTCAGATATAGAAGATAAGATTGCAATTAATGACCAGGAAAAGAAAAATTGTTT
>NW_004624730.1:1257480-1365534 GCF_000247695.1 Heterocephalus glaber
AAAATACTTCTAAAAAATAAATGTGTGCCTTATACATCTGCCATATGTGCCTTTCAAAAAATTTGCCATGATGCCCCCATATTCCCTCAGAAGGTAGCCCCATGGGCATCACAGACAATCACTGTGTTCCCTGTGTGGAGGTGCTTCCTTGACTTTTTATGTTCCTGGGTCCTCTCACTGATTCTCCCACATCTGGTGGTAGAAACTTCTCTCCCAAACTTTACAAATGCCTTTATAGGGGAACTTTCACATGCAAGTGCATTCAAGGATGTAGTTGAGGAGCACATGCCTATGACTCCATGTGAGAATATCAGATCAGTGAACAAATAAATACACTACAGATGTTCCAAAAGAAGAGATAGAGAAGGAGAAAGAAAGATTATTTAATGGAAACCATTTATGAAAACTTCTTAAGTCTTAGTAGATGCACAGACTTTCAGATCCAGGAAGCTCAAAGGTCTGCAAACAGATTTAACCCACTGAGTGCTCTCTGAGGTATAACATAATTCAACTGTCAAAAGTTAAGGACAAAGTGAGAGGTTTAAAGCAGCAATAAAGAGGGATCAAGTCACATATAAGGGAATCCTAATTAGACTATTAGCAAATTTCCCAGCAAAAAAAGAGTCTGCAGGCTAGGAGAGAATGGGATAATACAAGGAATAGAAAGAAAAGAAAAACACCAGTCAAGATAACTATTCCATGGCAGAACAGCACATGAGCACAGGGACACAGAGAGAATGAGGGGCTGGTCTACCATGAGCCCAGTGACAGCACCAACCCAGACATGAGGGCAGAGTCTTGGTGGTCATGTGCCAGCCGGGGCTTGGGAAGGGACGTTTGCACCTTAGTGAGAAGTAAGGAAAACCTCCCTGGAAAAAGAAGCCAGGATTGGATGGCTTCACAGTTGAACACCAAACATCCAAATAATTGCCTCTATTCTTCTACAGCTCTTCTGAAAAACAGAAGGAATAGTTCCCAACATGGTTTACAAGGTCAGCCTCATCTTGACACCTAAAATACAAAAGCTTAGTTTGAATATTATAATATTAATGTGGACATGTATTTAAGGGTAGATAAAAACATTTTGCTTTTTAACAGTGCAGTGCCAGCATGCAATGACATGGGATTGCCTGAGCCTTATCATAGAGAAAATGGAGAACACAGTCTTATATCATCACCAGACCCTGCTGCCCTCTCAGTTTTCCAATTTGTAGTGATTGGATCAAATATTTTAAAATAGCTGGATTGGGAACCTCTGACTATCTTTGTGTCTATTTTTTTAAAGATTTCTTTTCCATGTATGTCTTTTATTTTCCAGGGACAATTTCTCTACAGTGCTCTAATGATTGAGTTTCCCAGTATGGTCTCCTACAATCCTGTGTATTGGACAGGATCTCTGAAACAGAGCTTTTATTTGGCCATGATAATTTTCACAACTTCTGGAGAAATGACTTGTTTTTTCTGCTTTCATATCCAACTGATAGAGCCACTCATCTCAGGGAAAAGTCTATGGTCAATTCTTGTTTGCCTTGTTTTTAACATTTAACATTGTCTGATTTTACCTAATTGTTTTTGACACAGAGAGTGAAAGAATGAGCTCGTGGATGGCATAGAGATGGCTGTCAGGTTTTGAACTCTCTGTGAACACCATAGAAGTTCCATCCTGGACACCAGAGAAGTTCCATCCTGGACACTGTAGAAGTTTCATCTTGGACAGGAAGCCATTTGAGACCATCTGGGAGGCCCTGAAACACAACAATAAAGATTCTGTGCATCTCCCTGATGCACTTTATTTTCCTAACTTGGTGTCCTCTGAAACATGTTTTTACTTGCAATTAATAACCTGTTAATGGAAAACAAATTTGTGGTAAATTTTCTGGTTTTAAAATGTGCTTAAGATGATGAAATAATGACTAAATGGTCTGAAAGTCAGAACCAAATGAAGTTAAGCATTGAGAAATGGAAAACTATGTCTTAACTAATGCTTCAAAACATTTGCTGTGTCATTTATTCATCCTGCTTACCAAAAATAAGACCACATTGAGTGCCTGGGATGCACAGTGTTCTTGTCCTCATGAATCAGGCTATCTTTCTGGTGGCATTCATTAAACAGACACAAAATTCCATTGTGGTAGCACCTCAGAGAAATGATGGATCTACAAAGAGCATTACTGAGATCCCCAGGAGAGCCTAGAGCTGGGATGTGGAGGGGCAGGGAAGATGGCTTTGAGGCAGCCACATTTATACTGAGTCTTTAACAATGAGCAGAAGCTGGACAGAAGATGGAAGTCAGAGACGATGGGCTCATGTTGGAAACTAAAGAGGGAATGACCCTCGTGTCTCTGAAACACTGTGAGAGGGCCAGGACTATGGAAACACAGGATGGGAAGGTGGTGACTGTTCACACAGAAAAAAGACTGGGCTTTCTGAGGAAGTGAGACATAAAATGCAGCCCTCTGCCCAACAAAGCTAACAACAACAAGTGAAAAATGTCATTATTGAGTGATTACGCTGTGTTAACCTTTCTCCTGGCAGTTATGCACATATTTCATTTTATCTTTCCAACAACCTATAAGGTAGGCTTTATTATTGTTCTATTACATTACTAGGATATGGGCATTAGCATGCAGACCATGTTCAACTTTAGGTTTACAGGACCAATAACCAGTAAATGCAGGATTGGAACTAAGGGTTTTGTAACCCTGGCAACCTTATCATGGGTTTACCTTTTGCATTAATTTGTATAGTATTTTGATAAACCCATTTCTAGATGAATTTTTTACAGTAATTCTTTAATCTCTTTTTGTACGGCAAACATTGTTTTTATTTCTTCCTTGGGTGGAGGCTTATCAAAAGGTACTTCCCATCCTCACATGCTTCTAGCTAGCAAGCCAAAATGAGAATCTACTTGCTTCCCAGTTGCCACATATTTTTTTATGGCATTTGAGGCAGATGGATGGGCATGACCTAAGATTTTTAGATCACATGTTCTTTGTATTAATTTCATTGAAATACCTAATAGTTTAAGTGACTGAATAATTTATTCTTCCTGACACTGGATGAAATTGCGGAATAACATGTTGACACATTTCCTCAATATGTTGCAGGCCCTAATGGAGTCCACTCTGAAACTAGTGATGGAGTCCAGGAGATGGCTCCTGATAGGTCAGGATTGAGTTCAAATTCAACTGTTCATTGGCTACATGAGCTTCTCATCTGTAAAAGAGGGATACTATGGTAAGGATGATAAATAAGGGTCATATTAGCATCTACATCAGGATGTGGAGATTAAATGAGATAATGTATATTTGACGCTCAGTCATTGTCAGCCAGTCATTATCAATTCATCTTTTGGAGACATTGAATAACATGATTCAACTCTTAAATCAGTCCCCAAAGTAGATCAATATGATGTATAATATTGTATAATATATAATGTTTTAAATTATATACACAAATACTGTAATACAGCATAAACTACTAAATAATAAAAGTGAATAACCAATCAAAAATACCAAAATATTAAACGGATTTTTTTTAATTCCAAGAATGGTGACCTTAAAATATCATAAGACTCCAGTAATGTCTTGTGCATTTTTATAAACTCAGTGCTTAGCACAATGCTGGGAAATATAAATACCTCAATACACATGTGTGGAGTGAGTGGAGAAATAATAAATGGTGATTGAAGAACGTGTGAATGCCTGAGGATGGATGAACACAGCTTCACATCTTGAACAGTGCAAGTGGAATTCATTTACTCGTGTTCAATTCATTTACTCACACAAAGAGAAAGCAACAGGAACACAGTTGAAAGATAGAAAACAAGGTAAAAAATAGAAACTCCATCAGGATTGGCAAGAAAACAATGAAGACTCTAATCCAGTCCTTCCTGATATGTAGCAGCATACTTTTCTAAAAAATCCTTGTTTAATTTCAATTTAATGGGCATGGTTATGACCAAAATTACCTTCACAAGGGACAGCTATACATTATGCACATCTATATCTATGATCCTAAGATGAACATCTTTGAGTACAGCTTTAAAAATTTGTTCTAAAAACTAAACATTTTCAGAAGGTAGGCTATTTGTTCATAACTGAATCACAAATGCTACTCAGTTGTATCTTGTCCTCCAGAAATTTCTATCTGACATTCCTGCTATCTAAGCCAAGAGTTTTAGAATACGGAACTTTTTCTCAGAATCATATATTTAAGATAAGACAAATCAGATATGTATGGCTATTAGGGAAATAAAATCAAAATAGATTACAAAATGAACTAATTTTATATTAACAGTGTGGCAATGAGTATGTGTATAATACATACAGTCAGCACAATTTTAACATCCATTAGGCATAGACATGAGTTGAGAATGGTATTTGCAGGCTCCTGTTCACATTTCTTATGGATATGTAGAAAAAATACACCATGTACTCAAGATGCTATCAGCCTGTATAAACTGAAGGAATTAGCAATTGAACATTAAAGGCATAATTTCATTTATTATATCTGCAGAGAATCAGTGATAAGGTTTAGAAGAGTTTCTTTCCATGACTCAATATTTTCTTATTCTTTGTCAAAAGAGCCATGGAAAACAATCAAAGTTGACTTAATGCAACACAACAAGAATAAACTATAAGGAAACCTAGCTACATGTATTATCAATGTACACAGTTGCACTGCGGCCCTCTTCACATAATCTTTTTTTTTTACTGGTACTGGGGATCAAACTCAGGACCTTGCACTTGCAAGGCAGGCACAGAGCCACTGAGCTACATCCCTGGCCCTTCACATAATCTTTTGTTGGTTTAGGTTCAGCAGTTGACAGTTATCAGCATGTATGTTGACAATGAATGTTTTGTTTATATCAATGAGTAATCTAAAGACTAAGGGAAGCAGATAAAGAATAGTATGTTTATAAAGCAAATAGGGAAAAGAAGAATAAAGATAATTAGAAATTCATCTCAAGGAATATTTGTGACAATACACAAAATTTACCAGTGTACCTGTGGCTGATTTTTATGCTCCCATATCCATTACCTTAATACTTGTATTGGACATGAGAAGTGTGAACACTGATGCTTCTCTTACTGGAGAAGAGCATTACAAGAGCATTCTCTTGTTACCAATCAGCTGAGGTGTCTTTTGCCCAATTTGGATAGAAGTCACAACTAGACAAGAGTAGAGCTCTTTTATTTACTTTATTTACTGTAACAGCTCTGGGCTTTGAATGTCAGTGGCAATCATCTCTTAGTGTTATTAGTTCTTTTGGGGTCGGCAGTTCTCTGCAATTCTTCCACTGACTGGGCATGGGAGTCTCCAGTGATGTGTCCCAGGACATGTGATGTGGCTGTGGCCAGCTGTGCGGCTCTTGGGGAAGCCATGCCCATCAAGGATGGGAGAAAGAGAAAATAAAAATTTAAAAATATTGTACCTCCTGAGTAGTGTCAAGCCCTTCTTTCCTGTCTCATTACTACCGAATAAAAGCAACAATAAAAGTTTAACCTATGCCGCATAAATTCTTCCTTGATCCTAAAAGAAGAATCAAGATCTATCATGTACAAGTACAAATTCTCTATGATGAATATCTAAAATGTGCCAATAAAATTAATTTTTAAAAAAGATTTTCTATTTCACTGTTTCATGGTCAATCAACACTTAGTATTTGCAGATAAATGGATAAATGCATAAATGCATGAACGTATTTTTAGGCTGTTAGATTCTAAAGTCCCTTGAGGATAGGAAATTTTTCTCAACTTTGCCAGTTAAACTGTGATGAGAGTGGCCAGAAAACAAAGAAAAAAAGAAATCCTCCAAAACATAAAATAATCTCAGCAAGTACGTTGGCTTTACTCACTCCAGGCCCCAAACTACTGAGCCTAAAACCAGGGTCAGGCATACTTCTCAGACCCAAAGCCACCCAGTCCCCTTCCCAATCAGTTACAGGTGACATCTGTATCAAGCCATAGCAGGTCCTCACTGAATGTTTGCCAAATGTAAGAATGTAATATGTGTTTTTCAGAAGAGAAAATTAAAAATTGTATAAAAGATTATATTTGCATTGCTTTAAGCAGAAATGCTATAAGATGTTTGTTTCATATGCTATTCCCTTGCTTCCACAGGTACTCAGCATAATGCTGCTTGTGTTGTCCCATTTATCCAGCTTAGCAATTATCAAACTGCTCAGGAGACGTGTTTAACCTGCTTGTTTGCCACACCCAGGACACTGCCACCCAAAAGCCACAGACAGGGACAAAAAGCAGAGCCAGGCAAGGAGAAGGCATTTCCAATTACTGCTCTTGGGAAGCTAACCAGAAATCAGAACTTCTGGGTGAAAATAAGCACCCACAACTACCTTCCCCTTAGGAAAAAGGCTTTACTCTCTGAACTCAGCCCTGGAAATACATTTTGGTTTCATATTTCTGGCTAATGCAGCTCAAATAATAAACTTGGTCAAACATGGCATCTGGATTGCAGTATGTGCCAAGGACTTAACCGGGAGTTCATGAATGTAAAAATAATTAGCAGCAGCTGTAGCAAAGTCTGTTCTTAAAGTGATTTGATTTGCAAGCAAGTATATGTATGAAAAGGTTTATCAATTGGCATAAATATAAAGATATTTAAGGGTAGACAAAGCCATGAAAAGAGGGAGCTACCTCCAGAAAAGGAAGACAAAACACTTCAAATGGGCACTGGTCTTTTTTGTCACATAGCCCATGAATACTGTATTAATTATTATAGGCATTACAATTCTTTGAAGCTCTGTTTCTCCTGCTCGATCTTCTATTACAAATTATATACCTTATGTATTTCTCCATCCTTGGAATTCAGAGCTATTCATGGAACTTCTAGGAAATCACTAAATCTTCTCCCAGAATTGAATAAATTAGTGGGAATTACATCTGCAAATATATTTCCATTCTGTAAGCTTTAGCTCTCTGTGGATTAGAAGCTCAGTGTCAACGTGTGACATGTAGTTCCACAGAAATTCCTGGTGTGACAGGTTATAATTGCACACAGGTAAGGGTGGAGGAATAAGAATGTTTCGTTTTTATTTCATTTGCTTTTCAGATGCTCTTGCAAGACAAATTAGCTAGATACATTTGAATATTTATTTTAGCCACTTCTTGGGAGAGTAAGAGAGTTTATATGTCTGTGAAACTCTGTATTTAAGGAGCTCTCCTTATGCTCACAAGAAATACATCCTCCTTCCAGGAGTGCTAGCTGAGAATCATGCATGTTCAAACCGGTCGGTGCTTAGTGATGCCAACCCAGAGAACAGTAGAATTTTAAAATAGAAATGAGACTGTGTTCATCAACGTGAAACCCTATATGCCACTGCCGATTCCTGCTCCAGTCCCATTCTACACATTCTTGTAACTGAGCTCTGGTAGACCTTGGGAGAGTTTTTGTCTTTTTGGTTTGCCTGACAGGAAGGCTGAGGCAGAACCTGCTGTTCATCTCAGACTAGATTCTTATCCCCAATACTCTGTTTCTTATTTGTGTTGGGCCAGAATTGACTTCGAAGGAGGCTTTTGATGAAAAAGCAATACAGCATGATAGGAAAAGAGAGAGTAATTGAGTGCCTTGTGCTGTAGAATCCCTTGAACTTTTCTTTAAAATGGGAATCTCTGTGTGTTTGTGCACAAAATCTGATTTTGGATCATTCAGTCATATTAATAAAACATCCTTTTGTGCCCTCCTCTAAAAAACAAGCTCTCACTTCACCACATTCTTGACATCTTAAGTGATGTGTTTGCTTTTCTCTATCTTTTCATTCCTAATGAACACATAATATAGAAATACGAACAATCTTCATATGCTTACAAATTAGCCAATGACTTTTCACAGACATTGAATCCAATCATTATTAATTTGGGAAAAATATGAGGATTAAAAGAACAATTCCCTTTTGTGTTCTGGAAGATGTGAAATGGAGTCAACCTCATTTCATGCCTTGTGTCATGCAAAGATATTGTGGATGTGAACATGCAGGGCATATTTTTTATTCAACTAGTTTTTCCAGGATTTAATTGATAATCTAAGCTACAGAGAGAATATTTTCTCTATAGCTGTATCCCACTGAGTTATAAGCTCTCCCCTTCAGTTGGACACACTCGCTCCAGGTCGAATGATGTCCTCTTTGCAGGTGCATGTACGCTGCAATAGGTCAAATGCAACCTTTAGCAGCATAGTTAAGTGAACTGCTAATTTATGCAGCAAAATATGTCTCCTTATTTGACTAAATGTCCAAAAGTTTTCTTTTCTTTTTCTCCTATCATATGATTGTTATAACTGATGATTTCTATGTATATTGCTCCAAACCATGGTTTGGAAAATTTTTATTGATTACTTAGGGCTCTACATTATCCAGAATAAAATTGCCACATTCTTATGAGATGGAGGATGACACAGTTGGCAAAGGATGGTATGTACTTGATACACAATACCTAGATCTCACTAGGTGCTCCTCTGCTCCTGGATAACATCAAACTTCCACAACCCATTCAAATTCAGCACGCTGCTCTCTGGTGGTACCACGTTGGGCCTGTGAGCCCAGTGTATGCTCTCTGAGGAGGGTGTTGGGAGATGCAGTTCTTTCTCTCTTCCTGTACTTTAACTACCACTTAACAAAACAGAAGTAAGAAGTTACTCGTGTAGGAGAAGTGATCAGGGACTCGCATAACCAGGCCCTCCTGCCTTGGCTAAGAGTACCTGGGGATGACCTGCTCTTTGGAGAAAGAGACAATGCCACATTGCTCCTGTCTGAGGTAGCTCTAGTGCTACATCATCTGCCTGTTGGATCTGATACACATCTGCTAATAAAATCATCCCAAGCCAATCACAAGACACACACACTAGACCATTAAGGATGGGGAAAGAAAGGTGTTGCACTAGAAACACTACCTGGAGAAAAATTGTGTAGTGACAGCAGTGAGCTTGTTCTTAATAAAAGGGACACAGACTCCTATCTCCATATCTGCCTGACCCTTTCTCATGATTTTCAGTATCAAGAATTCCTAGAAATTTTATTCTTGGGAGGAGTCCAGCCTCACAACATGTATTATGGCAAACTGGTAACATTTTTTAATGATTACTAACCTCTGGTGTTGGCAAGAGGCACATTTAGTTGGAATTCAAAGGGCACAATCTTAGGGGCTGAGACACCATGAGATTATGCATCAAAAGTACACTGCAGTGGAGCCCCAGGAACGACTGCAAGCAGCAGCTGCTGAAACCAGTGTGAAGCTCATCAGAGCCACTTGTGCCCACTGTGACTCAGTTGTTGGTATCCAGCAGACAAGAAAGCTGTCATGTGTGTACACATAAGTAGAACAAAAGTTAGAGCTTTTCCCGTGCACTAGGTATTGTTCTAGGCACATGTGTCAAAGTCCTTTATCCTAACAACATCAGATGCCTTTATTATCAACTTCCATTTGCAGATTCTGAACTTGAGGTAAGATGAGGATAAACATTTTGCTCAAAGCTACACAGATGAGCAAAGACTGAAGGATCCAAGCCCAAATAATCTGCCTCCCAAGGAGACCCTGAACTGAATGTGAGCCATTTTGCTCTGCTCTATGAAGTTGCTGCTTTCAGCACCTTTATTCTGGGGAGGAAATGAAACCACTTTCAAAGTATTGCTTAAATTTTTAAGGAGCCAGTAAAATGAACTACATATATCTGAAGGAGCTAATTGGAAAGATACCTATTACATGTTTTGTTAGTTGAAAAAAACAAATTTTAAACTATGTATAAAATGATTGCATTTTTGTACAATATCAAAACATGTTAAAACCAGCAATAAGACCCTCCACCTGTGTTTCAGTAACAATAGGAAACCCTGGGCTCCCACCCACCAATTGTTGGTGTGGTTAGTTCTAGTTGTGTATAACAGGAGATGCGAAGGAAGGGGGTATTGCTTTTACTTTGTAGTTCTCTATATTATTTTATTTTTATTTGCCTGAGAATTTACTTTGTAGAATAGAGTCAAAAAAGTCAAACATATCCAAAGAGAGGTACTGCAAAATGCGATTTCTGTTCCTCAAGCCCCCCTGGAGTGCTCTGAAGAGCCTGAATCTGCTCCAATGATTGCCTCAAAGTCTCTCCAAGACCCTCCACCTCACAGCCAACCTCTCCATACTGCTCATCCAACCCCAGCCTCCTTAGCAATTTTGGAGTGGGATAAAGGCAGGGATTTTCCACACTGGCAGTGGCCAGCACCAGGTAGAAACACGGTTTTTAAAGAGATATACCTCACCGTCTCAGGTTGGAGTGGTGACATTAAGGGTCCTTTGAATCAGGCCATGCCCAGACCCCAGCCTCAGCTAAGGAGCCACTCAGGAAAGGGCCCTAAAGCCTGCAGAGGAGCCAGCTTGGCCGGGTCTGCTGGACAGGCTATGCTCACCTCTTTCTGAATCCCAGTCTGATGACCTTGTGTGGGCAGCTTGAAGCTGGCTTTTACCCCTCTTAGTTCCTTGGTGGCTCCAGAGACTTAGCAGGCCTCCTGTGTGAAGAAGTGTGTTTATCTCCAGCAGTAACAAACTCTTCCCTTTTATCCTCACTGTGAGTATTTAACAAGAAGTAAACAACTTTAAAATTGGCAGGACACCACTGTGCCAGCAGATCTTCTGGCCAAACCTGCCTGAGAGCCCAGCTACGGGGTTCTGGCCTCATAGCACCTCTCTGCCTGGCACCTGAGCTCACTCCCAGCAGTGCTGGGTATCTTGGTCCCCATCCAGTCAGTCTGAGAAACCATGACAATTTCCCCTGGGTTACTCAGACAGATAAAGCCAGACTGATCCACCCTGTGAGGAAAAGTACCTCCATTTACCTTGCCAGGCACATGGTCTGCAGGCAGATAAACAACACAACACATAGGAGGCTTATCCAAGATCGTAGCATGAGTAGCAGAGTCACCAGGAGAATCTAGGACTTTCCCACTCCAGAGCCATGTTTTGGATTACTCAGGAGGCTGTGACTGTTAAGACTGTCATCTCTCAAGGCACAGCTGGAAAAGCTTCCATCTCTATTTCTCAGAACCCATCGGGTATCATCTCCACCAGCTCTAAAATATCACTGTGCTCCCCATATCTTTATCATGCTCTATCTTCTCATTAAAATCACCTGCCTCCTTCTTCCCATCCTCGTACTCCCATCATAAATATTTCCAAACCTGAACCCAGATCTTTTTTTCTGTTTCTTCAGCAGCAAATGCCTTAGCACCATGTACTTGGTAGATGCATTATAAATATGTACTGAATGGGACTGAATTCATGTGACTTTTGGTTGATTTCCACAGTAATGGTTCTCAAGCACATATGCTTGAGAGCAACTGGAAAGTTTATTAAAATACAGATGCCTGGAAAGTGATACAATTGTTCTAGAAAAGGTGGCAAGAGCTCATATTTTCAACTTGCCAAGAAGGGATTCTGAAGATGGACCTACTCATGTTCTCTTTCCCAGTTTCTCTTTGTAAGGAAATACAAGTGTGAGACAGTTGGTAAAGGCCAGAGGTGGCACTGAGTTCGGAGAGCATGACAAAGAATGCTGATCCACATAGCCCAGGCCCTTGTCTCTTAAACCAAGTCTCAGTTTGATTAGCAGAGATCCATAACTCAAAGGCATGAACATTGACTGTGGGAAGAATCTAATTCTGTCAAGTGCCATCCTCTCCATGATGCCTTCAATCTCAAGGCTGAGGTAAAATTCTCTAGCCGTGGAGAGGAAGGGACAAACAATGGCTCTGTCAGCTGAACTGGATGGAGAAGTTCTAGCTTTAAAGAGAAGATGGACATTTTAGAAAGGAAAAAGAGCTTACACAGAGAATCGGAACTCCACAGACAATCCAAGCATGCTGTGCCCAATTAGTTAATGTTTGCAAAGTACTTTGATCTTGCAAAACAGTGAGATAATCCCAGGTCTTGTTTACGAAGCACTTTTCTCTCGAAGGGCTCAAAGTGACAGACAGACAGGGAGTCAGTTCCCAGCTTGCCAATTCAGAGGGGCAGGCAGATCACCTGTGGAGTGTTAGTTGCCATGGAGTCACAGAGAGGAGGGTCCTGGGGTGCTGGGATGATCAGGGCGGGGTGTGTTGCAGATGGTGCCAGGTTCTGGGAGGCCTCACCAACCCTCTGCCTGCTATCAGCTGTACAGGGTGGATTGATGTTGTTTGTCATGCTGCAGTGTGATGTCCACACAGCTCCTGGTCACTTCCTGCCCCAGACAGGCAGTTCTACTGGGCCTTTAATCCCATAGTTTCTTTCTCCTGCACCAGCCCTACAAGGGGTCTTCCTGTTTCTGGAGCACACAGCTGCTCATCCTCTTCTGCACAGAATGACACCGCAGCCACCTTCTCTCCAGCACTCAAACTTCAGCTGAGCTGTCACCTCCTTCCTTGGGAGACCCTGACCATTCTGATCTAAATCTGTCCCTCCTTAGTCCTTCTTGACCACATTAAGGTCAAGTCTTCATATTCTTAGGTTCAACATTCACATTCGACCAAATGAGAATCAAAAATACCTGAAAAATCATTGCATCTGTACGGGAAGACATACAGGGTCTTTCTCTTCATTTTTACTAAGCCATATAACAACGATTTGCATGACATTTCCATTGTGTTTGGTATTATTAGTCTAGAAGTGGTTTCGGGTTGGGGAGGGCACATGCAGGTTATATCCAAACATGGTGCTGTGTGATAGAAAGGACGTGAGCGTCTGCGGATTCCATGCCTGCAGAGACTGAAAGATTATGGTGTTATAGTTGTTTTATCATCTTCATTGTATTTTCTAACATTATCTAATTTTTAATTTGATATTATTCATTTTTTACATTATCTTATTCTGAGTGGAGTTCATTTCTAATTTATTTCCATTTAATTCTTCATATTCTATAAGTTTCTTTATCTACTTTAGTCACCATTGTTAATCTGGTACCTAGGAAGGTTTGAGATGTCAATAAAGGGTTGTTGATGGAAATATTTGTTGTTTTATGAAAGCATGAATGAACATGTGCACGTTAAGGCAAGGGCTTGATGCTTCAAAATGAGCTCCTCCCCCTCTGGAGGGTTGCTCCGACCTTCTGTCTACAAATGGTGATAAGGGGGGATTGACACAGTTTAGTAATGTCACATGGGTATTTATGTACTGTTTAGTAATTTACCACGCACTTACAAAGCACTTTCACAATCTTTTCAGAAAAATATTTATATGCCTATGTAAGCATTAATAACTCAAATGCCCCTAATAGAGACAGACAGATAATGAAAAGAAATGAAGTGTGCCTGTTAGGACTGTGAAGTTCTGGAAGCCAAGAGCTTGCTAAAGGAGGCTCAGGTCTATGACTGCCATGAGTAAATGGGAGTGATTTTGCCAAATCTTTCCATTTATGACAAATAACCAATATTTTGAATTTTTATGCAAACTCTTATTTAGTAAATGTTGGCATAATGAAGTCCTCAAACAAAACAAGTCGATAAACAAAATTCAGCCAGCTGACCATGGCTTTGACACCTCAGGTATAAGCTAGCAATCTTTTACTCTTTGTTATTTCTTTTCCTTTTACCTTTCTGGTGTTTTTCCCTGGTCCATGCTCTTAAACTCTTCCATCTCCATTTATCAGCTGTTCCTCAGACAAAGGACTACTAATCTGGAATATATAAAAATCTTTAAAAAGTTAGACCCCCCAAATTTAAAGACCCACTTCAAAAATGGGTATCTGAAATGAACAGACATTTCTCATACAAAGAAGTAAAAGCAGCAAATAAACATATGAAAAAATGTTCAACATCACTGGTCATTTGAGAGATGCAGATGAAAACAACACTGAGATTCCACCTCACCATAGAAAGAATGGCTGCTATCAAGAAATTAACCAATAACAATGCTGGCAGGGTTGTGAGGAGAAAGGAACCCTTCTCCATTGTAGGTGGGAGTGCAAACTGGTGCAATCACTGTGGAAATCAATATGGAGATACCTCAAAAAACTAGGATTAGAGGTCCTATTTGACCCAGCTATTCCCCTGCTGTTTATCTTCCCAAAAGAATTTAAAGAATCATGCCACACCAATATATGTGCACCCATGTTTATAGCATCATAGTTTTTAATAGCTAAAGCTTGGAAACAGTCCAAGTGCCCATCAACTGGAGGCTAGATGAAGAAGATGTGGTTTTTTAATGAAATGAAGTACTACTCAGCCACAAAGAATGAGAAACTAGAAATATTTATAGCTAAATGGATATACATTGAGGCAATACTCTTAAATGAAATAAATAGAACACACGTGTAAATACTGAATAGTTTCTCTGGTGTGACATACTGAAAGTGTAAATAAGGATTAAAATGAATATTTGATAATGTAAAATAGAAAGAAATAGTCCAAAGGGGTAGGGGAAAGGGGAGGGGTAGGGGAAAGGAAAGAAGCAAAAGGAAAAAATATGAAAAAAGGAAAAAATGGAAACAAAGCTTTTATAAATAGGGAGGGATGGAGGGGTTGAAGGGAGGGCAGGGGAATGGGGAAAAAATAAGAATCAAGATGCATCATGTAAAGGTACAAGTTAACAATGATGAATGTAAATGTATTGTATACCTAAAATGTACCCAAAAGAGAATTTAAGAATAAAAAACCTTCCATGTCCATTATCTCAAAATTGCTTGGGTTGAACTACTGTCTCCAGCCTCACCCTGATAGGCTCTCCACTGTGTTAGCAAAGTTAGCCACCTCTCTGTGGCATTTCTCTGCTCTGAATGTGCCAATTATTTATCTCCAAATTCTCAGCTGTGAGGCCAGGGGCAAGTTATTTCACATAATTTCCTCTTTGGTGAAAACAAGTCTGTTAACAGTGTACAACTCATCTTCTATGAAGGTTTCTGGAGCTAAATAACACATTGAAGGGAATGGACATGGTTTGTACTATCACCAACGTACAGAATCACTTCGTAGAAGCTTCTTATTAATAACTCTGTTACTGTTTTAAGCCAAAAGGCTTTGGCTAGAGACAGTCTTGAATTCTGGCTCAGGCCCACTTTCTCTCCAATTTATAGCACCTTAGCTCTACTTTGGACATTTCCTTTCATCTATATGTTTCCAAATCCCAACTGGATTCAAATTCTCTCACCTAAGTAACTATTGTGCCATCTTGTTGAAAGTTTAGGGTAATGTTCCTGAAGATACTGACTTTTGTAGCTTTCCATCTCCTCTTTCTCCTCTAAAATTCTTCAGTTCTTTACATGGTTTTCGTATCACTTGCTGTGATCCCCATGCTATCGTATTTCTTTTGCTCTCATCTTTGTTTGTAACTGGACTGCTGTGGTCAGAGAGACCTTTGAGTCACAGAATGACGTAGAGCATCTATCTTTTCTTTCCTGTGTTTATTCTCTCTGTCTACTGGGCCCTCACAATAAAAATGATGGCCTGGGGAAAATCAGTGATTAGAGCAACGCCTTTCAATATCTTCTGACTCTCCAGTATTAAGAGGAAGGCAGCGATCATTAGCAGAAATGTGTGCATATCAAGAAATGAAATAATAGTTGAGTCATTTTTGTTTCATGTCTCAGCTATTCTGGGAAGAAAGAAATGAATGTGCATATATGAACTGCAAAGTAAAAATCATAGGACTTCATTGATTCTGTATACCAGTAAGTACCATTCTATTTGCATTGGAAAACAGAATTGCACAATATAAAGATGAATGGTAAAATTCAAGCTAATATCATAAAATGTTTACTTTTTCTTTACTTAGAAGGATATTTAATAATACTGTGAAAGGTCAAATGACAAGAAATAAAATGATTTTGGTTTAATTCTCTTAATGGAAACATCTTCTTGCTTTCTGAACAAGCACCAGCCCATTTTCACTTTGCAGTGGACTCCAGAGTATGTCGCCCCCTGATAAGTGTTAATGCTCATGTATGGGACCTAATATTTTGGTTATATATGCATTTTTATCTGTATTCTGGTGAGATTAACTCATATGACTATACAACGATTGGAGTAAACTTTCAGAGCAAACTTTGTTACACGTTCTTGGTTCTAGCAGAAAAAAAATGAACATGGTTCTTTTTTAGCTTTGTTTTATTTAGATAAAAATTTTTTATTTGTTTCTCTTCCCATCCTTTCTGCTATATTTATGATCAAGGGTTTGTCACACTGATCCCAACCTCATGCCAGCCAACCCCTCCCCAGTTCACCAGTGAAGCTCATGGACCTGGGACTGTGTGCTCTGCTCTGATTAGAAGATGTCTGGGGCCGGGGATTTAGCTCAGTGGTTTTGCTGCCTGCTGTGCAAGCACAAGGACCCAAGATCGATCCCTGGTACCAAACCAAACCAAACAAAACAAAACAAAAAAAGATGTCTGGACCACAGCCAAGCCTGCTGGAGCTGAGTGACTCTTGATCTAGAGTGACCCTAGCTGTAAAGATTCCCAAATACCCAAAACATGGCACCCAGAGCCTCACTCCTGCTTCTTTTCTTCCTCTCCAGCCTCCCGTGCAGCCTCATGAGCACCATTGCATTTCTCTATGGCATAACTCCTACCAGCCTGTGCTGGGCCCTGCCTGTGGTGCACAGGAGCCCAGCCTGTATGATGTCATGTGTCCTACAACTGTATGCCAGAGAACTTGGTGCACTCTCCTAAAGCCACACCTTCCCCTGGCAAAGACAAGGACCCAGGGCCATAAACAAAGACTCAAGCTGAGGAGGGTCAGATGAGGCCAACTTGCCCTGTCTTAATAACTTGTCAACATCTTGAGCAAGGGAATTCCAGAACATTTTAGTTGGCAATGTAAAGAGACCAACCTAAGCTGTCAACTTGCCCAGATTTAAGGGAGTCTTAATTACATATATAAAACTGGAAAGATCACAGGATCTTTTCTCTCCTCCCCTACCACACTCTCTGCTTCCCAAGCCCCAGTTTTGGGAATGCATTTCCTCCTGCAGCAACTCCTCATTCTCATATCATTGATGTAATTAACAGTCAAATATGGCACTAGTAAGTTTGGGTGTATGCACAAGGCTCGAGTGGGAGTGTGGCTGTGTAACCTTTTCAAATTTCTTTCATGATTCATTCCCAACAGTGTGGGAATATGCCTGCCAGCTGGTAAACACCACCATGACAGTATTTCGGGGGGGGGGGGGGGGGGGGAGGAGGGTCCTTGAATATTTCTGGATGTCTTATTAAAATAACAATCCCAGTAAGACACCTTGGAAGGTTTCTGGGTAGACAGGCTAAAGATAATTCCTTACATCGATTCTCTATTATTGTTCCAGCCCAGACTTGTCTTGGGAAGCCATCTGTAAAGGGAACTTCCAGGCATGCTTAGGTGCTGAATAAGGAACAGTATCTTGATTCTAGGAGCCAGATTATCCAAACTACACAGAGGTAGCTAAGGATGGGAAACTTTGTCTTCATGTAAAAATCTAATATTCTCCCTGCTCCTTAGAAGTTGCTGTGCAGTGGTGGGAAGAGGGTGTACAATAAGAGGGTAGATCCCAGAAGTGATATTGGAACATACTACTAGGGTTTTATCTAATTCCATTGTAGGTTTCTAGACAGATAATAAGTATATGGGAATAAATAATCATTTAATAAAAATTAGATAATAACAACCTTGTATATTTCAGTAGGAAAATGATGTGATCAGTGATTTGTTCCAGACTTATTAATTGGGCAATTTTATGAAAGATTAATGAGAGAAAGGAATGAGGAGCAATCTTAATGTGAGAAATTCACTGGAAGGCTTTGCAACACTTTAAGTAAGAGATAGCAATTGGGATAAAAAAGTAGGAAACTCATCTATATAAGCTGTTTTATTCAGGTAGGTTCAGCTGATTTGCTATTCAATAAAAAAGTAGAAAAGACAGGAAGATACTTTATGAGACAAATAGAAATAAGGACATCATAGTCTTAGAGTAAAGGTGATATGTGTGTTTGCAAAATACTAGTGGAGATGCTGTCCTGGCATTGAACTGTAAAAAGGAATTAGAGGGAGATGGTGACCTCCAAGAGGAGATGGCCCAAGGCTGAGGTGAGCTGGGTAACTTAGGAAGAGAGGTCCACCTTGAAGAAAAAGATATGGAGAAACGGGAGGATCTGGGTGAGAAAGCATAAATGTTTTCAAAGATAGTATAGCTATAAAATTTTAAAATAAATATGCAGAAATCTTGCATACAGGAAATAAATTTCCTAGGAAAACATCAAAACAAGGACAGAGGAATGAGAAGGGAAAGCTAGAAGATTTACAGAGCTGTTTCAGAAAGATCTAGTTTAGTTTCAAAGCTCAAAGTGGGAAATGAAGGTTGTGTATATGGAAGAAAATGGGTTGAAAGAATGTGAGTTAGAGAATACTCAGTGCTGGCTTCCCTGTTCGACTCCAGCTGGGGACTCGATCCCCCCCCAGGTTTGGCGTCAAAGGGAACTTGACCTTCCTCTGGAAGTGAGGAGTGGAGCTATTTCTGCTGTTCTTTGTAGAGCTTGGGGATCATCCAGTTTTCTCTGCTACTGATCACCAAGCAGTCTTTCTTTCTGGACCAAGCTCTTTTGTGGCTCATCTACTAACCTGACCTTGGCCCAGGTACTTGCTTCCCTCCCCATGGGAAATGGGTATAGCTAGACCCTTAATCTGTGGTTCTGATGTCTCCACTGTCATCTCGGACCTACACCTCCCTGCATACATGGCCAAAATATCACCCGCTGCTAAGAACAATACATGTTCCCAAGTTTCACAGTTACCTACATCCTTTCCTACAAAGAGAAGGTACAGGAGCACTGAGATGGGGCCTGAAGCTGGAGAGCAAGCTTCTCCCAGAACCTGCTCCCTACAGGCAGTACCTTGTCCCTCTCCCTTATAGCAATTTCCCTTCATTTGAGTCTCTTCTCCCTAACTGCATCCCAGGATGCCTCAGTTAGTAGCTCTGATCACAAAAGATCAGACAACTATGAGTAGAGCAGCTTGACCCAGGCAACCAAGGTGCACATCAGTCCCTAATTCACAAAGGCCCTAAGACCCTGAAAGGAAATACTCAACCCAAGTCTGCAAGCAAAGTGTATTAAGAAGAAAAGTGTTCCAAAATGAGAGCAGCCAGAAAGTTCAATGAGGGAAAGGAAATTACAGGTAAGTGCTTGGAAAAGATGAATTCATTCCTTACTCTACTCGGACAACATGAGATTATGTTGCGAATGACTGCTTTGTGCCCCGGAATTCCATCAGTGGTGATGATTTGCAGGCAGCAAACCTGCCATGGATACTGGGCAACAGGAAGCAGCAATAAGGCCACTGAACCATCCCAGCAGCAAGGCTCCTTCCAAGGAGAAACGCCCCAGCCACTCTGTAAGCTCCTTAGGGGATGCCAAATCATTAATGCCAGGGGCAAGCAGTGGTAAGAATTTGGCATGGGAGTCAGAGGTGGCTGCTTGACCCCTGGAACAATGCCTCTACACAAATTGGTCAATGCAAGGGTCAGCACCTCTAAGTCAATTAACTAGATAATCGAGAGGCCCAAATGTGTTACCAGTGAAACGTTTTCAGCTTTTTCTTTTCTATAAAGAGTGTTTGGCACTCTCTATGGTCTTCAAGCATTTTCTGTGAACTAAACTAGTACCAACATGGGGCTAGAACAGGGCAGTTTGTTGCTTTGCTCATGGTTGCCCATATGCAAATACTAACGACATGTGTTCTGGATTTAGACTGCCAGCTGTAGTGCGGACATTGCCATTAAGGCTCACCATGGTAACTTGCTTAAATTTCACAAATTCTCCACAGCCAAATCTTTCTCACTTATAAAGGAGGAAAATCACACCAACTCTTGAGATTATAACGAAGATGAAGTAAAATAATACACGTAAAGCATTTAAAGAAGCGCCTGGGCCATGGTGTATTCTCCGCCAATATAGCTGTCTTTACTGTTCTAAGCTGTAGACAAATAAGAAATTTTTCATATTTCCTTTAAACTGGCTTCTATGAGGATGAGTTCAATTCAGTTCCATAAGTGCCTATTATTACTTATTTACATCAATGCATGGTGACACACTCAATACTACTTCCGATTGTGACACTTGTTCGTGCTATTTCCTAGAATTTTGTAAAGCTTTGGTCAATGTATTGCTGTGCCTAACCTAGTATGGCAAGGTCTAGTAGTAGAGTGTAGGTCTGGTGTGAGGTAATGATAGAACAATAATACACAATAAGACAGCCCTTGCCTTGCCCTTGCCTTGCCCCTGCCTTGCCTCCATGTTTTTTTCCACAAAATGTTTTGTTCCAGAAATGTAACAGTCTGTGCTTCTTAGTGCTCCTGCCCAATGCATCAAAATGTTTTATAACTGAACTGTGTGACCCTTCAAGAATGCTCTGTTAGCTCCGCCTCCTTATAGGAATGTTCTGTTAACTCCACCCCTCTGCTTCTGTGAGCATGCTCACTGGTGCGTTTTTCAGGAATATTCTGTAACTCTTCCCCTTTGCTTCAGTGAGCAAGCTCGCCTACCCCATAGGTCCCTATAAAAGGAGGCTCCCTTTTCTAGTCAAGCACTGAGACTTTGGAATACAAATTCCTCTGACCCCATTGGCATAATAAAAGATATTTCTCCACCTCTTCAAGTGACTTTTGGATTCTTGAGTCTTCAAATTGTGGTAGCTGTGACCCAGAGCTGTAACACTGAGCTGTACCACTTGACTATAACACTGAGCTCTTCTGCTTTCCCACAACAGTAGCACATTTGTTGCATGGTTCCAAACAATAATTACTTTTTAAAATTCATACTCTTTTCAGTGTAACTCAGGATGTAGATTTAAATTTCAATGCTGAATAACATTGATGAAATTTCTGAGCTATTTTAGCCCTTGTTTTTCTCATCTTACTAGACTAACAGTACTTATTTCATAGATTCAATTTAAAGATTAAATAAGCTAATTCACTTAAAACTTCATTAAAATATTACCTGGCTTATTGAAGGAGCTCAAAAATATTCACTATTATCATTCTATTAAGTTGGGCTTTAAGTGTCCCAGCTTGCCACTCAGGGATGGCTGCCAAAATGAGAATTAGTTGTGTCTTTGTGGACAGCTTCCCTCAAACCATTCGGACACCATCCCACATCACATGAAAGAGGGGAAGCCATTCTGCCTTATGCCTGTGTCTGGAGGAAATGAACACTAGCAAGTGTTAGAATATGCTATTAAATCAAAGTCTGTCTCTTTATGGATCACAGAGAATGATCTGGATTTGGTGGAGCCTGGACTAGGCTTAGGATCGTTATCTAAAAACTCCTTCTTAAGTAACATCCCAAGTTCGCTGTGGCCCACAGGTCTTTCAAGACCTTTTCTGTTGCATCATGTAATAGACCAATTCCTACAATCAGAAAGAGGAAAAGTTTGATCGGCCCTTTTTTTCAATACAAGATACTGTTTACACTACTTCTCTCTGTATATTGGGTCATGTGCAGCTAAGTAATTTGGACATTAGAGAAGAAGCACTTGGCATAATTTTCAGTAAAAGTCTAAATCATGCAAACAGTCATGAACATCAATAATTTTACTAGCAAAAATGATCAATGGATATGTTACTAAAGACCACAGCCAAGAATAAACCAAGAAGTGCATGAATATGTGTGTTTCAAATATGTACAGGATTGCTTTGTGTTCACCAACCTGTGGTTTTGTGCTATTAACATACCTGTTATCTGTCAACTCCCAAGTAATATGTGTACCTACACCATACCAAGGGAAACATCTGCCTATATGAAGAGATTAGTTGATGTTGACAGCAACACCTTTCACTATGTGCTGCTCTGGGGGCACTGGTGTGACTTTCTGACCACCGTTTTGTGGAGATGGTAACTCCTCCCGGGGAGCTTCCCTGTTTCCTAGCTCGCATATCTATTTTAGCAGTGATTTTCACACACACATGGACTTCAGTTGGCTTGGGATCTTTCTGAAATGCAGATTGAGATTCAGTAGATCTGAATGGGACCTGAGATTCTGTGTCCCTGACAGCATCTCAGGGGTCATGGGCACAGATGGAGTAGCATGCTCTGTAGTTGATTTACAGTTTGTGTTTGGCTCAAGTTGGTTGGATTTTCTCTTATCTCTCCCTCCTAGTCTAGCCCTTTCCTTCTACTTCTTCCTCTCTATCTCCTTCTCTCCATAACTCCCTCCACCCCATCCGTACTGCTAGTTCCATCATTTTAGTTGAATCCCAGAGCTTCAGTGCCGTCTCTTATTACCTCCTAAGACTGGGAGTGTACAGATGCCACAGGCAATGTCTGCATTTAAATCAGAAGCTTTACCCCACCACTGTAAGACTGTGCCTCTACCCTGAAGAGTTTGAGTGGTGTGTAGAAAGTAATCTAATCAGCTGGTCCCTCCCAGAACAAGTTCAAACAGTTCTCCTCTCCCTCCTACAGCCTTTCCTCCTCAGGGAGATTTGTTGTCAGTGATTCCCCCAGACCAGTTCTGTGAACTTGCTGAGAGGTCAGGCCTCCCGGGGAACCATTCCTAGGAAAAGACCATTTTTCATTTCCAGCTGAAAAGAGAGAAAGCTATCAGGAAGGATATTTTTAATTCATTTTTGTACTCAGTACAAGTGTAAGTAGTACCTCAGTTCACAAATTTAATTCTCTGCATGATTCTGGGACTGAACTGCACAAGAACCAAATCAAATTTCCCCATAAGGTCAACATTGAAACTAACTACTGAATTTTATTCCAACTGAATTTTATTCCATTCTTCTCCAACTCAATTCATGACTAAGTGTATCAATAGAACTCCTTGGGAAAGCTGGTATCCAAAGTAACCAGAGCCATTCCCCCACCTCCTTTTCCAGTCTATACATTTTTTGCTATTTTTTTTCGTCTTAACATATGCCAATAAAGTTTGTCTACCCTGAAAACTTCAAAAACAATCTCACTACTGGCTATGTATCCAAAGAAAATGAAGTCAGTATGTCACAGAACTACCTACGCAGAGCAGTCATCACAGTCCAGATACAGAGCCAACCCAAGAGCCCACCAATGGATGGATGGATACAAGATGGCTCCTACTTCCAATGGAATGCTACACGGCCTGTAAAAAGGAGGAAGTCCTGTCATTTGACATGTATATAACTTGAGGACAGTATGATAAATGAAATAAGCCAAACATAGAAAGACAAATGCAGCTTGATCCCACTTATATGTAGGATCAGAGAAGGTATCTCATAGAGGTAGATTATGCTAGTTGCTCTCAGAGGCTGGACTGTGTGAGGGTTGGTTTTGCAGGATATTGGTGAAAGGATAAAAACTTTCAGTTAGACTGGAGGAATAAGTTCCAGAGACCAGTTGTACAACAAGGTGACTACAGCTAATAACAATGAATTATATTCTTGAAAATCACTATAAGAATACACCAGTTGTTCTCACCACCAAAAAGGGAAAAAAGATAAGCATTTGAGGTAGTACATGTGTTAGATCAATTCAGCCATTCCACATATATCTTTCAAAATTATATTATACATGATAAATATATACAATTTTGTTTGTTAAAAATAAATCAATAAATAAAAAGAAAAATTGTGAAAAGATGACGTTTATTCTGTCTTTTCATTGGAGCCTGAGCAAATAATGCTGCTTTGGATATTCAGTGAGTCCTTATCAGAAGCTGGACCCCCAAGGACATTATGTTGTTGAGTGTCTGTATTCTATTGTCTTCTTCTTAACAGTTTTTCTTTTTGGCACGTGGGAAGTTACTTCTGATCACTTCGCTGTTTTTGTGGCTTTTCTTAAAGCTCTGTTTGAATATGCAGAATGTAATCTTGAGTGGTAAGACACAGCTCTTCTGAAATCTCCTCTGGACATCACAGATGTTCAATGAGATCTCCTCAGAGGGAAGGTAGGAATTTGAACAGCTCCCAGCCTTGTTGGAACTCTGAGAATCATTACAAAGATGTCCAGTTCTTTGCCTGGTCTTTTGGAACTTTGCTTTAGTTACATGTAGGTTAATGTGTGAGCAAAGGCTTGGAACACTCTCACACAGATTTCTGGACTTCCTTATCTGTATGTCTTACAACCCCTGTGACACTACCCAGTGAATCTCAGTTGTCACAGTCATTCTACCTCAAATCCCTGTCTCCTCAACTTCCCGAAACCTCTATGCTCTCATACTTTTCCCCTTTAGGTGCCAGGATGTGTACTGTGGCTCCTTACAGAGATCCCTTGAGGAGAAGCCCTCTTCCTGCATTCTGCATTTTCCTTCTCTCAAGGAGCACAACTCTATTCTGTCAGTCATTCTCCTCTGCCTCCCTTCCTTCTCCTCTTCCTCATCTTCCTTCTCCTTTTTATTTTTTTTTTATGATTTTGTTATTGTTAACAGCAGGAGGGAAAGTTAATACTAGTTGCTAAAATTTTATCTGGGAGAGATATCTGGGAGCAAAATTTACACTATAAATTAGTTCCAAAGTAAAGCTAATTCTTCTATGGAAGATTCTTTCTTTCCAGAACACAAAGGATGTCCCAGCCCAGTAACAATGTTCTGCTTTTGTTTTTCTATGACTATATTGCTTGTGTAGAATACATTCCTTAGTCTTATAAACTACAGCACCAATGGAGATGTTCTGTGATTTGTAAAAAGACTAAAATTACCACCTATTTTATCCACGTCTGACCTTGTCAATGTTCCTATACTCAGATATTTTAAACACATAACAATAAAAATGATGACACACTGGTCAGCTTGGATGCCTACTTTATTCTTCAGATTTACTTCTTGACAGTTTGAGTTGCTTCCAAGGATAGAACTCATAATAAAAACGTGATGATTTACCATCATCAATGATTTTCAAAGGACTATGACAGAGTCTATGTGGACTACTGAAAATGAGAGGCTTGAGCTCCACTGTTAAGAACAGGGCATCCGTCAGGCAACATTGACTCAGGTGCTTAAATTCAATATATCTGTAAAGAAATAGAAATAGTCTCCAATGTGCTCTTATCTTTTTGCTCATAATAATGCGGGTCCACAACCCCTGACAGAAGATGTGGGGGTGGCTCTCCCCACAGGCCAAGGAGTTCCTAAGTGGCTGTCTTACAACCCCATTGTGACACCATCTACCTGGAGATGGTTTCAGATCACATAATTTGGGGCTCAGTTTAATTGGAATTGACTTAGGGAGTCTCATCACCAGGCTTTACCCCTTCATGGAATGAGTCATGCACTTGCAATGATGGGGGGGCGGCAATAAGCAGGCTACCAAGTCACCTAAGTGACAGATGACCTTTGGCTATTAAAAGCACCTGAAAATTCATTTGTTACTTGTTTCATGTCATCTTAGAATCCCAGGACTCTTTCAATTAGTGAATGAAATATTTAATGGCCAATCACAAGGAGTATTAAGGGATCTACATTTATGTAGGTGGCATGGTCATTAGGAGCCAGAGCCCCTGGAGGAAGCCCTGCACAACGCCACCTCATCCTCTATTCACAAGGATCACAAGGTATACACTGCTGTACTGTACAGTATATGCACTGATACATCCACAATCAAGTGGATCTATATTCCACTAACTGGTATATATACTAGCTATATACATGTGCCTGTATGAATTCTAAACTCATATAGTATAAAACGCCATTGAAAACACATATTTGTGCATGCATCATGACTGTTCTTCACTCTGAATTATGTCCACTTATTTCTTAACAATGAAGCATTTCATCTAATATGCAGCCTGAAAAATAAGAATCCTGTGGGGAAAATGAAAGAATATAGGAATTCTCCGTACCTAGAAGGAAGATATACCAAATAAATTGGGAAGGAGAAACAAGAATGGAGAAATAACCCATCGACTGAAACCCCCAGGACCTTTGTTCAAATCCTGCCCAAGTGCTGAGTCTGGATCCCTGATATTTGAATTGCTTGCCCATTCCTGTAATTTTTCACAAGTTATTCTGCATACTTCCAACAGCACAGGGAATCCCTTCTTCACATCTCCAGATGTGATGCCAATCTCTCAGCACTTATTTTCTCTTTTATTCACCACTTTCTGGAATTGAAAACTGCTGAACTCATTGATCTTACTCTACTTCTATCCCTGGCTTTGGATATTACCTCTAATTCTCTTCCCCGGGAGGAGAAGTCTGTTATTTGTGTGCTTCATCAAAGCACCCCATGCTCACAGGAGGTGTGGGGCTTTGCTTGAAGGGGTTTTTATTTATGTAAAAATGCCTAGAATTGAAGCCAGGTCTTTTGAGAATACTAGACAGTTTTTCAGTTCAATAGAGTAAAAAAAATTAAGAAATGTAGGAGCTGGTATGATGATTTTAATTCAGAGATTTTTAATCCTGGTCCATGGACTCTGGTGGCCAATGAATGGATTTCAGAGAGTCCACTGACCCACTGTGATTATAAACAATAGAAAGTACACAGCTGGGGAAAGCTTTCATTTATTTTGCAAAGGAATTTATAATTCTAAAGAGTTCTCACATTAAAATAACTATTGTTATTCTCTTATTATTTTGTAATGCAATTTTGTTTTATTTTTTCGTAAAATTAAAAAAAAATGAATTCAGAAAAGTGAAATGGCTGAAGGTTTGGAGTTTCAGTCATTCTTTTTTCCTCTTTCAGCCTTGAGCAACAAAGAATGGAAAACAGTTTTCCACATTGGACCTAGGGGTTCACCGGTAAGGAATGGCAATCCTGGACTGAACCACAGTGGTGAAATCTTCACTTTCTCAGGCTTTCTACTGCCTGTCTCTGAATGGAGAAAGGCAGGACTAACAATAGACCCTCCTGGCTCCCTCTTGATTGCAGGCAGAGAACTGATGTCCACTCTGCTGACTGGAAGTTATCCAAAAAGGATGAGCAGAGTAGGGCAGGGCAAGGATAAGGAGCTCATCTTCCTGATAAGTGATCTCAACTTCTGATAAGGATGACCAGTGGGGTTTTATCTATTGTCAATATTCAGAAAGTAAGTCATCTATCTGCCTGATTTTATGGGGAATCAAGTAAGAGCCATATCTTCCTTGGATTGTTACAACAAAATGCCATGAACCAGGTGGTTTATGTGTATTGCATTATGACCTTGCAAGGGTGTATTTGATTAACACAAATGCAAACGAATCTTAGGGGGGGTTTTCTTACATGTTTGATTTAACACCACCTTTAAAATTTTTAACATTAAAAATCTATCCTTACACTATTAATATACTTTCTTTGTTTCTAAAACCTGTATAGAATCACCAGTACATCCACACATTTGATTTCTGTATCACCCAATGATAGACACTGTCCCTAATCCCCCAATGTGGGGGACAATACTATGGTGAATATCCTCGGAAAAGTCCCTTAGTGGGCCTAGATGTCTCAGGGATACACTGACTCTGGGTAATAAAGTATATTCATTTTTAATTTGAGCAGAAACTACCAAAATGGCACCCCCAGACTGACCTCCAGCCTATCACGTGTAAGAGTCCCTATATTCACCATTTTCCACCAACGTTTGGCATTTTTCAAATCAGATGGTCATAAAAGACATATGGTGGTGTTGTTTTGATTTGCATTTCTGTTGATTCCAAAAGGTTAGGGCATCTCTGTGTGCCCGGTCATGATGTTGGGATGTGGGTTGTGCACTCGCCGGCCAAGATCAAACTGGAGAATGGGAGTGGACACAGCCCATGCTCTGGGTGCTCTGGTGAGGGCTAGACTGTCTGGCAGAAAGACATTTCCAGTCCTCACCAAGCAAGGATAAGCTCTCACTTATCCTGATTACACATGTATTAGTCACTTGGGTTTCAGGTTCTAGGAATTCCTTGCTCATAGACTTTCCTAAGTTGAAAGGTCTGTATATTCTTGCTGACTTTTTAGTCATTCCTTGAATATTATAATCCCTTTTTGGGTTTAGACCTTACTCATTTCTTCTCTCATTCTGCCTGCTATCTGTCCAGTTTGCTCATGACATTCTTCTATTGACAGAACTAGCTTAATTTGACACACATAAAACAATTGAAAATATACAAATATATCCAAAATATACAATTGAAAAAATATACAAAAGTATATTTTCCTACATTACTTTGCACTAATTTTATAGTTTCACATTTTGTATTTAGAATCCACCTTGGATTATGGTATAAGGTAGTCATCTGCTCTATTTTTCTCTACTTCCCAAGACCCTTTTCTGTATTTGCTAAGCAGCCTACTTTTCCTTATTTTTCTGGTAATCATATGTTATCTCAAAGCTCTCTGTGTTATTTCATTGGTCTATTTATACATAGGGCAGAAGCTCATTGTTTTGTTTCCACTGTATGTGCCTGGGTAATTGGGTATATTCATTTAGGGTCTGAGTAAGTGCAACCATAGTGCCAGCTCCATGGTAATCTTCAACCCATAATGTTTAAAGATCTAATAAATTAAAATTTTTTTGCTTTCTACCCCCAAAATGACAATTTTTGAGGTACCACTCTTTTCCCACCAAAATTTTGGAGGACAGTTTTGAAGTTGTTTTGTTAAATGTAAAGATTATGTGAGGAGAAAATTAACCCCTTTACAACTTGAAGTCTACAACAGAGGAGTCTTTCTCCATGCTATATTTATTTGCCTTCTTTTAATAAATGTCTAAAATACCCATCATGTTAATACATACGTATCTTGTAGTTTGTTACCAATTGTGAATGCTCTTTTATTTCTCACTTTTATATTGAGCTAATTTGTCATATAAAATCTATTAATTTGGGAATTGTATATAATATCTGGAAATCTCATGAAATTTTCTAATAAGTTCTAGTAATTAGATTGATTCAACTGGCTTTCTAGGTAGATTTTACTGTCTGAAAACAGGGAAGGTTGCATTTATTTCTTTCCTACAAAATTTTACACCACTCATATTTCTTTCCTAAAAGCTTTGTCAGATTTGTTTTATGTTAAACTAGTGACAACAGGAATCTTTGCTTTAATCTTAAAGGAAAAACATCTGCTGATTTGCCACTAAGTTTAAATTCTCCTTTAGTTTCTTAAAGACTGCTTTTTATCAATTTCAGGAAGTATGATGCCATTATTGTTAAAATGGAAAATTCTTTTAGTTTATTTCATAGAACAACCACACACTTTCTGATGGTGAGCCATGGAATACAAACTCAGCTGTGAGGTGGTGAGTGCTTTAGCAGTGAGAAATCTGGGATGATTAGTTTCCTCCTTCAGAGTTCACAGGTTTTAGCTCTGAGGATGCAGACTGTCTTCATCTTCACATTCCAAATCACCTTAAACAATATTCTTCATACAGTTAAAAAATATATTGGTTGAACAAATGAAGGGGGGAAAAGGGAAGATCTAGTAACAAAGACGATTTTAGATATAAGAAACTTCCTCTGAATGGAAAAGCCAAGGTCACCCCATGAAAACTGAAAGTTGTGTATAATTTTTATATACTCTCAAATAAATGGGGATTAGATCCCTTGGGAAGTTAATATTGTCAGTCCATAACATATAAAAGAGTTTTGGGGTTTTTTTGCTACTGAGTAAAGACATTGTAGCATAATTCAAACCCATACAATTTTCTCCCATGGCAAAGTGCTTTCTGCTATGATGACAGCTATAAGAGGTAATAATATTGGATGACCTTTGACCACACATTCTTCAATAAACACATACTAAGCACTGAAAAAAATTCAGTTCATGTCCTTGGAAGCTTACGGGCTAGTGGGGAAAGAAGATATTATTTACCCAAATAAGCATTTAATTGAAACATTAGTAAGTGCTAGGAAATTATAACATAGAGGGAGTTTATCTACCTCAGGGCAAGTTGGAGAATGAGGTCTCCAGGAGAAAGAGATCATCACTCTGAAATAAGCTACACAAAATTTTGTGATTGTGAACCTACAGAGTAGATTTTCCACATATAGAATAAACACCAAAGCTTGGGGTGAATAAGAGAAATGAGGAATATTCATAGGAAAATGTGGCTGTTCTGTGACATGAGCACCTGAGGAGATGAATATTAGGACCTGGATCACCTGGCTTACTGCTCACTCTCCTCTCCAAAGATGACCTAGCCTGGAGACACCCAGGAAAGGGCCACCAAGTGCTATTGGAAACCTGCCTTCCTTATGACCTGCCAGGTGTCAATCTGGGATGGAATTTAACTCTAGACTTAACTTTTGAGACAATGAATGAAACAACAGATATGTTATTCACCAAATCCTAGAATTAGTGGGATTTTCCTTCAAGACCAAATGCAATCTAATCCAACCAGTACTTCAGAACTTGCCTCTCTGGAGCAACACACACATAGGCAGATGCTATCTAATTAATTGGACAGCAGCCTTTACAGAAAGTGGAGTCATTATTTTGGCTAAAGAGCAGCACCTAGCTTAATTGTGCATCCCCAAGATTAAGTTAGCTGATACGTCGTCGTCTATATCATTCAGTGTGTATGCAATAAATAAGAGATCAGTCTTATTTTGAGAGATGATGAAAAGAGATGGGTTGGAAAATTTCAGGAAGGTGGTATGGGTAGTTGAAGAAAGTATCATCTTATTTGGGTCTGAAATAAACTACTTAAATATCTTCCATATGAGTGGCAATTAAAATCATGCTAAATTGGTCACAAATAGAATTCTCCAGGCCCAAACTAAACATCTTGGTTATAGAAGAAGCCACTCTACAGTGGTTTCAGTGGACCAGCTGTATAGAATCTAACACTGTCATTTATGACTCGTGTGGTCATGGCCAATTTACTGCATCTCTCTGAGCCTAACTTACCAGGCTCAAAAGCCAATAATGTGACATCTTTATTATTCATTATAATCATGAAGGAAGTTTTTTTCCCCGTTCTGTTCCACTGTGATGACTTCATGAATTTTGTTTTAGGGGCTAGAAAAGTCCATGGGATGGCAGGTGAGCTCTCAACCCTCACAGTATCTATGGAAGCCTCCAGGTTTGCTGAGCCCCATGAAAGTTTTCTTCCAACTCGTGACAGCCTCCTTTGGGAATCTTGGAGCCCTTCATAGCTTCAGTTACCAAATACATTCCAGTAATTATCAATCTATAATTCTTCCCCTCCCTGAATTTCAGACTGACATATCCAACTTCTTATTGATTGCTCCCAGCTCTTAGAGCTCAACAGACTGGAAGTAGATTCCATCATCACACTTACAGTCCTTGTCTTCTCCCACCATGGTCAATGTTAGATTCAGGTGAGGGCTGGTTCAGCTGGCTCATGGCCAGGCTACTTGTTTTCTCATGAATCTGTTGCAAATTAGAGAAAGTAACTTTCCAAAACAAAGAAGGCCCATTCTTGAGTCAAGAATAAATGAAAAGCCATGCTTCCCTCTTCCAACACTCAGGCCATTCCCAGAGATGCTGTCCTCTGTGTCGTGAGATCACCAGCCACCTGGCTAATGAGGCCAGGACCCTGAGGTCATCCTAGAGTGGCCCCTCACTTTCCTTACTGTCACATTACCCTCAGCCTTCTTTCTATAGTAAGTCATCTTGATTTTGTGTTTTTAGTCTCTAAGACTTGAGCTCCACCTTCGGTTTCTCTTCCCAGCCCCAGGTGTTCATCTTTCTCCTGTAATAGTTTGCTGCTTCCAAGCCAGCTAGTCATTAACTTAGCATTGGCTCATTTCCTTCCCCAACAAGGTGGCCTGAAGATCTATCTGGAACTCAAATCTCCTCAAGTTTCCTCCCCATGGACTGGCTGGAATTGTTCGCCTGCCCTAAAGTGTCAGCCAAAGGCTCCACATGGCTTCCTACCCAGCTTCCTTATAGCCTCTACTGACATCACACTTTACTTCACCAGCACTGAACTAGTTTCTGTGTTTTCCCTTTCAGGTTACACGCTTTGGTGACTTCTTAATTTTGCTTACACCTATAACAATCTTGTCTCTATCATGCCTGCTCAATCCTCGAAGGTGGCCTCAGGCAATTAGGCGGCCCTCCCTTTCATTCAGGCCCCCACAGATCCCAGGTGGTCACCTCAGCAGGCGGCTCATGCCCACGATGATGGGACACACTTCCTGTGGACTAGGTGGGGTCTGCGAGTCTGGCTCTTCTGTCTCGTGAACATAGCTCTACACTTGGGTCATCTGCCACATGTACTCAGTGAGTGAGGGTGAGACCAAGAGTACTGAAGACATTTAAGCAGAGGTAAACCACAGGTTCTCCACACTGGCTGCGGACAGGAAAGATGCAAGCTGCCTTCAAAGATATCGGTGCCCGCATCTCACTTCAACTCATTCATGTCAGGGCCTGGGCGGGAAGTGTGGACGTGGATGCTCAGATGTTTAGAACTTCTTGAGTGACACTGTGCAGCTGGGCTGGGAAGCACCTGGATGGGTTCTCCTTGGGCAAGGACAAGGATGCGGTGAGTGGTACGGTGGGGACAGGCGAGGGGCTGATGCACTTTATCCATGAGAGTCTGTGAGAGGATGCTGGCTCTGTGCTTGGTAGTGTCCTCAAAATATCCCCCACAGATTATAAAGGCTGTTTTGGTTTACACTTGTGCAGCGTGGTTGATTAGCAGGGCGCCAGACTGTGGGTCACCTCATAGCCCTATTGGCCTTGAAAAAGGATCCCCCCAAGTAAGCACCTGCATTTGTTTAAAATACTGGGAGAGAAGAGTAGGAAGCAGAGGGAAGGGGTAAGTGTTAGATGCCTCACACACTTGTGTCCTGATGGGAGGAAAAGAAGTCTGAATGAAAACACTTTATGGTTCTCTGAGAATGTCCCTGTCATAGTGTTCAAGCCATTCTCATCTGTGCATGGAACATTCATCTCATTGTGTGAGCAGAGGCTTCAAGCTCTTTTCTGACACCCGGGCCATCTGTAACAGAGCCAGTGCCATACGCCATACACCAATCCACAGACATGGCACAGGCTCTGCACAGAATAAGAAAGGCCAGCTTGAAAATATTGTTATAAAAATTCTTAGTGTTTGTGAGGAGAAAAAGTGCCTATAATTTTCACATTAAGAAAAAGTTCCTGGGCCAGGGATTTAGCTCAGTGATGCCACTGCCTGCTTTGAAAACACAAGGTCCAGAGTACAATCTCCAGTACTCAAAAAAAGAAGAAAAAAGAAAAAGTTCCTTAAGAAAGAGAATGTTTTAAAAATCAACACAGAGAGAGAGAGAGAGAGGAAATCCTTTTATAAAGGATCAGCCAAGTATTAGGAGAAAAATACCTTGGAATACTGCAGTCTCAAAACTAATATTCAAACTCAATCTGTTTCATTAAAAAAGTTTAATGAGTGGTAAAATAAATACACTTCCATTAAATATTAAATAAATTATTTACAATTTGAAAAAATAGTTTTTATCTCCAGGCATCTCTTTATGTACAGAAATAAGACAGCATAAAAAGTGACAAAACCACCAGAAGTTTCCCTTTTCTTCATGAAAGGAGACCAGCTCATCATTTACTCTGAGACAGGGCGATCTGACCTGACGTCCTGTGAGAATAGAATGTTAGAGATGAGCTCAGTCCCAACATGGTATCAAGGAAATTTCAAAGAATCATCAGGAATCAGAATTACTGTCAATTTTTCGAGGATTTCTTATGAAGAATGAGAAGAGCTTTTCAGAGGCAAACTGTGGCTGCGGCTTGAATGCCTCTTTCATTTCTCCTTAGGTTATTTGCCTATCTAGGTAGAAAACTACAAATGCTCACACCAGTTGCATAAAATTCTGCTTTTTTAAAAAAAGGAACACAGTGATGAAAAATAGTTTTCCTAACCAAATCTACAGAGTGGACATAATTAAAAACAAAGATTAGGAGGCTTAGTGTTTTATGATAGATGGTTAATTTAGGATAATTAGTACCAAGGGCCTAATAATAGCCGCTTCCAGTTAATAGGCAGCCACTGCGTGCTAGCACAGCATGTCCCACAAGGGCACTAAATAGCAACAACAACAAAAAAATCTGCCCTCATTTAAGTTAGTGGTCTTAACTTCGGCAAGTTAAGCCAATACAGTAAAAAATGGTTGATGTAATAAATCCCGAGTGTGGCATTGGTATGAACAATGATCTATTTCCTGAGTTATGAGACTATGTCTGTAACAGGCTCAGAACATAATACAGCACATAACCAGTACTAACTGTTATGGTTCTCTAAGCACTAGAACCATCAGGAGCCTTCATTAAAAGAAATTTTCTGGGGCCAGGGATTTAGCTCAGTGGTTTCACTGCCTGCTGTGCAAGCACAAGGACCCGAGTTCAATCCCCCGTACCAAAAAAAAGAAAGAAATTTTCCTCCAGTAGACTTTGGGTTGGGTATGGGAATATACATATCTAACAAGAACCTCAAGTAACTCTTAACCCACTAAAGCCAGGAAAATCGGTGGCTTAAGAATGTGGCATCATCTTCCCTGAATGTCTGAGGAAATAAAGTTCTTTCTTCTAATCAAATCAAAGTGTATCTTGATTTCCTTTCCTCTCTCTTCCTCTAGAAGTTCTCTTCCTTAACTCCTGACTTTCATCATCAACAAAATATCCTTCTTCATAGCTTCTTACCTTCTTTCTAAAACATGTTCAGCTCTCCTTTATTTATTCATTTCTTTATTTAAGTGCTGGGAATTGAGCCCAGGGCCTTGTGCATGCTAAGCACATGTTCTACCACTGAGCTATACCTCCAACTCTACAGCTCTCTGTCTTTACAAAACATGAAACTATATTTCTTACCAAGTTGCTCTCAAGTCTGTACTCCTTTCTACTTCTTGTCCCTGAAGGATTGTCCAGCCTACTGTCTCCCCTTATCACCTGTGGTGCCAGCACCCTGACCTTGGCTGACAGGGTGTGAGCTCAACCTCCCCCTGCAACCTTCTCTTCCCAGCACACAACTGAATTAGGCCATTCTCCACGGGGTGCCACTCACTTCACTTCCCCTTGTATTCTGATTCTTTTCATTTCCATTCCTCTCTACTAAACAGTTCCTGAAGAACAAGAACTGTATCTCACCAGCATAGTCGATTAATAAACAGACAGTTCTCAACATCGAACTCAATCTCATACTCAAAGCACAACACTTCAGCCATTGTTTCTAGTGAATCCATCATTAAGAAGATATTCCTCATCTTCTTAAGATAACCGTGTCATAGTTTGAATATTATAGGATAGAATTTAAAGACATCTTTTGAAAATCAAACCTGTATTATCCTCAGTTATGCCATGCTATGTGCATTGCCATTTTCTTGTCTAAGTTTCTTTCGTTCTTCTTCTCCTTCATATTTCCTGAAGTATCGCTTCCGAAGCCTTGGGAGAATAAGACATGCTAGAGTTATCTCAGTTCTCTTCATTTGTACGTTGATAGGGGTTTCCATCACAGGAAAAGTACCAAAAGTTCCTTCTCCTGCGTTCTTATACACAAGCACTATACCTCACACTCAACCAAGCCTGAACTCAGCTCTGAAGTATTAACAACATTGCCTTTAAGTAAACACATTTCCAAAGAAATGAGATTAATTGTGTCTCCAAGAGGCAAAGTTTGAGAAGGCATGGAACATACATCTTGAGCACAGGAGGAGCAGCCTATGGCACAGTATGACACAAATTAATTTAAATGATTAGAATTTTTAAGTAGCTTATAAAACAGCTTAGATTTTATTTGTCTGTAAATATAAATATTTCCTTCTAGTTTTATTTATTGTTACTTTCTTTAAAAACTAAGTTGTTTAAAAATCTCTTGATGTTGTAAAAGCAATTTTATTTGTAGTAGGTCCTTAGTCAAACTACTACGCATTATCATTAAAATCATACAAACTTTTGTTAACTGAGGGAAAATTTCTGTAGTTATAAAAAATGACAACTGTGCCTTAGGCTTAGATTTTTGTGTCATATGTGAGGAGAATGTGGGAGGAAAGGAGAAAGTTCATGGCTTCATTTGAAGAGTGCCAACAGGACAGTCTTGCCATGTTTTCCAAAAAATTATTAAATATTGCAAGCTGAATAATTAGAAGTTTAATTATTGCAAAACATCATCCTTAACTAGCAATTGTTTCTTCTATCCTTCTATGTCAAATAATAATGGTTTTTCTCTGACTATCTTTCCTAAACACCTTTGCATTATCTGGCTTAGGAGTACAAAACCAGAGTAAATTCTAGGGTGCACAAAACAAATTCAAGCTGCACATCAAACTTTATGCACACGATAAAACAGTTTTATGTGTCATTTTATCACTATCTGATCTGAATTTAAGATAGCAGTAAACAATATTAGAAGATAACCTCTTCTTTCCTGAAGTCAGTAGTCATAGAACATGTACACAATCCAGTTGTTAAAGTAATTTACCAAGACCTAAAATTAGAACAGTCCACTACTTTTCCCAAGCTCCTAGGGCTGGCACATGAGTCATCTAGGAGCCACTCATGCCTCCCCCAGCTCCCTGCACACAGTGGACAATGCCATCCTGAGGCCCCAATCCTGCCCACTGCCTAGCATGGCCCGATGCTCACAGTCACTGGGCAGGAAGTGGGTAAGTGCTATGCTGTTCCCAGCACAGGCAGAAACTGCCAAGGTGCAACAGTAACAGAATTGTCCTTGCTTCCTACAGCATGCCATGCAGAGGAAATGTTTGGTTTTGCTTTTTAATAGGTTCCCATATTACTTATTTGATAGTAACAAAATAGGTCCAAGTTGCATGTAAGCACCATGCTACAAAGGTAACTAACTCAGAATTTTGCCTTGTAATATGAGCAGAGACAGTCTTATCTTGGCTGCTGATTTGAAATTCTCTGGGATTTCAAATCCCAAATCGCAATGCTATGAACCTGTTGTGAATTAGCCCTTATTTTCTGGGAGGCTTGCTAAAGCTTAAAATAGTCAAAGATTATTTCTGAGACTTGGGGGAAAAAACATGGGTAGAAAATGGAATAAAATGTTACCGCCAAGTTTTAAGTTCAAAAAATTTCTAGTTATGAAAAAGCTTTACGTATTAAGTTTTAGTGGTGGCCAAAGTAAAATAAATTTGACCATATTCTGTTTCGAGATCATGTGCCACCCAAAGAGGGACTCTAGTAAGATGTGATAGAAGTGCTGGGAAACACTGGCCTACATTCTTTCCTCGGGGAGTTTAGGTCAGCCACACTTACTGGACTGTGATTACCCCTGCAATGGCTAAGAGGCTCACAGCCAAGACAAAAGCAGCGATGACCACCAACGTGATTTTTGACAAGTCACGGCCAGCGATCCTGTGAGTCTTCATGGATTTTTCTCCACACCGTTCTCCAAAGTAATCCTGATCACATCTGCAACGACCCATGTTTAAAAATTAAAATCACCAAATACATCTTGTGTATTTCAAGTTTACTTTCTAGGTCAAAAGCAGCCATTTAATTCCAACATTAAAAAAGGTCACACTAGATATTTGTATTCACTCCAAAATCATGAAGACATAATTTACATTCTAGCTAAAGATCTGTTAGCATTGGTCTGGGTGTGACAATCCAAGAAGTCACACCTTGCCAATTTTTAGTGGCCAACTGCTACATCTGATGACTTGTTACACAGGTAATACTTTCCCTGTCATCTCAAGTGCTGATGCTTTGGTGGGGGTAGAAAAACATGAAAGATTATATGAAAAGTATTTCAAGGTCACTTTTTAAAAGGAGGTTTTCAAAATACATGTTTTGTAAAATGGTGGTTTATACAGGGGAGGGAGGTCAGCAAACTACAGCCACACATAAAATCTGGCCAATTGCCTTTTTTTTAGTTTACAACCTACAAGCTAGAAATAATTTTTGTATTTTTAAATGGCTACATTTTAATTGATTCTATAAGTACATACATGACCTTGGCCTACAAAGCCTAAATGTTTACCGCCTGACCTTTGAATGAGACATTTGCTGACCCTTGGTTTATACACTGTAAAAATCAATAGTTTTCTGAAGTGCAGGGCTTCAGATATGGTATAGGAGACACCGAATTGTACAGAATTGCAAGAACTTACTGGCAGGTTACCCTATCCATGTTCTCTAGATATTTGCATTCTCCGTGAATGCAGAAGTTTTGAAATTCGGCAGCACATGGATTTTTCTTCTTCTTGTTTCTTCTACTTTTTCCATTTTTGCTTCCCTTTTTCTTTCTTTTGGGTTTATCTGAAGTCTTTTCACCTTCTGTCTTGTTTTTCTTGGGTTTCACTACCTGTTCAACTGAAAAATGAAAACAAGAATTCTTGACAACTGTTACTGTCACCTAGAATAGGATTGGGGAGACATGAGACAAGAAAGTCACAGCAGGGAGAGCCCTGGAAAGGCAAGTTCACTGTTCACACAGTGCACACCTACTAAATAGGCAGAGAATAGTTGTGCTGTGCGGCACTTAAAAACTTGAACACTTTAGTTCTTTCATTTGCTTATGCACATATTTTAAATTGATTTATATAATTATCATCATTATTACTGCTAATAGGAGGTACCTGTGAAAAAAGTTCATTAAACATTTTAAATATTTCTTGAATTTCTAACACCTCCCAAGTTCCTAGTAATGGGCATGGTTGTATGTACTGTTAGCTACATGATATAGAAGAAGGAACCAAAATTGAGTAAAGACAAGTAACTTGCCCTAGGATGAGCAGTGGAAAATGAATGCCAGAATGTTAAAGTTTGTGATTGCCTTGCTCTGCTGCGTTTGCCCTTGAAAGCCTCGATGCCATTGATTACAATGGCCACAGGGCGTACCTGTTGATTTTGTGCACTGTACTGGCCTTTTGGTCACTGTTACAGTTGGAAATTGATGGGCATTGTTTGAGGGAGGGTGGAAAAAATGGGAATTATATTTTAATCAATTTTTCCAGCTCCTAGATTACAACAGATTATAATTAATTGATACTTAACAGGAGGCTCATTTCTGGGTTCAATCCATTTGAAAATAGCCTAGTGATTTTGTATTTGATGCCCCAGAAATTTCTCTTAAATTATCACATCTCCAGAAATGTTCAGCCTTCTGGTTACACAAGGTGTGGCTTACTTGCACACTAAACATGGAGAGGGGAGGCTTCCATATTGTGCTGTACATTTTGTTACACCAATCCCTTAATAGGTTTATATGAGCCAGTATTTAGCAAACAGAGCCCAGCAAAAAGAGAAAATACTATTAGTCATAAGGTCACCTAGCATTCATTAAATAGAAAACATGAGAAACAAAGTAAAGATTAGATAGAACCCCCATGACTAAGAAAATGACAAATCTTTTAGTAGATTATTTTCATATCATTAACAAAAGTCAAATTAGTAGTAATTTTAGTAGGTGGTCATGCAACTTTTATACTGAGACTTTCCTCTGATTGAAAAAAAGTACAAGTTAGCATAAGTCCTCTAAAAGAAACATTTTAAATGAATATAACTGTACTTTATCAAGTAGGTTACAAGTCACAGAGTCAAACACTAGTCACCATGCCGAGGTGTTGCAACAGACATTACATCCCTGGGCATTTAAATTAACAGCCTTTCAAAGGAGTTCAGCCAACGGTCTTAGGCTACTTTATAACGTGTCAGTTTTGAGCACTAGCCATTCGCCCTGCTGGTAATGTATTTGATCTTCTGAGATGATAACAACTTAAACCATCTTTAGGAGACCAGTTGCTATACACCATGATGGTCTACTGTCATCCCTCCACATACAGGAATTGTAAGTGGATCTCTTCCCCACAGAGCCTAGCTCCGAAGCAAGGGGGTTGTGTGCAAGCTTTCCCATCTGCCACCGACCCCAGCCACTGTCCCTGAAGTGCCCACTCCCCCTTCTCAGAGGAGGGGTCAGATGCTTGAAGACCGTCTTGCTCTGCCTCAAGGACAGATGCTCCCCAGCATATGTAGCTCTGATTCACCGTGGCCTCTTCTTCCTTTGTTCTCCAGAGTGTTGTGAAGGTAACAAACAATCTGACCTCTTTCATTAGCATGTACTTCATTCTAAGCAAAGCGTCTTTTTTAAAGATCAGCTAACAAAAAAGTGAAGGGAGGCATGAGTCACTACTTTTTAACTGACAAATAAGATTTGGGTTTAGTAATATAATAAGTAATATAGTAATTAGTATAGTAAGTGATACAGTTAAGAAATACAGTAAGATTTGGGTTTAGTCACTCTTTTAGTAATATAAGTTTATGCACACCTTTCTTCTTGACTGTTTCTAGCAGGTATTACTGTTGTTCTCACCACTTTCTCAACTCCTAGTATTTAAAAGTAAAAAGTGCACTTCCTCCTGTCCTTCTCTTTCCTTCTGGTTCCTTGTGTTAGAATGCAGTTATTAGCAGAAAGGTGGTGCTGGTGTGTGGAGAGGGGACCCAAAAGCTAAGACACAGCACACACAGGAATGGTTGAGCTCCTTGTTTCTCAGGAGGGAGGGTGAGGGCGTGGAGCACAGTGGAAAGGTCATTGTATCTGGGATCAGCGCGGGCTCTGATTCTGGCTCAACTGTTTGCTCCCTTTGTGACGCTGGCCAGGACAATCTTTTATAGCTTCAGCTATTGCATCTGACAAATGGGAATAACAGTTCCTACTTAACAAAGTTGGGAGGATTGAGTTAAGCACAATGCACTGGTTAGGCTGTGGGCATGCAGGATGTGCCCACACATAACTCCCCTGACTCAGTTTACCTATGGGTGTGCAGCACTCATGCACAAGAAGCTCTGGGGAGCCACTTTCTTCCAAGCCCCGCCTCAGTCCTACAGACCCCCTCCCACAGTTCTGTGTCCCCTTAGCCTCTGCTCACCTCTGACAGAATCATCCACGATGTACCCCGATGTTCCCAGCTCAGTGTCATCCTCTTCTGAGTAGTCTTCCTCAGCCCCTGAAGACAGCTCCCTGGAAGAAGGTGTGGCACTCGCAAGGGAGAGCACCTCACTGCTTGTCGTAACCTCAAGGCCCCCGTCACTGTGGCCCCTGGGCAACAACGTCCCACCTTTCCCAGAGTCTGTGTCATTGAGGTCCAGCCCAGTGGCATAACGGCCTGCAGGGGAGGAAGGCAGACAGGAGATGAAGAGGGCCTCCCACCAGACAGCTGCCGGTAGAACAGCTCTTGTCCTGATCCGGGCAGGCACTGCTCACTGCTGTCATTCACGGCTGAGTCACTCAAGAAAGCCACTTCGCACTTTGCCAGGAGGAAACTCAGCTGCCCCAAGTACAGAGCCGCTCTGATCCACGTTTCTTTCCACTGTCTGTGTTAGTTTCTACTAGGCAAAGCCCTGCCGAGTTAAGCCAGTGGGCTCACTCAGCGGGCAGCGTTCAGCATCCTGGTTCAAACGCTCTCCCATCTCCAACCACAGCTCTGGCCAGGATGCTGGCTGCCCCGTTCGAAGAGGTGCCAGGTAGATCAGACTTCCTTACCCTATGCTTGAATATTTAAAGGGATAGAGGAAAAACTCATGTAAAAGGTTGCCAATGAGAATGATTATCATTGTCCTTTTTCGCTTATTATTGTTACTCCGTAGAAAAAACTTGAACACCAGGTAAGATTTTGCCCCCTGAGTTTCAGGACCTTGCTTTATTTTTAAAGTCTCAATAGAGCAGCATCGGAGGGGTCTGTTCACCCCTCGCTGGGGCCCTAGGGTGTCCTCTGAGATGGCGACACGGTCCCCAGAAGAGGATGGGGAGGGCTCAGGCAGAGGCAGGGCACTCCGGGCAGGACTTCAGGACTCCCTGGATCTGCACCCACGAAGTTGCCCGCGACTGTGCGGGATCCGCGAGCTGGTGGCACCGGGCCCTCGGACACCCGGGCACCATCCGCGTCCCTGTCCCCTCCCTCCCCTCTCGCGGCGCTCACCTGAGCAGAGGACGAGCAGTGATAGTAGCAACGCGGGTGTCATGGGTCCCTGGTCCCCTGGTCCCTGATGTCCTGTCGGAGAGGAGGCTGCGCTGGTCGCCTCTCCGCTCGGCACCTGAGCTTTATAGCGCGGGATGGGACGATGGGACGCAACAGGGCGGGACGGGACGGGGCGGGGACAGGCACGGGGCGGGGAGGGACCTCCCTGTGACGTGGGCCCCGCTCCCCTGAGCATCGGGGCTGGGCGGGAAGGACCCGCTGAGGACACCAGCTGAGACCCGGGGTGGGGACAGGGACAGGAGAAGGGTCGCGGGCCAGAGGAAGGGAACCCAGAGATGGGGGAGGGAGGGCAGTTAGCAAGGATTAGGTGTGGCATGCACCTGCACCGGCGCCCTGGAGAGGTGTGGTCATCATGCACTGCCAGCAGGTACTGATAAAAATTACAATTGAGTTTTAAGAAGATCAAGCATGACTTAGCTATGGTCAGCTGTCTCCAGTCCATCAGATGGGGACAGAGTGGCCTCTTGGTCAGCAGGGCTTGTGTCTCAGCGGAGCCGGGCCCCTCCTATCCTGTGAGGGCTGGGACTTATTTTTTTTTTTTTTTTTTGGTACCAGGGATGGAACTCGGGACCTTGCTCTTGCGAGGCAGGCAGCGGAACCACTGAGCTAAATCCCCAGCCCACTTCCTTTCTTTTAACATTTTGCTTTTATTAATCAATGTTTGCAGTACCCAATGACCATATTCCTGGGGGGGGGGTTGTATGTACATCACACATCCTAATTCTCTTTTCATCCCCTTTCCCTCTTCCCCTTCCCTCCATCTCTTGGTCCCTTTAACATCTGAGATCTCTCTCCCTGTTTTCCTATTATCTATCTTTTATTTTGCTCGTTAAATTAGTTTCTCACATGAGAGAAACCATGCCTTATTTAAGCTTGTGTGTCTGATTTATTTCACTTAACATTATGGTCTCAGGTTGCATCCATTTTCCTACAAATGATTCAAGTTTATCCTTCTTTGTGGTAGAGCAATGCTCTATTGTGTGTAAATATCACATTTTCTTTATCCAGCCATCTGTTGATGGATATTTAGGTGACTTCCAAGGCCAGACTTTCAAACCACCACCTTTCCTATTTTCTTTCTATGGCCCAGGGCCCTTTCACTGTTGCCAAATGAATCACTTAAAGTTTTACCTACACTATCTTGTGCAGTAGTCCTGCTGGGTAGGTACCAACCTCTCACTTTGCAGGAGGATAGAAGGCAGGTTTAAACAGCACAGGGAAGGAATGGACACAGTGGTAGTGGTAGACATTGGGCAAGTGTGACTCGAATTCACTTGGCCCTGAGCCTGTCTCTTGCCCCTCTGATCAAGGAACTAAGGGTAAGGTAGATCTCTAAGGAAGAGCACTGCTGAGCCAAAGGGGCAATCTCACCTGGTAGTGCATTGGCATCTGGGGCAACGGCAGGCCAGAGCCTCTGCCTCTCAAGCTTCAGGATGAAAGGGCCAGTATGAGGGCCCACTGAACACTGGGAGGGCCTTCATCCTGAGCAGGAGAAAAATGAGGAGGAGGCGGCAGCTGTTCGAGGTGACTGACTTTGACAGAGGAGCTCCAGAACTGGATTTTTCCTGACTTCAGGAAGAGAAACCAGTTGCACTGCTCTCTCTCTGCTGTTTCCTTGACCTGTAGGTACCTATCTCTCCCCTGACTGGGGCAGCAACACAGCCCACTGAGGAATGTGGGCCATGTCTCTCTGCCCTAATGCTGAGGAACTCTTCAAAAGCTCGCTTTTCCTCTGTATCTCACAGTGAGCAGACTAAATAACTTCAGGCACTGAATAGGATGGAGCAAGCAACAGTTCAGAATGGCGTCTTCTGGTCAGCCTTGCTGACGGTGTGTTTTGTGCAAGCCACCTGCTGCTTTACTTGCATGGGGTAGGGATAGGTACTAAAGAGGAACTGAATGATGATCAGTTTTTTGTTTTTCAGCTCCATGGTTTGAGGTAGATAACATACATGAATACTTCTAATACATCAATTAAGAAGGGTTCAGAGTGCGTGGAAAACACATCACTGCTTACTTTTGCCCATAGGAAAAGGGGAATCTCCATGGGAAGATGGGAATCCCCTGGAAGGTCTGCCCAGCACAAAATTGAGTTGTGAGAGTGTGTCCCAGTGTGGTACAGGCTGGGAAGATGGCACTGCCCTCTTCAGGTGAACCAGGGGCTGCCCTGTCATCGCTCTTGGTGGATGAGGCCATTGTGATTCAGAAGATTCAGAAATTTTCCACACACTTCAGCAATGACCATGGAGATTTTGTGTGGAGCTCAGCAGATGGCCCACACTACTGTACCTTTCTGTTCTCATGGGTTTTGTTTTTGTTCTAGCTCTGCTGTTCCTGTTTTAAATTTCATTTTATTTTTAAATCAATAATTAAAAATTGCCAGTGGTATACACCATGCTGTTTTCATGCATGTTTACATTATGGCTAAATTAAGCTATTTAACATCTGCATCCTTTTATTTTCTTTTTCTTCTATCATCCGAAAGGGCTCACATTTTGTGTAAGTGAAAGTGGGCTCTTCACGTTAGAAATCACTTGCCTTTCCAGTTGGAAATTCAAGGAGTGATCGTTTACATTCCTGTTGCACCTAACCTGATCACTGATCCTAGCACACGGTAGGCACTTGGTGAATTGTACCTTATACTAGTGCCCTTGACTTTAGGGTAGTTACTCAATCACAAGCACTTGGAAGAACCAAGTGACTCGTATAAATGGAGCTATCACAGAGCAAGTGGAGTCATCCTCTGCTATATCTCAAGCCATGAATTTTGTACCTACTTAGCATATGGGGCATTTTATGGTGCATCCTAGGCTGGTATGGGCCTCATCCTAACCACATCCTGGTGTAGCACCCATGGTGTGTCCTGACATCCTGGCATACATGCTTGAGAAGGAACTCAGTCTTGGACTATACAGTTGGAGTGTGTGCTCCACTGTGATAGAACCACTTCAACAAATTCCAGCAGCAACTCCACTGTACCCCAATAAAATGAGGTTCCCCCACTTCCTGTGAGGCAAAGTGGCTGCTACGAGCCAGTCATTCATGCTGGTGCCCACCATCTGTACCCCAGGAATATTTCAGATGCATCATTTTAAAAAATGGTTTCTGTTCTGGTAAAAGATGTGCTATAGAACCGAAGGTATAATTGATCTTGAGTTTTTCCAGACAGTGTCAGGGGCTGAGTAAGCATTACATCCTGATCACGTCTATGAGTCAACCCACAAACACCCAAACCGTGAAGAAATTCTCCTAATGTGTGAAGAACATTTTCTATGTTACTAATAACACATCAGCTCAATTTATGTATTTATAATTTTCTAGTTTTCCTCTTAGAATTTACCTACGCTAAAGAATATAATTTCGGTTCTTGTAAAGAAGAAAAAAGGAGAAAGAGAAAAAGAGGAGGAAGAAGAAGAGGAAGGGAAAGGAGAAGAAAGAGGAGAAGGAGGAGAAGGAAAAGAGTAGGAAGAAGAAGGATGAGGAAAAGGAGGAGGGGAAGGAGGAGAGGAAGAAGAAGGCCTTCACCGAACTCCTGAACTTGGTGGTTGGGAACCTTGATATACAGGAAAAGTTAGATTACTATCCTTGGCTTTTATTGCTTTAGTATCATAGCTTTGCAGATCAAGGACTGGCAAATGGTTACAAGAGCAGTGGGTGATTTGATACAATAGAAATTAAATACAGGTGAAATACGAATAATGATGTGTATACAAACAAATCTTCCAGGTAGTTCATTTATTCATCTCATGTATGTGAGAACTAGGCACTATTCTAGGCAGGGGCACAGAACTTCCAATAAATTATAATGTTCCTGTTCCCAAGGATCTCATTCTCTACTAGAGAGAAACAGATGTGATACAGGGAAGTAAGACATGAAATCATTGTGATAGTGACCATTTCTGGGAAGAAAATAAGATAGGGGATCTAGAAGGCTTGCCAGATGTAGAGGATGCAGACTACAGCATGTCCCCTGCACTTAGGCCACATTTTTTTTCTCTAGAGGATGAAGGGGGACTAGGATCTTACTTTTAAAGTCCACTTTGCATGTAGCTTTTCAAGAACCAATGTGTCACATAAACAAACGCAGTCAAACCTACTCTAAATTCCAAGTCCTCACTAACTTGATTCTGAATACAAGACCGCAGAACAGGATGTCTGAAACCACCATGCACTGAATTAGAAAGCATCACAGTTTTAGTATCTCTTTAATTCTTTATGAATTGATAATTTTAGGATAAGGTCTGGCATAGAATCATTATAGAAAATAACATTAAAGTCAGTGACTGAAGTGGTCAGAGTCAATGAAAGATATTTATGGACTGCCAATGAAAGTCTTTAAATAATTACATCTTTGATTTTTTTTTATTTTGAGAAAAATATCTTACGAGTACTTACCTGTTCTTCAGCTTGAGTTTCCTGAAGCCTTGTGGAAGGGCTCTGCTGCAAAGAGGGAACACTGTCATCATTCTCCCCTGCTTCTGTCCAGCTGGCTGGACACAGGCCCTCAACAGCCTCTCCATGTCATGCTGGACCATGAACCGACCCTGTGGTTGGAAGGCATAGGCTGAGATGGTGGAAAGAAAAAGAGCAAGAGCCTAAACCCCTGATTCCAAGCTAACACTCCAATCCTGTATTTTTATACCTTCAAATTTCTTTTACATAAGAGGAAAACTTCCATCTTGGTTAGGCTGCTATTGTTTTAGGTTTTCTAATACTATCCAGCTGAGCCCAAGGCTGGTGATCTGGTAATCAGTAAACTGTATTTGTCACGGTGCTCCCTTCTCCACTCATGTCCTCCAGCCAAAGACCATCAGGAGCACAGCTGAAAAGGCCTGCAACCTCCTGTGTCTCTCAGGAGTACATGAGGACAGGCATGTGGGGTTGGCGCCTGTCGCAGATGACTGGGGAAGGCTTAAAGGAGTAGGATCTCGCCTTCAACTGGCTGCTGTCCAGAAGTTGGCAAGATTCTTTGATTTGGGTATTTCAGTAAATCTTCCAGAGAAGGACAGGGGCTTGAGCTGTCACCTTGAAGAACTAGTAGTCACCTGTGTTCCTCAGGACAGTGGGACACCTGGTCCTGGCTCATGTTCACACATGACCACAGATTGTCTTGCTTGGGCCCTGTCTCTCCTAGCCATGAGTGGGCTTGTTTGATTTAATATTCTGTGAAACTATTTGTGTTCAACAGAAAATCAAGGGACCTAGTTGACATTATTAGACCAGCTGCTGGCTTCAGGATGTGCCTTTTGTGTGTCTTGTTTTGTTTTGTTTTTTCTGTAATAGTGTCAAGTCAGTAGTAGGGGTTCAGTTAATATTCATGGAATAAATTAACAAGTATTTAGTAAGCAAACCACGGACACTGAATACTTATCTTTATTTTAGTTACCAAGATAACATTTCAATCAATTTGCATTATTTTTTTAAAAATAAAATGTATTTTTATATAAGAAAACTGCATAGTGATGAGGTTAATGCAGTTACCAAAGCTAAGGGAATGAGCTATTTGAAAATCTGTTAAAAACAAGGATTAACTGCATTCAACCTATCCAGTTTGTAAACATGGACGCAAGTATGCATTTTATTCATCTGTTCATCACTCTGAATACTTAGCTCAACTTTAAATTCATTGGATAGTCTCAATAAATAATGTAATTTATCCTTATATACAGGTCCTGAGATAGGAACAGAAATTTACTAAGTATTTCTTCTATGAATACATAATCCGTAATTTACTGGTAATTTCAAAGCTATTAGTTTGAATTTACCTTTTTTAAGTAGTAAGAAGTTTCTCAGATTACAAAGACTGGCCTTTTAACTTGTAAATACTATCATATGACTTAGATGACATTTATTAAAGATCTATGCTCTAGATATTTTATAGATTTTACCTCCCATGACCATCACAAAACCCTATAAAGTAACTATTTTCATCCCCTCTTAAGAGACGAGAACATCAAACATGTTGGAGGTCACACATTTCCTCCAAAGAGGTATGATCCCAACACAAAACTCTTTGACCAAAAGCCCACATGCTTGATCTCCATGAGATATAATAGCCAGCATGTGGCACACAGTAGGTGCTCTTTAAAAGTGTTCTTAAAATGAATAGCTTGATAAACTGAACTATCACTGGCACCATAGGAACAAGAAAACTTATTAATAAATTAATCTCTGAGTTTATAATAACTATTAGGGCAGAGTAGAAACTTAAAATAACTAAGAGAACAAACTTGGTCCTAGGCCTACAAGATGTTGACTGTTATAATAGAACTCCAGGAAAAATGCAGCAATCAGAAAGGCATTAAGAAGTCTGACGTGGCTCTGCATGTCTCCAAGAAGGGTCTTTCTGAGCCAGGGAAGCTGGCAGCTGACACATGATGGTTGAGAAGTGAGCACATCCCTGTCACCCAGTCTGTGCTGCCACAATATCCCAGTTAGAATTTGTTTTCTCTGCTTCTCCAAGGATGTTGCAGGCTGGAGAGATTATTGCATCCAGGCACATTAGAGTCATCCTTCTCAAAGTAAAGTACTCAGTTAGCCTTCCGGCTTTCCACCTCACTCTGCAAATTTGCTTAGCTCTTCCTTACAGCCAGCTTTCCCCTCTAAATTTGGCCACAATAGAGTTCTGAGCCTACAAGTCACTCATTCATTGATTTGCCAAGGATTTATTTATTTCACATCTACCGCATCCCAGACATTGGGATAGGCCATAGGGATGCAAAACTGAACAAGACAATTTTTAGAAACATTTCACAGTGCAGAAATAGATACAAATGAGAAAGTGAATTGAATTAGTTAGCTAAGATTGGGCAATCTAGTATACCAGGTCAGTGGGCGTGAAGGAAGGAGGGTTCTGGTGTCCCAGGTGACATGAAGAGCTTCCTGTGAAGGCCTCATCCAGTCAGGAGCAGGGACCAGCTGCTGTGGAGCAGTCAGCAGCCTTACAGAGGTAGCAGGAAATAGATCTAACTCTTAAGACAGATCTGATGGCTCATCCTTGCAACAACAAACACTCTTCTTCCATGACCACCTCTCTTCTTTGTCACAGGCCATATAAACAGACAGCAAGCCAAAGCCGGGGCAGGCAGTGGTACAGCTCTCTGCCGTCATCTGATTTTGTTTCCTCTTGTTTTAAGAAAGACCATTTCCTACCACAACTGCTGCTGTCCCTGCCCCTTCAAACACGAGTCACACCAGAGATCTCCGCTGGGATACCCGCCATGTGTTCAGGAGTTCACAATCTGTGTGTTGTTCACAAATTACACACAGTTGGGACCGGAGTCCACTGCCAGAAGTTTACCTGTTAATCTGTGGAATTCTGCACAAGGAATCAAGAAATAATGTCCCCAGGGCCAGCTGAAGAGAATATTCTAAAGGATTTCAGCATCAAAATAGTTAAAATATGAAGACGGCAAAATTTAGTTACAGAATAAGAAAAAGAAACCCCAGGAATCTTGGAAAGAACAACTGAAGCCCAGGTGTGTCTCGCAGCATGTGAGGGGGAGGTCGGTGGTGGCATGAGGGATGGAAGGGGGGGAGCAGGATAGGGACCTTCACACCTCCTCTGTCATGGCCCTGCTGTCTTCAGCTGTGTATTTGTTCTGATGCTTTCCCTCTGACTTATCTACTCAGAATGTCCAAAGTATACCTTTGAAAAAGCTAATTCAAAATGCTTCACTTATAAAACTTTGACACATAGAAAACCAACTTTATACTTAAATTCTTTTTGAAATGGCAACATAGTAAATAAAAATAACTGACTAAACCACAGAATGGAAACCAAGGTGTTTTATTTGTTTTCTTGTTAAATGTTCAAAGTAAATATTGGCCATGACTAAATCAAAGAAATCAAGAGTAAAAGTTGCAGGTAATCATCCCAGAAGGTCTCCTGCTCACAACGCTACTTTCTCAGTGGTCTCTTCTGTCTTTGGTTCTTCCAGCGGTTGTTACATTACTTTGCATCCTACTGCAGTGTTATTCTTTATTTATCAATTTTAGACATTGTTTAGTTCTCCTGTGAAGAAAAAGTAAGAAAATACCTAACATTATTTCCCAACTCTTTTCAATTCCTCTTTGAAAATTATATTATAAATTTTATTTTTCATTATTTGCTTTTATAATGTGAAAGAACATATTTGTACTCTTTTGGGTGTATTTATTTTACAGAAACAAATATCAACTTCCTTCAAATATAAAATAGAAACGAATGCATCACTCTTTAAAGTACATCCCCAACTTATGAACATTAGAGTTTCAAACTTTCACAGATACTAATGGCCTTTGCACTATGAACAATCGTAGAGGAGAACAAATTGAGGAAGTAGTTCACATGTCTGCAGGCCATTGTCACAGTTGTCCTGCTATGTTGCACAGTGTGATAGTGTGCAGCAGTACAGTGCTCAATCAGAGCCCAGGACATATGGAAGCAAGAGAAAAAGCAGTGGTGATGTGGAAGGGACATTGAAGAAGTGCACTATAAATTGTATATTTGTGTCAAAGGTGTATTAGACTCGCTTTGTTGGACTTTCAAATGAATCCAACTGACGGATGTTCTCCCAAACAGAACTTGTTCATAAGTCAAGAACTTACTGTATTTTTTACTTTTTCACCTTCATATCCTACCATCCTTTTCTGTCGGTTATTTTAACACATGAATATTACCTTCTTTTAAAATTTTGACAACCTATCATGGTACTGTAATTAGCCTCCACAGTGCTTTTGGTATAGATCACTTGAAGGCTGAAAAATAACAATATGCCCCTCATTGTAGATTGGAGCACAATGCTGGGCCTGTGGAGAAAGCAGTGTCACTTGTATGCCCCTGCCGGTGGTGGGTCACATTCAGCTGTCCCTGCCAGGTGTCCTTCCTCTGCCCCCACAGTGTCCTCTAAACTGCTCTTGCTGGATTTGCATGCTGCAGTGTGAGCTGCCACACATCTGAGGCTGTGTCCACCTCCTGTGGCGCTGCTGGACCATTTGGTGTGCTTGGCAGCTCGTGGCCAGCACCCCTCATGCTTCGGCAGTTCCCCGCCTGACCCCTGCCCCTCACAGCACGTTCCATTGGCCGTTTCCAGGCCTTTTACATTTTTTTCCTTATGGGACACGGTTATAAATTTTAGATATTTTTTTAAAATCTAGCATATTTCTATTCTATTATGAATTATTAACGCTTTCAGGTGTACATATACTTAAGTTTCTCAGTTGTAAGTAATTTTAAGTGAAATGTTGGTACAATGATTCAAAGTGGGTTAATAATGCAGACAGTGAAATGCAGAGGGCAGAATGAAAATTTCTTCTTGTCTGTTTAAATGAGAAAGGTGTCACAATGAACTTTTTCTATTTTTATTATCAAATAGCTAAACAAAATCATATTTAGGTGAAGTAATTATGGAAAGAAAGTGTTAAAAATGGAAAGAATGCTTGGGTTCCAGATTCAAAGCTTCAGGTAACTCTTGCCTGCCCATGTGCCTTGAGGCAGTCACCTGGGACACATTTCTGGCCAGATGCAGTCATTTCCCCCAGTGATTGTCACTTAAAGGAGGGCTCATCACACTTCCTGTTTCCCTGTTTTCTTCCATGAGGCTGTCAGTGTGTTTCTGCCCCACGGCATCCGTGGCTGTAGAAGGAACCCAGTGCTGGACGAGCTCCGTGGGCTGGGAGGGAAGAGTGCGTGTGCTGCCTGAGTCACCGCTCTGTTGACTGTTTACTTTCCTGTCACCAGCACCAGAGCCGACACCATGGCTTGGAAATGAGTTGTGCACTATTCTTAGTTGATTACCAGCAGCTCCTGATAACCTGGGAACTCATTATGTACTCTGTGGCCTGGTGTCTTCTTCCTGCTGTGACCTGGGACATGGCCCTGTGCTCGAGTGTTAGACCTTTAAAACCGGAACTTTCACCACCGAGAGAAAGGCGTGTGCAGAGAGTGAGAAGATTCACTGCTATACTCAGGCTAAAGCTTTGACCAGTCTTGGGGTGTGCTTGGAATTCTGAGACCACTAGGGACCATCTAACTCTTTAAATTCTTCCATATTATTAGAGAGGAAGCTTACACTGTTGGCTAAACTGTTGATGAAGATGATTATTAGTCAAGAAAAAAGATGCAGTACTTTGATTCTTGGAGAGAATCTAAAAGAAGGGCTTTTGCTCTTTATTTTTCTTCAATGCACATATTTATCTAAAATAGTACAAGATAATGAAACACTTGTTGAATAATGAAATGCTTGTTGAAATGCTCAGTTAAGTCTTAATATGAGCATTATCAAGTAGTAAGTAAGATTTAGCTTCTGGGGTGCAGCAGTATGAGTTCAAACCTTTATTTTTCTACTTATTATGGAGGTGACTTTAAGAAGCTACTTAACCTTTGACTACTTTGGTTTACTTATCTGCAAAATGAGGCTGTCATGAGGCTCCCCTTGCCCTTTGTTCTTTTTCTTCTCTTTCTTCTTCTTCCTCTCCTTTTCCTTCCCCTTCTCCTTCTTCTCCAATATATCTTGTTTGTATACTTGGAAAAACTGTTTGACAGTTTTTAATAAAATTAAACATATATGTAGTTTATGACCCAACATAGAATAGGTACAGAGCCATTCATAGCTATCTTATTCATAATTATGCCCCAATAGAAACAACTCAAATGTCCATCAAAGAATAGTTAAACAATTTGTTGTGTAATTTATAGTGGAATATTACTTAGCAACAAAAAGAGATAGTGCATACAATGACACAGCTTGAACTTTAAGAGTAGGCAGTGGTTACCTGGATGTATTGTCCGTGTCAAAATTTTTCAAACTAAGCTTGGAAATCCAACATGCGAAACCAGGTAAGAACACAGGAAGGGAAGAAATTCAGACTCTCAGTGGGATGAAAAAGACAAGTATCTACTTACTGGAAAGACGTCAGCTTATGGCTCCTAGGAGGAGGCACTGGTCAAAGAAGTCAACAGCAGCCACTGTGCATGTGGCCGATGTCAATCACAGGCTCCTGGGCCCCACTAGAAGCCTGGGGGCTATGGAGGCTGCATAGCAGTGGGGCTATGCTGCACAGGTAGCTGTGAGCCAGGAGCCAGTCGGGCCCCAGGATTGGAGCTCAGACTCCATGCCAGTGGGCGCCATGACACCAGAGGGCTCTGCCCAGGTTCAGCCCCAGGGAATCCTGCTCATCCCTCTTCCTTTATTGACACTAAGTTTGACCATCTTCTTTTCTCCAGTCTCATCTCTTCTGTATTCCATACCCCACCTTCTCCCTTGTCTTATTTAATGATGCTTTCCATATAAAATTTATAGTGATAGCAAAAAAAAAAATACCAACGTTAAAAGTTGTTCAGCCAAGACCAGCAAGAGCAAATCAGAAGTCATTAATTGTGCGAAAGGAGAGCAACTCCCACAGTAAGAGAAAAGCCTGGACTCTCACTGGTGGTGAGCCAGATAGTTTGGTGCAGGATGTAAGTGAGGAAAGGTGGTTCTGTGTTTTGCTTCACTTTCGATTTTGTGTGGATACCTATAACAAATCTAGGTGCCTAAAGTCTTACATGTGTTTATTTTCCCCCTTGTGTCCTATTTTCCTACCTTGCTTCTTTCTTTCCTCCCTCCCTCTCTTCCTTTCTTCCTTTCTTTTCCTCACTCTTTCCCTCCCTCCCTTCCTTCTTCAGCCTGTCCCTCTTCTCCTCCTCTCCCCACCCCTCATCTCTCTCTTCCTTCTGCCTCACAGTGATGATGGAGCCCATGTCAAGGTCACAATAGGAAGGACATCCAGGAAAGGATCTCTGTTCCCATGCAGGCAGATGGCTCCTCCTTCTGTCGCACGTGTCACCTGAGTCCCATGGCCACACACTGTTCTGCTCAGATGCTCTCTGGGAGAGTAGGAGGGTTGGGGAGGGTGGCAGGGGCCCCAGAGGGTGGTCTCCCTTGTCACATGTCCCTTCCATCAGGGGATCTGGTGGCCCAGAAACCCTTAGCTATGGAATCAGAACCAGTTTTAATTTTTAGTCATGTGATCTTGGACAGGTTATACAAAACTCTTGTACTCGTCTGATAAATGGGCACATCACGAAACATTTTGTAGGGTGTTTAGGGAGCCATGACTGTGTTGGGTCCCTGTGGGTCCCCAGTGAAGGTTGGTTTTGGCTTCTGTGTGTATGTAACAGTGTCCATCTGTCTGCTCTCCCCTACCTGCCGTCGCCTCTCATCAGACAGAGAAGAATGGAGAGTTAGGATGGCTCTTGGTGACACAAATCAAAACATTTCATGCTTATGAAGTGCTTCACAATGGGGAAGTGTGTTCACACGTATGATTGAGGAGCAGCTGGGGAAGGGAAGTAAGGAAGCAGATGAAAGAGCCCCCACCCAGGGTCCCTTCATCTTCTGAGGTTCGGCCTTGGCAGCACCAATCTGCAGGGCATTCCCACCCCACACTGCTTTTCCTTCCTTTAGCTTTCCAATGACTAGTTGGAGGGTTGCAACATATAAGCTTTACTCACTGCTTTCAGGAAAATTATTTTAGCAGTATAATGTGCACTATGTGCAGCCATGATTTGTGTCCCAAGATTTCTCCATTCTTTCACCAACCCAGTACAGTTCAGTGTGCACTGAGCACTCACTGCACTCCAGGAACTTTATGATAGAGGTGAGTTGTAAAACAGGCAGACAAATCCTCTGTTCTCATAACAATGAAGGGACCCAGACATTAAAAATGTAAGTAAATGAAGACCATAATTTCAAACAGTGATAAGACTGAAAAAATCCAGTGAGTCAAAGAGGGCTGATGTGGTGATGGCTACATATGTTCAAAAGGAAAAGGAAGTTTCTTTGAGGAGACATTTGAGTTGGATGAACGGTGAGGAAAGGACCATGCAGAGATTTAAAGGGACAATGTTCAGGCAGAGAGCAGAGAACATGCAAGAAACACAGTGCACCACCCCTCATGGTGAGTCCTGCTCTTTGACTTTCCTACAGCCCAGGGCGACACAGGGACAGAGGGGAGCTCATCGCCTGTCCTTTCACCCCACTCTCTCTCTCACTCCTTCCTCTGAGGCAGCTGTGATGCACTGCGTGGACAAGGAAATGACACGTTTCCTACACCCACCTAGGAACACTGGATGCCACTGGCCCAGTTGTTTTTCCCTCTCCCAACCCATCCCCAGCTATGCCCACCCAGGGTGAGAACCGGGACAGCGACACTCACTATGGAAACAGGATCTCAGTGTCCCCAAAGGAAACCCTGCTTACCCCTAGGTGATTATGTGGAGGGCGAGTCTTTCCTTCACCATTTTAGCTATATTTGAATTCTTTTTACAACAAACAGAAAAACTTGTCCTTTTCTTCTGTTGATGGGACGTGTTGCCTCAGAGAAGTTGATCAGATTAGAACAGGACCACAGTTCTTCCCAGTGCTGCACCAGTGCCTTCTGGTGACAGCAGGAGAGGGGCACTGAGCCCTCGAGATGGTCCCAGGCCACTGCTCATACAAAGCACCCGTCTTGGCAAAGAGCTTGTGTGAAATCCATACATACACACGAAGGTGGGTAGTTAAGAATAACTCCTTACTTCACTCTAGTTTAAAGCATTCTTCAGAAAACTATTTTCAGCAGCAAGATGCCACGGAGCATTTAAAATAAATCTCATTTATGACCAGTATCAAGGACATCTCACACAAAGGGAATTAGGCTTACTGCCGGGTGCAACTGGAGGAGGGACAGCATCAACAGTTGGGAAAAGGATGTGATATCATTCATCTCTTTAGGAAAGCATTTCTCTGTCTTAGGGTTAGAGCTCCAGGCAGAGGAAATGGGCAGGCGGGGAAACATGGACCAGTTCCAGAGGAGATGATGAGCTTTGGAGAATGAGTCAACCAGCATCAGAGGGTGTATGGCTGGGCTTGGGGGAGAGCAAAGAAAGAAAACTACAGGGCCTTTCAGCACGCTCACTCCCATAGCAATGTCCAAACAGCAGGCTCCTGGTGGAGAGAAACAGTCCTTGGTGTCCTGAAAGGGCAACTGTTCCCCCAGCACCAGCTCACTGCCAGGACCTGGCTTGGTTGGGAGGAGTCTACGCCAGCAAAGTTAGAGAGTGAGGAGTAGAGAACTTGCCACAATAGAAGAGCCTGGTCAGTCCTCAGCTTGGGGGTCTTCCACTTACAAGGGTGGGAAGGCAGTGAGAGCTGTGCCTGAAAGGAAGAAATGCAAGGATAGTTAATAGCATGTAGTGATTAGCAAAAAAAAAAAAAGTGTTTGAAATAATTCTAAAATGCAATTTTAAAATCGTAGTTCATTGCTTTAAGGTGCCCAGAGGTCTCTCTGTGGCATTTGTGCAAAGACTTAGTTTCCAACAGACCCAAGTGGGCAAAGCACTGATGTTCTTTGGGTAGCCATTTCTCCACCAAAGGCACACACCTGACATTTGCCCGACTCCTTATCATAACTTGTTCATCCTACTTACATTCCTGGCATCAGAAGTTCTTTGTTATTCCAAGGATCTTAAAATTCTTGGCAGGAATTTTTATTTAATGCTTATGCCCTTTAAATTAAATAAATGGAAACACTATATGAACTCACATACCATACATACTAATTAAATATTGTGTGCCCACAGGAAATAAGTAAATGAACAAGATAAAAAAATATTACTAGACTCTTTTTCAAATTACTATCTGTCATTTAGACTCTGCTTCTTCTGAAACAATCAAAGGTTCTTGGAAATAGAGGAAAAGACCTTGATTTCATGATCCATATCTACAGCCTGCAGCATAATGTAACATACCATCAATAGGATTGTGTTACTCTGATATCTAGGAGTGTTTTCTAGAGGAGGACAGACAGCGGCAGCGTTGCTCCAGCCAAGTTCCTGCTGTGGCTCTGCCTGCCGGTGCACACTGGGCAGTCCCAGGTACCTGGGTCTACACCCTCCACAGTGTGGTCCAAATAGTAAATTAGGGGGTGGCTCCACTCCGACCTCACCTTTTGCCCCCTTTCCTCTTTTGCTTTACCTCCTCTATGATTCAGGAGGAAGCGAAACCTTTCCATTTCCTTGGGTACCTGCCAAAGACATCCATCCTGTCTGACGTCCACCTGTCCCCTCTTCACTGGCCCAACCCTAGGTGTCTTTCTCGACTGCGAGGACCCCTTGCCCCACACTCCATGCATACCTGTGAGCCCTTCCATCACATACATCGCCTTTATAACAACTTGTTATCCTGCTCCTGGAGTTCAAACACGGCTTGTCCCACAAAGCTTCACAAGCTGGAGGCTGAGTGCCCAGTGTGGTGGGGTAGGGCACCCCAAAAGTGGGGCCTTGTGTGACACAGCTGTGTCATTCTAACTCTACCCTTTCTGGTGAGTGTGTTCTTGTGCTAGGGGATTGTTGTTAAAGGAGTCCCTGAGCGTGAGGCTGCTTCCTCTCCTCTGTCCCACTGTGTCATGATGTGGTCCTGGGCACCCACCACAGGCTGATCAGATGGGGCTGTTCAACCCCTGACTGCTAAGTACAGAAAACTCTTTCTTTTTGAGGTGCTCAGTCTCAGGTATTACGTTATTATGACCCAAAATGGACAAAAACCCCTATACTTACATATGCATTGATTTCTTTAACACTGTCTTCTCCATGAGGCTCTGAGGCAGAGACAAGGCCGGTGTCTGGCTGACTCTCACTACAGTAGCCAGTTCAGCCTCCTGTGTTGCTGTGTTATGATGGGGAAGTGATGCCTTCTACATACATGGGACATAGTAGGGGCTCGGTGCATTGCTCAGTAAGCGAGACAATGCTGTCATGGATTGCCTACATTCACTTAACCCAGCCTCTGTTAAACTCTTCTTCTGTGAAAGGTGTAAATATAGTGGCTTGAACCCAGTAGCACCAGCACTGCCTGGAGCTTGGCAAAGGCTCCAGGTCCCAACCTCCTGAATCACAGTGGGCTGTTGAACAAGATACACTGGAAGTTCCAATTACACTTCTAATTGAAGTCTAATTGCTCCAGCTTAGTGCATATTTATCTAATAAGCCTTGAAAAATGAGAAACTAAATGATTACAACACTCTTCATTTTTTAAAGCAAACTTCATGGCCCACCAAATAGGCTAATTACTATTTTTAATGGAAGTGAAAATTTGGGGGAAATTCCCAATTATTCTAAAATTCTTAAATGCTCCCCTAGTCCACCTTGTAAATCATACAGCAAAATAAATAATTCTGTTAGTCACAAGGTTCTGATTTCCCATCTTGGCCTATTGTCCTAATTCAAGCAAGAATAGTCAGTTTTGGAGTCTAACCTAGGTTAAATGTAAAGGCACAAAAAGTACTGAAATTCCACAGTAGTTTTAAAGTGATTGTAATTGTCCCACATAGAAATATTCATGATTAAAGGTAAAATCATAGTGATACATAATAAGCTCAGGTTGGTGACTCACCCATCATTTATGCATGTCTTCAAAGGTGCAGTGGACTTTCACACAAAAAGAATGCAAGCCTTTCACTTACCTCAACAATTGGTTTCCTGTTCATCAAGCTTTTGAAATGTCACCTGAGATTTACTTTAGAATACAGGAGAACAGCTTAGGAGGACTCAGGTCAATATCTGGAATGCCACAGGTGATCAAATGAACTTTGACTCAAAGCAAATAAAGCTACAATCTGGCATTGTCATTAACTTTAGATCCTCATCTTTATCAGTTCGAAGGCCATAGGAAGGCAGAGAGAGCAAATTCAGAGTACATGCTGAGGCAGGTCTAGGCTCAACATGTAGACATGCCTGTTATCTGCCAAAAATAAAACATGCATATTAAGCAAACCTTCAAATAAACAGTTATCACAGCACTCATCAAGATAGGGGCTCATACTTTCGAGAAAATAAGATAAGACACTCTTTTGTTTTATAAGGTCCCCAGCCCAGGACCTAAATACAAAAGGCTATTTATGGACTACTAAATGATTTAGTTGTAGTGTCTATTGATGACCTAGGGTGACTTAGCTTATTTGCATTCCATTCTGTAGAGATCCGCAGACAGAGAATAAAAACTGTGTTTGAACTCATGTGAATTTGGAGCATCCCCAAGTCTGGATAGCCATGTCTTGGAGTTCGGGAAGGAAATGGAGACTTGAGAGGTTCACAATGGGGAACCCATTTGGTGTTGAGTTTAAGGCTTTGAAATCAGTAGAACTGGACACAAATCCCGATTCCCATTGTTATGGATTGTATCTAGATGTCCCCCAAAGCCTCTTGTGGTCATAGGTGGGACTTTTTGGAGGTGGTTGGATGTAGGATGTGTCATGCTGGGATCAAGGCAGTGATTCTGGGGTTGATTCATGGTGCAATGCTGCTCCACCATGGGTGTGAGTGCTATTTTCCCTAAGGGTGGGTAGCCCTGGATAGGATGTAACGGACAGGAAGAGGGGCGCTGATTGTTGCTTGTCACTTGCTGCTTCCTCTTCATTGCTTTGATGCCTTCTGCCTGCTGTGAACTGTTTCTCCTCTGCAGTGTCCATTTGCCATGCCACCTTACCTTGGAGCCAGCCAATTATCAACTGAAACCTCTACAAACTGTGAGCTAAATGAACTTTTCCTCCTTTAACTTTGAGTGTCGGGTATTTTGTCTCAGCAACAAGAAAAGTAATTAAGACACCCATAATTAGCAGGGAGCCTCATCTATGAATAAACAATAAAAATCATCTCAGAAAAAATTTAAACGTTAATCCATGCATTAACAATACATGAGGATGTGCTTGCTTTGGCAGCACATACACTAAAAGAAAAATACATGAGGACAACTGAATTAATAAAAGGATATGTAAAAGTATTAACTTTCCTGGGAGCTTTGAAGCACTCATAATAGCATGACGCTGTGACCTGACATCTCTCACTGGAGTTGGCTTTGGACAGCATTTCATTCAGCCAGTGATCTCAATTGAGAGTCCACATGGCACTGAGCTAATTCCTTGGAAAAGCAGAGCACAGAGATCCTGGGAAATGAAACTAAGGGTTTAGTGGAACTAAGGTGCTTAAAAATAATAACTGTGTCGTCAAGACTACATGGATTGTAACAAGCATTATGGAGGAGAATTATAGCTATCAGAAAAGGTGCCAAGAGGAACTAGTTTAAAGATCCAGGTCCTGAAAGCTTTCAGAGGAAGCTGTGCTTCAGTCAGGGCTTTCAGAACAAGCAGGCTCTGGCCACCAGGGTCAGAGATCAGAAGCAGGCCAACAGACATGGCATGGAGACAGCTTTGAGTCTGCAGAAGTGGCCTAGTGGAGAAGCTGGCCAGGCAGAGGTCAGAAAGGTAGGTACACACGGAATGCTGAGCTTTCATCCTGTATGCTACTGGGTTGCATGGAGGGCTTGGAGGAGGTGACTACTGTGACCTCTTCTCTCTGCTCTGTGAGGAGGATGAATTAGCATGGGGCCAGAGAGGAAGGAGGAGGGTGTTTCTTAGGGGCACGCACTGAAATACTGAAACCCAGTCACCTTCAGCAGCAGCATTTCTGGTGCAGAAAGCATGGGGCAAATCAGAGTTCACTAACTCACACCTCAAGTCCATTCACATCATTTTAAAGTAGTGTTGCTGAGGAATTAACTGTGTGTGTGGCTCAGCCCTTCCCACAAACACTTAGGAAGACTCCTCATGTGCCAGCCACTATCCTCTTGGCACAAGAACACAGCAGTGGATACCAAAAAAGACCTGGCTCTCACTCATCATAAATTCCAGTGGGAGAGGAAATTAGATAAATAGACAGATAAGATATAAGATAACCATGAGAAAGTAAATCCAAACAACAGAGTAAGGAGGAGGGTACAATTTTAGAGTGGACAGGGAAGATATCTTAGGTAAGACAACATCTGGGCAGAAATGAAAACTAAGCCATTTGAAATCTAGAAAATGATCTTTCCAAGCAGAGGAAACATAATATGAGAAAACACGCTGAGATCAGTGTCATACTTAATATTTTTCAAGAAATAGCCTGGAATTTTTACCTAACTTAATCTGATTCTCACCACTAACCATCCTCCTCGCAGTCATTATCCCCACCACCACCATCATCATCACCGCCATCATCATGTAGCTTTGAGAGCTTCTCAGAGGATTCTAGGTCTTGCTGTTGAAGTGCAAATCTATCAGAGACCTTCATGCATTACACCAGAAAACTTTAAATCTTTAAAACCTATTAAACATTCGGGAAACAAGTGTGTTAAGGCAGATTTTTAAATCTTTAGCTTTAGCAAGAACCTTCTGAGGTGTACAAAAACACCCCTTCCTGTTCCAAGGTTGTGACTCCCCTGACCTAGCGTGAAACTCAAAGCTCACACAGGCGGCACTGGCCTGGGTGGCTTGCTGTGGTCCAGGCGGTCCAACCAGCTTGAAAATGCTACTCCACTCCCAGCATTGCACTGTGCCCTTCCACTCAGTAGTGGGACCTAAAACATTTGTCTTTAAATAGTGATGATCACGATCAAAGCAAGAAAGAGCCAAGCTTTATGAGAAGACATACATTGTAATACCTGGAAACTGATGGAAGAAAGAAACCAATGAGCTCAAATCCATTTCTACCTGAAGTAAGATACTGATGACACTTAATAAATTTTTTCCAGCAAAACTTACTTTTTCACTAGACCTTCATGACTAATTTTTTCCTGCTACTATAAATTAATGGGGAATTTTCAGGCAGATATAAGAAGTATGGTGTCTGGCATTCCTAGGGGGAAGTGTTCTGGTTAATTAAGACATACAAATATGACTTATGCAATATATATTCAAATCACGTATAACAAATGTGCTTTAAATAATTCTTTAAAATGTTTCACTTTCACAATATTATAATAATATTGTAATAATGAGGATACTTATATTGGGAACATTTAGTGTAACAGTGAATTCTATTTAATAAAACACTTCATAATAGAAAACTGATTAACTATATTCCTCCCTTCAAATATTAATGTATGAAACATAGAAATGTTATACTTTCAATCTACTTTTCCTTGCTTTTATGTCAAGTATCACTTGGTATTTTCACCCTAACAACTTAGTAGTAACCACACTGTTCTCTGTCTGCATGCCACACTGATTCGATTCTACTAGTCTGTTCTCAGCCTTTAAAAGTGGTTCCTGTATCATCACCCTGCCCCGCCACAGAAAAGGAAAGTGAAGCCTGGGATGCCCTTTTTTCTTCCCTGGCAATTAGCTCTTATTACTTCATTCAGATGAGTAACAATAGACTGACTCATGTCTACTGTTTTTGAGAAACATAAAATCTAAGATTAGTATTTGCAGAATCATAGCAAGGAATATTGACAAACAAAATATCAATTTTAGATCACACTTTGAGATTCTTACCCTTTTTTTTTTTTTTTTTGGTATGGGGGATTGAACTCAAGACCTTGTGCTTGCAAGGCAGGCAGCAGAACCCCCAAGCTAATTTCCCGGCCCCTCTTACCTTTTAATTTGGCCAGATAATTTACCACACTGAATTTTTTGCAAGATACTTTCAAAAAAATTATGGTTATAAGTAACTTTAATTGAAAATTAAGGTTAAAAGTAGACTGATATTTCTCCATCCATGTAAATCACTTTGATATTTGGACTCCCAACTCTAAATAACTTTCTCCCAGTTCCACCTGGTTTCCAGCATAATGCTGCTTCATCAGCTGTTTGCACATAAAATTGACTTTGTTCCATGCTAAGCGTAGAAAGCACTTGAACAGAATTTCTTCCTTGTAGGCCTTCCAGTACTCCTAAAAGATGTTTGATCATAAAACCCAATTAAATTGGATGCTAAAATCCAAAGTAGAATTTTAGCAGCTACAAATAAATTTAATTTTGGCCAAACTCTGCCTAGTCTACACCACAGCTTAAGATATAACTGTAAGGGAGGTAGGGGATTCATGATTTTTATCTCTCTCCTTTCCAGGAGCAATCTTGAAATCAGAAGGGCTGGTGAGGCTGATTCTCAAACCTCTTGCATCAGAGCATGCCACAAACCCTTCCAGCCTTTCACGTGAAACCCCACTGTCCTTGGAACAAGAGTGCAAAGCATACTTGGTCCTTGCTTAAAGCATGATGCAAGGTCAGACACCAATGTCAGTTGAAGGAGGGCAAGATTCTGAATGAAGAGCAGGCCTTTGGAGATTCTTCCTATTTCTTCAATTTCACATGCCCTCAGGAAAATTCACCTTATTCTCCCTGCAACTGTCAAGTGGAAGATCATTACACATTCACACATATCATTTTCTTTTAATCACTTGTTTTTTAATTTTTTTTTCTTTTGAGACAGAGTCTTGCAATGTAGCTCAAGTTGCCCTTGAACTAGCTATATCTCCCATGCTGGCCTCAAACCTGTGATCCTCCTGCCTCAGCCTCCTAAGGGTAAGGATTATAGATGCATGCCACCATGCTCAGTTTTAATCAATTTCTAAATTCCTTCCCATGCCAAGTTATCTCTTGAGCACATATGTCCATTTTAAACACTGCAAGTGGAAATCAATAATGCAAATAGAAGACTCAAGTGCAGCCCTCCCAGTGAGGGAATTAATCGTAGATACACTCTGAAACACTTTGGAAAAGACTCTGAAATACACTGAACATTAAATGAATGGGACCTGTGGCATTTGCACCACCTGCTAAGATTTCAGGTTTCTGTTCTGAGCACTGCTAATACATTTTTTTGATTGTGGCTTATGAGTTCCTTCTGTGAGGAAGCTAAAAGTAATTGAAAGTTGTTCACTTAAAATAATGGAAAGGTTGCAGCAGGCTGAGTCCTGGAAAGGACTCAGGAAAAGGAAAGGAAAGGCACGAGTCTCCTGTGTTTCTTGGCTCAAGCCTCCCCAGAGCTCTGCTGAGGCAAGTCAGCTCTGATCTAAGACTTGTATGGCCAACCTGGGATCAAGATCTTGGTTACTCATGCATTTCCTGGAATGTAAGCTCCTGGAAGAGAGGAGCTGTGATCATCCAGGTCACTGTATCCAGAGAGCCAAGGACAAAGGTGGCCTGGAGGTGCTCAGTGGAATTCAGCAGAGCACACTGGGTGACTTCAGGGGAAACCAAACATTTCTGCAGGATACTGAGATAAATAAGATGCAGAAAAGAACCTTTAGGAGCCTGCTGTTTATTAGAAGAGTTTAGTATGAGTTAACAATCATTGATAGACTCAAAGTAGAAGATGATAGGCAACATTAAGTGATATTGGATTTGTATGGTTTTATTATTTTTGAAATATTCCCATATCAATTACTCAATATGATCTAGTGCTTTGGAAAACACTCTGAAGCGCCTTGCACACTGCATAGCTGTGGAGGGCTGTTCTGGTGACGAGTACCTCTGCTAGCCCCCAAGACCCATGCTTGAGTCACTGCTATAGGTGGCATCTTCTTCTGGAACCCTCCAGATTCCTATGAGAAGACTCAGGGGCATGGTGCAACCTCATCTCAGCCCAGCTGCACACAGACTCACAGTGGAGCTTTGGCAACTCCTGGTGTCCAGTCGGTCTCTGGACCCTTGCCTCTGAGTCTCTGCTGCAGGTGGAACCCAACTGTGCCTCAGGGTTACAGGCATCAAGTGGCTGAAGCCACTGTGCCCAGCTTGCTCCACTGTAAACATCATCAGGAGCATCTAAACAAGAAGTTTCAGTAGCTAGGTCTAGTGAAGATGGAGATGCACAAGACTGAGGGACAACAAAAAGGTTTTATCTAATTGTGGGGAAAATACAGCCACAAGAATGATCTGTTTGTCACTGGCTGCTGTTCACAGATCATGGTGTTCTAACTAAGTGACCTCCCAGTTAACAAACTAGTGTATCTCACTCATGTCTTCCTGGTGGTGGGTGCTTATCAGGACAATCAGAAAGGGTTTTCTTCCTGAACTTCCGGCAGGTTGGGCCTGGGCAAGCAAGAAGTCTGTCCTGGAATTCTTGGCCTAGGGTCATTCTTAGTCATCCCTGTTGGTGGAAAAAGTCCAGGCATGAATAGCGTGCGAGCGTGTGTGATCTTTCAACATAATGTCACCACCTAGAAAAGCCACCAGCTGGGAAGGAGATTTATTTACTCCATATCCATCTGACATAGATTAAACAAACTGTCATTTGTTTGTAAACATGTGTTTGTGCAACCCACAAGTCCCCAGTGAGGGACTTCCTGCCTTATCAGTTTCTGGGCTCTCTTGGTGTGCGTGGACGCCTCTGATGCACGCCAGCAGCTGCTTATAAAAAGAACACATTGTAAAACCAAAAGACTCAGCTCACTCTCATCAAAGACAAAATTGTCAACATAAGCTCCAAAAACCTAAATAATAGTATTCTAGTATCGCAACTGGGGAAAATTTGTGTGGCTTTTGTCCTAAGATGACAGAGGAGTAAGCCAACAGTTACAGAAATGTTACAGGAAGACCAGTGACTCTGTGTGATGTCAGCAGGAATCGTGAGGCTTCTGGAGAAAATTCCTGACTCACCTCCGCTCCAGACATTTAGTTCATTTCATCTAGATCATTTCATGTAAAATTTTCCTTATGCCTTCAAATAATGGCATGCTTCCATTCAAAGAAATCACATGAATGGTAGCCTTGGGGACGTTTATTTTACTAATTTTTTTTTAACTCAGCTCCACAGACAAAGTCCAACAAGTTCTCATAGACTTGTGATTGCAATGATCCTTATTGGAAGAATGCATTTTTTTATTAAGACATGGAGTCTAAAATAGCTTTGCATCCACTGGAACTTTTGTCCAACTTTCTTGCATATCCTCTAATTGATCAGAGCCTCCAATAAAAACTCTGTCAGTAACTAGCAGTGGCACCTTGCAAATAAGGCTGAGGGAAAAGGGGCTGAGGGTGGTGCTCAGGGGAAGAGCATTACCTCACATGTATAAGGCCCTGAGTTCATCTCCAACGTGAATAAAGAAATACAGATGGGGGAATGGAATACAACAAGGGATGGAACAGATGAGCTCCACCTGACTGCCATATTCCTTCTAGGAATAGCCCCTTTGTGGTAGAATGGTAGCTGGTGTACATATAGGGAATAGCCAGTAGACACATTATACATGTGATTCCCTTCACAGTCATAGAAGTTAGAAGGTAGTCATACTAACTTTAAAGAGTAGAAAACAAAGTCACTAGAGACAATTAATAGTATGTTTGAGAACATTTTCACGAGTTAATTATTTTTTTATTTATATATTAATTGGTACATTTTAGATATACAATATATGAGTTAATTATTATAGATATAAATATATCATTTGAAAAACAATCTATGTCTAAATTTTAGAATATTTACCTGTACTGTAGTGATCCCATACCAGCTAAATCACTTGGACACTAGGTGAATTATAAGCATTTCACAAACAAAAACTACACATATAGGAAAAAAGAAATTCTGTGACTCCAAAGCTAAAGGTAATCACACACACACCGAGGTAAAGAGGTGAAGCACGTGTTTTCAGTTCTGCTGTCCGAGCTTTGGAAAGCTAATTTGCCCATAGACACCCTTCTCTCTGTTTTTCTCCGGCCCCCAGCACACCCCAACTTTCATCGCTTCCCACTGCCCCCCAGGACAGGGCCCAAATCAGGGCCTGTTAGTAGACAGAACTAACACCCCAAACACTTTAGTCTTCGTCTGGAACCCTTCTGGGAGCCAGAGTGAGGAGTAAGTAGATTGAAACAAAGTCCCCTAGTGGGGTTTTTGAAATCAAGTCCTGTAAAGAGGTTTGGGTAAGAGAGAACACTTTTCATTGTCTGTTTTCACTCTCGGAACATAGTCCCCAATCTTCCCAGTGGCCTTAAAGTCCTGCCCAATCTGTCCCTGCCCAGCTACCCTGCCCCCCATGGCACTGCCCACCTCCTCCTCCCAGAGCTTCAAAGGTGACCCAATCTTTCCATCTCAGAATCTTGGCCCAAATTACCCTTTTTGCCTGAATAGAAACTCTTCTTCTTACTCCTTCCATTTAACCAAAACTTGCTCAGACTCAGTTTAAACATTTCTTTTTTGAGGACACTTCCCCGATTCCCTGGAGTTATCTAGGTCCCCCTGGTCTCCATCACCATAGCTCTCTGTGATTCCTCTTTGTTGGTATTTAATGGCTTTCTGATTTATTTGATAGCCATCTTCCCCTGCCATAACACTTGTTTAACCTCAGTACCAGTTACCTTGAGGAGTCATCATTATTCCCATTTACAGATGGATTAACTGAAAACTGGGGATGCACAATAACTCACCTGGGGAGACATCAAGTGATAAAACTAGGAGTTAAACTGCACGCTTTGACTACAAAGCCACACCCTTCATTGTTTAGTTATTACATGATCTACACCAGACTGTCCTGTTTTCCTGTCTATACTCTGAACCTCACAGAATACCATGAACATTCAAAGTTCTCACATATTTGTTGAATATAGAAATAAATGATCTGAGAAAGAATAAAATAAAACAAAAAGACCCTGGCAGCTGACAGGCCATGGCATTCCCCATTGGATATAAATGATAACCACAGAAAACCAAGAGGGGACTGGGAGGGGGACACCCTATGCCTATGGTGGGCCATGTTAGAAATAACCCACTTCCCAGTCACAGGGAGCACTGTGTCTTCAGACTGTTTTATCAGCTGTTTTGCTTAGTTTTTATGTGCTGTAGGAATGTGGGTCTTCATACAGGAGAGTAATTCACCAGTATGGATGGGACAGTGCTGCCCATACACTCTCCACAGGGATCAAAGAAGGAGAAAGTAATGGATGAAGATGGGCCAGCTGGACTCTGTCCAGAGAGTAAGCATCCATGTTGAGTATCTGTTTTTGTGAATTCAAGAAGAGAATAGGAGTTCCTTAGGGAACTTACAGGTTAAATAAGGTTGAAAGACTGGTTGATGAATCTGTTTTAGCAAGTCACAGCTGAGTCACAATCTCAGGGCCCTGGAGTCCCACAGCAGGGAAGGGCACAGTGCCTGGGGCTGTGCTGGGCTCTACACCGCCCTGCAACACCAGGAAGATGCCACAGCCTCTGCCACCTGAGGGTAGGTGCTGGCTCCTCTTAGGGAAAGATACTTTGGAGCATATTTATGGGCCAGCTTAAAGAGATAGATGTGATCACTTTTTAATAATTTAAAGGATCAACTCATTTCAACTTAGTGAAAGTATTTGTAAGCTGACTTTGAAGAGGAAAGGATTTTGGAACAACTGCCAGAATCTGACCTGTTCATAAATAAGCAGCTTCTGGATGGATTTTGCTTCCTTAGTTATTGATGTAATTGCTTTTACCATTTTTTAAAACTGACAACATTTATGTTACAATCAAAGTTTGTAACAACAAACTTTGGAGAAGTTTGGAGAAGAGCCCCCATTTACATACTCAAGTGCTGCAATCATTATTGTAGCTTCCAGTTTTTTACAAAAACTAAAAAAAATGTAATTCCTTGCAAACTGCATCTTATTTTTAATTTTTTTGGCCACTGTGATAATCATATTTCCTTAAGGATGAATATATTTATCATAGTAGCCAAAATTATAAAATAAAATGTAAAGTAATAAATGAACAAGAAAATAATTTATGCTCCTATATAATGAAATATCATGCAGCTATTAAAATTACATGGAAGTCATATTAAGTGCAAAAAGAAAAGATCAAATTGCATGTTTGTACATCTACGTATAGGAAATAATAATCTATATATAGAAACACTGGCAAAGCACAGAGGGATTTTTCCTTCTGTTTATGTCTTCTAACTTTTATATTTACTTTAAAAATGAAAACAAGCCTTTTCCAAGTAATTTTGCAGACAGAAACAGAGACTACAATATGCTGTCCTTTCACTCATTGGAGGAAGTGAAGAGGAAAGTTAGAACTTGCTATTGGCTGGGGTTAATTTTGATTTCATATTTTAAAATTTTGATTTTCAATCAACATTTTCATTCTAAAAATAGAGCTGAAGAGGGAGCTGCTCACTGACACTGGCCACATCTGCGAATCTCTGCAGAGCAGAGCCAAGTCCTGCTTCCTTAGTGGAGGGAAGTGGGGCTCTCCAGCAAGATCCAAACAATCTTTAAAAATGAGTGATTTAATAGGACACACATGCAAATACCAAATAGTTTCTCTAGTGTGAGAAACTGAAAGTGTAAATGAGGACTAAAAGGTATAATAGATCATGTGAAATAGGAAGGAAAGGGGCAAAGGGGAGGGGGGAGGGGGAGGGGGAGGGGAAAGGATAGAAGGGAATGGGATTAATATGAAAAAATGGAAACAAAATCTTCGTAAATAGGGAGGAGGGGTTGAAGGGAAGGGAGGGGAAGGGGGAAAAATAAGAACCAAGAGAGATTATGTGAAGGTGCAAATTTCCAATGATGAATGTCATTGTATTGTATACCTAAAATGTACCAATAAAATAAAATTTAAAAAAGAAAAAAAATGAGTGATTAAGATGAGGAGGGAGGGTTCCATTTCACATTAACTTTCATGACTTTCATTATTGCAAACAATAGTTGAATATTGTAGAAATTTGTAAAATATGTCAATGACTCTACAAAATTCATGTTTCTACACCCCAGAGACACTATTAGCTATCTTTTTACTTACTCTCTCCATTCCTCCCCAACTCCCACTTTTGCCTTTCTTAAGGACACAATCACCAGATAGTTTTGTGGCCAAAGACAACACATCAGTCAGATCTTCAAGAAAGAAGTCACCCAACAGCTTGAGGAGCAGGTGACCCTGTCCTTGGTGCAGGCCCCGTGAGCTCTCCACATTGAGGGGCTGGCAGTCCACCCCTCACTGGCCCCTCTGACTAAGACTGGGCTGCACAGTGAGGACTCCAGCCTGACTGTCTTTGTCAAAAGCAGGGTGCTCTTCGAGCCACCCCAGGCAGCCACAGTGCTGTGGTACAGGGAATAGAGACAGATTTGCAAACACCAGAGTGAGGTTCTGCTGACCCAAGGTCACTGCTGTGTGGAAACACTGGGTGAAGCTACTGTGTCTATGTCTAATCAGGAGGCAAAACCTTCAAATGAGGACTTGGGAGATAAGAAGTAAGGTGAATACATTAAACTCAATGTCATTGGACAGGAGAGCAGTGAGATTCACTTCAAAGTAAAAATGACAACACATCTGTTATAGTTTCTATGTAGATGTCCCCCCATAGCCTCATGCACTCATGGTGGGGGGTGCTTTTTGGAGGTAGCTGGATCTAAGGTGTGTGAATGTGGATTAAGGGTGTGATAGTTGGATTTGTACACTGATTGGTTTGGCATTGTCTTGGGTATGGGTAACGGGACGCTCCACCCTAGGTGTGGGTGGCACCAATCAGTAGGCTTAGAGCCTGGATGGAACATGAGGGGAAAAGAAGGAATGCAGAAGATGGGCTCCCTGCTTGCTGCTTCCTGCCTGCCCTGCCGTGGACTCTGTGATGCCCCTCTGCCATACCACTCTGCCTTGGAGCCAGTCAATTATGGGCTGAAACCTCTACAAACTGTGAGCTGAAATAAACTTTTTCCTCCTTTAACTTTTGGGTGTCAGATATTTTGTCTCAGCAACAAGAAAAGTAACTAAGTCAGGGATGCAAATGCATCAGAAATCAGTACAAAAGCACACCCGGTTTACTGACATGAGGGAGAAAATGCAATTCTTCTAGGTGTAATTTAGGAGTAACTGGGAGTGATTTGGACACATCATTTAAACGTGCAGTTTCTCCCAAGACAGCACTGAGTGTGAGAAAGTGGACTCTACTGAAGTAGTAGTAGCAGATGGCTCTTATCAGACCTGCAGAATCCACCTGCTACTGGTCATTACATTGTGCGCGTATTTACTGTTGACTCCTTAGAGTAACCCTGCATGGCAGAGCTGCTGTAAAGATGGGAAGTGGAGGTCAGAGAGGTAGACACCAGGCTCCAGGCCCAACAGCACAGCCATGATCCCCAGCTATAGCTGATCTCAGTCCTGCTCCTACAGCCCCTTTACCCAGGCAAAATCAAAGGCCCCTTCCTTTTCACTTGTAACTAGTGACAGGACAAAGATTGATATGTTCATAGTGATAAAAATAAATAAATAGAGCTTAGGAAAATCTCTTCCTGACCATAAGTGCCAAAGAACAAATGGAAACCAAATAATAGATTAAAAAACATTGGTGAATGTTAAAAAGTCAGTGAAATTTTTATGGGAAACAGCCCAAAATATTGACATAAATATTTACATAGCCCAAAATATTTCCCCACAAATTAGATATTAATTATGAGAAAACGTAGTAATTTTTCACTGAGGAATCTTGTGTACATCGTCTTAGTCAAAGTTAATGCCACAGCATTGAGTTAAATTGTTATCCCATTGTTCCTAATATAATGTCCTACAAGACATCCCACAAATTCCTTGCAAATAAACCAATGTGAATTTAATCCTAAACCACCATCAAATGAGTTACATCTTAGAAAAGAACTCAACTATGATCTTTACAAATGTCAATATCAATAAATACAAAGAAGGGGCTGGGGATGCAACTCAATGATGCTAATCCTGCCTGGTAAGCTCATGGTCCTGAGTTTGATTCCCAGTTCTGAGAGAAAAAAACAATGCTGAGGGATGATTCCAGATTAAAGGAAACTGAAGGGGTTGACAGGTTAATGTTACCTGTAATTCTAGATAGAATTCTGAGTAAAAGAAAGAAGTAACCATGAAAGACAATATTAGTTCAATTGATGGCATTTTAATGTGGAATGAGTAACAGAAAAAGTTTTCAGTTAGTGTTGAATTTCCTGATTTTGATAATTTTTGGTTGTGTAGTGTATGAGAATATCCTTATTCTAGGAAATAAAGACTATTCAGAAGCAGAAATATGTGATATTTAGAAATTTTATCAAACTTTTCAGAGAAAGAGAAGAAATGATGAAATAAAGGGTAAAAAGCTCATAGAGAAACTCATAATTAAACAATTGGCCAAGATTGGTATTAATGTATATTTTTATTTTATCATCCAGAAATTTAAAACAATAATTTGTGAGAATTGTATCAAAGGAAAATTTTACATCTTCTTAGCTTTGGTCTAGTAATTTTTCTTTTGGACCTTTATTAGCAGGAAAAACGTGGAGAGAGAGGTATAGTGATTTTGTTACAAGGGTATTCATCAAGACATGTGCAATTATGGAAAACTGAAAACACCTTCACATCCAACAATATAGTGTTGTTTAAGATTGTGTTGTCATTAAAATGTTATCAAACAGTATTTACTAGCCTGTAGAAGTGTCATCAAGTGATAAACAGGATTAAAAATGGCACATGCTGAACAATTTCATTTCTGTATATATCAGCTCATGTGAATGGATCCATAACTACACACCTAAAAGACTGGAAAGCTGCAAATCAAAATCCTAATAGTGGTAATTTTAACATGCAAGGGGAAAAGACTAACTTTTAAACTTACTTTTACTTGGCAGTATTTTCAGATTTTGCTAAAAGGAACATTAAAACAATTATAAAAACAAGTAATTTTCTGGGATCTAGAGTATGTCTTTTTAAAAAACAAGAAGCATAAATACCCATACAGTTTTATGAGACTCAGCTCCTTGTTAGACACACACACATATGCACATGTGAGACATCATACATGCTGCCCGGTAGCTTGGAATCCCCATGCCAGTGATGGTGAGTGGTAGAGGATGGCCCCAAACGATTCCCATAGTAAACTCCCCTTCCATTGCTGTGATCCAATGGACAGCTGGGATAAAGGGTCATGCCTAAGGCTTCTGTTTCTTAAGAAAGTAAGCTTGAACCCAAATGCTGCACATTGTGACAAGAAAAGGTAATAAGTTGGATCAGTTTTGGTACCAAAAGCATTATTCTTTATATTGTATGTTAAACTCGCATTTTCTTCATCTCAGGACTTTCAAAGTAAGTAACTCAGTTACTTTTCTTGTGATTTAATTTCCAAGTTTATTTGCTTGTGTTATTTTAGGACCCAAATTGCAGATGTGTGGGCCCAGAAATGATTTCTGTTGCAGTCTTGATTTGGCACTTCATTTCAACCTAGATTGGTCCTAATGAGGAATGAGGAATGAGTAATTATCATGATTGTATTGGTAATAAATGTTGAACTCGTCTACTGAGTACCGGAGTGACAAAGAGCCAGAAAACAAACACATATTAAGCATAGAAATTCTACGAACTAGGCCTAAACCTCATGAGTACTACAGAGGGCCTGAAGACTTTTATGAGTCTTGGAAGACACAAATTGAAGAGACAGAAACAGTGTGGTTGTGTAGCACTTTATTGTAAGGCTTTCTAGTCTCATGTCAAGGACAGCAAATTGCTACCTCTGAAAAGTCAACTAAGATTGTTGTCCATTAACCTGACAGATACTACTCATGATTTCTAAATTCTGTGACACTAGCAGGAAGCCTGGGAGCCATGGTGGGCTCTGGAGGGGTTGTGGTTTCAATACAGCCTGTGTCTGTATGTCTTTCAATTCAGCTTTCTGTCCATAGCCCAACCCAGGTATGTAGAGGCCCTGCCCACTGATAAGGCCCTTATTTAGATTCCCACAGCCACATTCCCCACTGTAATCTGGACTGCACCTTATGTAAGTGTCTGACTCACATACAGGGTCCCTTTCCTGAAACTCAGGGTGACAGCCAGCTCTCAGTTACCCGGGACACGTGTGCCAAAGTGAGTGAAAAGAAAACCCAGTAGTGTTCTTCTCCCCAACACCTATCCTTCCTTACTATAGATCTTGATGAACACAGAAAAGACCAAAGAGGAAAGGGGAGGCTCTGGTTGACATAAAAACTATGCAATCAACTACTGGACATTTGAGACTGATCCTTTTCCTCTCTTCCACAGCCGGGCTTCTTGTTGAGTATTTTCTACAAGTAGCTGCCACCACTTCCTTTAATCCAGTGCAATGTAGTGCTCACCTTCAAACACTCAAAACACTCTCCTGTCCTTCATTACATTCAGAAGTCAAAAGCAGTGACATTTTTCCTCTTCCTGAGCATTTTATATTTTCTGTTTTTCATTTTTTTGTCAAGGTTTCTTTTGTACAAGACAATGTTGACTACTACTGTAAATCATGAATATTTTTTTCTTTCTCCTGAATTTCATGTCATGTTTTCCTTGTTGTCTTCCTGGATATAACCAGCTGATTTAAAGTATATATTAGATAAACACCAAGTTCAGTCAGTTTTCCTTACCTCTAACCACCATCTTTGCTTTGGCCATGCCGAAACTTAGCTAAGGGATTAAATGTCTCACCCACTTTGGTCTGTTTTCAACAGAGCCTTGGGCTGTTCTTCAGGAAATACAAATTATATTAGCCCTTATTCCTAACCTTCAGATAACTTCTACAGTAAGTCCCCGGCTTATAAATGAGTTCCGTTCCAGGAGAACATTCATAAGCCTAATTTGTTCATAAATCCAACAGAGTGAGTCTTATACGCCTTTGACACAAATACACAATGTATATTGCTTTACACTTCCTAGCAGTCCCCTGCACAGCACTGCTGCTTTTCCTCTTGCTTCCGGACGTCCTGGGCTCTGACTGAGCACTGTACTGCCGCACACTATCACACTGTTCAGTAAGCCCACAGCAGCACAACTCTGATGATGTCTGGCAGACATGTGAGTTACTTCCATGATTTGTTTGCATCTATGAATGTTTATAATGTGAGGTTCGTTCATATCTGTGAAAGTTCACAACTTGAATGTTCCTAAATAGGGGACTTACTGAGATTGCATTTTTAATAAGAGGCAAAGGCCCTAGTGAAGCCTAGGCCCCTCCATCTCCTACTCTTGAGCCCCTCCTGATTTCCCGTGCTGCTGTCCATTGAGCCCACATGGATTTTACTGTCTTCTCCACACTGGACCCTGTGCTGCTCCAGTCCAACAACCCTTCAGCTTCACCCATTTGCATGGTCAGTCTGACTCCTATCTGGGTCCCTGCTCCTATGTGAGCTCCACAGATATGCCACCCTGGTCACCAGAGCTAGGACAACCCTGAAGTCATAGTGTGTCATGTATTTCTTCATCTGAAAAACATAACTACTAAAGTAGTAATGTGTCCTATAACAAAGATTCAACAAGGTAGAGTCAAAAAGGTTAATAACTTATTGTAAGCCCTGTAATACAAGTCTGTGCTACTTTTACTAGTAGTATTATTTATTTTCTCTCTTCTCTCACTACAAAGAAAGCATAGTTTTCCTGTCTTATATATCTCTTATTGTAAAATGTAGTACATAAGGACATACAATATACCCTCAATAAATATTTGAATGATTAAATGAGATGTGTAAGCATTTCTTTTTTCTTTAAGACTCCTTTTTTTTAGCCAATTCCTTAGCTAAGGACATTTCCTCAGACTCAGTCCCTGTGTTGGTTGGTTGGTTGGTTGGTTTGCTTTGGTTTTTGAATCTTCCCTCTCCCCTCCGTCTTTGAAAGTGTTCGAGTAGAAGTATTTCTCTAGGTTCAACACTGTCTCCATGATGGGGCTCCTACCACGACACCTCTAGCACAGACCCGACACCCAAACTCTGCACTAGGAAGCCACCACCAGGGGTGGTTTGGGCCTTAGGACACCAGAGATATTGTGTGAATTCTGGGATTCCAAAAATCACAGCCTTCATGGAGACTCTATTCTCTTTTCATGTTTTGCTTTGCTTTAGTGCCAGGGCCAGTCCTAAGCTGTTGACATGCTTAGTACACACTCTACCACTGAGCTGTCCCCGAGCACTGTGGAGAACAATTATTAATCTCTATCTTCCCTCTCAGGGGCAATGCATTTCATTTCATGTAAATGAAAATTAATAGTTTGCAAGTCTTTTCTGAATTGTAAACTGTGCATAGTTTGGAGATATTACCTAATACAGCAAATGTACTATTTCTGTAATATGTCTTGCTGTTATCTGATTTAAGATATTTAATCTCCTCTTTTCCTAAGCTGAATTCTTTTTAATTTTGCCTTTGCTCATTTCCATATCCAGTATCTCTAAGCAATAGATTTTCCGCCATTGTGTCTACAGCTCCTCTGCTGCCCTCTGTCCTCTCAGACAAAAACCCTAGTCCAGCTTTCCTCAGCTTAGCCCATGGGCCTTTTACCACACACTCTGTAGGCTGGCCACTCAGCCTCCAGTTTCTTTCTCTCACCCAGTCTCCTCAAATAATTTCATTTCAGTCTTTCCAAAGCACTAATTATATGAGATTTCTATTACTTCTGCAATAAAGTTGATGCTTTTCTCAACTGAAGAGCCCTGCCTTGGCTGAAAGGTGAGCCTGTGTCCCCAGGGAGGCAATGATGCACTTTCTTCCTAGAACACAGGCAGCCACAGAGTGTGCAGCCACATGCTGCCTCCTGAGTCACTAGCACTACCCCGTTCTTTTGCTTTTACTTTAATTCTATTGAATCTTCCTAGAATATTCCTATGAATTTCTTCTTGGTTAAACCAGAACTACTGTCTTTTCCTTAAAAATCCAGAAACTGAGGCTAGGATGTAGTTCAGCAATAGTGCACTGGCCTGGTATGCTTGGGCCTCCGAATTCCATCCACAGCACCACAAAAAATAAAAATCAAGAAACTCTAACTACCAAAGCATTGCATTTTTTGAAAAAAAAAAAAAAAAAACTACTTCTCTTTGAATTCCTCCTCTAAGTACAGTTTACACTTTTTATTACTTTACACCCACCTGTTGAAAATTTTTCAACAATATTGGCTAATTCACAAACTATTCATCATTTTATTAAGAACATGGATGTCATTGTATAGCAACTTTAAAGTTAGTAATATATGTCCACGGCCCTTCCACCTTGAATGCACCCAATCCTGTCTGATCTTGGAAGTCTAGCAGGGTTGGGGCTGGTTAGTAATTAGATGGGAGGAATGTGACATATATTTCCTTGGTTCCAATCCTGCTGTCCCTACAAAAGTGACAAATCTGACTGGATAAAAGAAAATCACAGCCCTTTTCTGATAGACTGATTAGCAAGATCACTATTCCACTATCTTCCAGTCATCAGGCTTCCATTTTCTTGGCATGTAATGGAACCACTCATGCAATCGGCAAGAAAGTAATTTAAGCTGTGGCTATTTTCTTGGTACATCTATTGTACTGCAGCCTCCTATGAGATTTGTGGAATATTTTCTTGAATATTTCTCTGAAATTCAGATAAGCAGAATGGAGCAATGCAGTGCAATAACTCCTCTGAAACTGGTAAATGTTCCAATTTCAAAAGCATAATTAGAGTGAAAGACTCATTGCCATTCACTTCCCTCAAAATCATCCTCCTTAGTTCAAACACTCATCTCATCATTCTTGTCACTTTCCAAAGCAGTTCTGGAAGTCCTCTTTGGTGAGTGTCTTTTTAGTTGTATTGTTGTGGCTGCTGTGATATCCTGAATTATTTCAAAATGTTGAATTTTCTTAATTATTTGACTTTGAGAAAGAGCCAGAAGTCACATCGTGCCAGATCCAGTGAATAAGATAGAAAAGGACGCACTGTAATATTTTTACAAGCCCAAGTTTCCATTGGTTGGCACTCAGCAGCAGCATTCAGTGTATTTTCTATCATATGTCATAAAGATGCTCACCAAAGAGGACATCCAGAACTGCTTCAGAAAGTCACAAGAATGAAGTGATAAGCATGTTTGCAGTGAGGAAGAGCATTTTGAGGGGGATTAATGGCAAATGTCTTTTACTGTAATAAAATCATTAATTTAAATATTCACCTTAGTTTCTGATCACACCTTGTATCTGTGGGGTTTTTTGTTGTTTTTTTTTAGTACCGGGGATTGAACTCAGGACCTTGAGCTTGCAAGGTAGGTGCTGGAACCACTGAGCTAAATCCCCAGCAGTCTGTATTTAGCTTTGTAGGATGGGTAGTTACCATAAGCTGCTGACCATATAGACTGTTTCTAAGAGATCTGTTTTACGTTTCTTTTTAATGGGTTATTCATATTACAATTTAATGAAATGATTTAGCTTTAAAGTGTTTTGTGATCAGGGTCATTCCTTTCTGAAATCACCTGAAGATGACTCACTCAGTCTTTCCAGAGGGCAACAATAGGTTTGAGGCCTGGGATACAAGGGGGATGGAGTTGAATTTAGTTGAGATGGAAACACTGAGACAAATTCTCATAGAGGAAAGCCAGTTGCTGAACATGTTCCCACTGGATGGCTTGTGAGACTGTCTGAGTGGAGATGGTAGGGAGGTAAAAGGACTGAGACAACCAGAACTCAGTGAAATATCTAGGCTGCCAGTAGGCATCACACAGATGGCAAGTAAAGACCTGGGCTGTGCAGAATGGAGTCAGGAGTGGCTCAGAGAGAACACCTGCAAGGTCGTGCTCCAGGTCTTTAGTGTTGACTAGGCCATGGATGGAGATGAGGAAATGCTGAGGAAGCACCATCCACAGAGTAAGGAATAGAAAGCCCTGTGAGTGGAGTATCCCGGCAGCCAGAGGAAAAGAGGCTTTAGTCTTTCTCTGCACTGCCAGGTTCTCAGCATTTGAATTGAATTAGCCTAATGGTTCGGTGGGAGCCTAAGAATCCTATTTTATGAGTTCCTCTTTCTCCCAGGAAAATGCTAACCTAGTTTGAGACTACTCTTGAGTGTAGTGGGATAGAGGTGTCACCTGCAGCCACCAACTCCTTAAGCTTCCTGTGGCATGGTCACAGCCAGGGCTCCTGCCCTATGTGCAGACTGCAGAGGGGAAGATGGGGCTAAGAGGTGGGCAAAGCACTCTGCAGACTGGGCTGAGGTGTGGCTCAGTGGGAGAGGGCACACTTAGCAGGGACAAGGCCAAGAGAGAAAGGGCTCTGTAGGTTGCAGAAGCAACACACCAAGGAAGCCTTGCTGGTGTGGTGGAGGCTTGGGGAGCAAGGTGTCTGCTCTGAAAGACCAGGGAAGCCAAAGCTTGTGGCTGACACTGAGGGAGTCATGATTCTAACAGATGCATTTCTTCAAAATTTGCCTTTCAGCAGGATACCCAGTCTTTGAAAACTATTCCTATATACATTATCTAAAGGACACTAATATTTTGTATTTAGAAACTAAATTCTAGCATCCAGAATTTTGTAAGTAATGTAACTCTTTCAAGAAATTCTTCTTGAAAAGAATTCATGACCTATGTTAAGGCATGAAATGTGACACCTTTGTATCATGCTTTTCCAAGATAGGAGCTTTATGTCATTGTTTTAATGCACATTACAGTTCTGCCACTGTTTTTAAGCCCTTTAATGTATTTTGGTGGGAAAACATAATGAAAGTATTTTTTAAAAAAGAAGAGACTATATTGTCAGTGCAGATTTTTATGCATGGTGTTTAATGCATTTTTATTTCACAATTGTGCTTTTGGCAGTTCTCAACAAAAATAAATACAATTTAACAATATCTTATAAATTATCTATATTCTCCTTCAATATCTTAAGGTACACAATTATCAAAGCTGATATGAACATAAATAAATTGATACAATTCAGTACTCAGATAAAATTCATAGTCAAATAAATTACATTAAACTGCATGCAATATGACTTTATGTTCCATAGCATCTTTAATAGAAACTGCATACCAAAATGGCTCTTCAGACTTCAAAGTACAGTTGCAGAGTGCAAAAGCGGCATTGTGAGAGAGAAATACACTATATTACATTTCATATCATCAGACTTGAATAACAGATATGTTTAAAACATAAAGATTCCTTAGCTAAAATCCTAAGTCATACTCCAGAAATGATGCTTATCCTCCCCTTTCTCTTCTAAGAGTAAAAACAAATTAGAAAATTGGTCAGCAATCCCATAATTTTCGCAATGTTCTATAAAATAGAATAGAAATCAGAGCAAAGATAAAAATGTTTTTAACTGTATCATTGAATTAAACAGAAATGAGACACTGGTGTCATTTATTTGTTGCATGAAAGTTGATTTAATACCTGATAGCAATAAAATTTAGCTACTTCTCTTGCCCACTAAAGCTACAATTTAAGATGAAATCACAGCAGTCACTGCAGAGAGATGGAGGCAAAGGCCAGTGAAGAAGAGTTGCACTCTGCTATGTGATAGGACATAAGGAAAGCTCGACTTAGCCCCAGTTATAACCTCGATGTCCTTGGTTATAGAATGTGACTACAGGGTTATTGTGCGGCTTTACTGGGAGATGATCAATCATGTAGATTTTATTGGATGTTACAACCTCTTTGAGACACATGCATAGCAAGAAATCTGTAAAACGATAAAGAACAGACTAAATATGGGCCAAAATCTTTTCATTATCTACAGGAAACATGCACTCATAGTGATCATTTTTGATATTTATTTAGCATTATCCTCCTGAACATTTTTTACTTATTTTCACCCAAAAATGAAATTTAGATCATAATTTTTCATTATTTAATATGTACTCATAAAGATTTAACTCTTTCAGGAGTTAGTTTTCTGCACTTTTTTTTTGTGAGGCAGGGTCTTTGGTATGTAATTCAGGCTGGCCTCACGCCTGCAGTCCTCCTGCCTTAGCCTCCTGAATGCTGAGACTACAGTTGTGCACCACCAGCATTTTTAAATAAAGGTAAGAATATCCCAAATGAATTGCACCAAGTTACATAATGTAAAGTAAGATGTTTAGGATAGGCCAATATACCAATATTGAGCTGCTTATAATCAACCTTTCATAATTGAAAATACATGGATTGTAGCTGAGTTCTGCATTTGCCAAAAAATTTTCTTTAAAATAGCCAAGATCTCTGAAAATAGGCAGGCTCTCTGTACATCCAGTAGTCGTCAATAAGTACTTAACAAGATTTAAAATAGGTTCTTGTGCAACATGTTTGAGTTCAGCTACAATAAATGGGAAATAAATATACTTTAAGGTCTCACTGATTTTTTATTTTATTTTCCTTAATCTTGTTTTTAAGTTTTATACATTAATTAACAGAGAACAAATAGCCATAGTTCTATGATGAATGGAGCACACATGTGTGCATAAGGATGTGTGTGTGTGTATATTTCTGCCTCTTTTGCCTGCTGTTTCCCCACTGCTATAGCTGCACCAGGAGCTTACTGGAGAGACATGTGAATGCACGTGGGTGTGCTGGATGTGTCAGGCAGGGCCCCTGTGGGACCCAAGTCTTGGTACTTAGCACTTGCAGGTCAGCTCTGGCTGATGGCCAGGAAAAGAAGGAGGGAGAGCGGGGCCTCCCTGGCCAGCCTTTCAGGGGCAGCTCCTGGCCCATGCATTCACTGAGACCAGAGTTTGAGACAAACCTCAGTCTCTTTCAGAAAAATAAACCATCCACAGGAGAAAGGACCCAGCTCTCATCTCAGCCTCCAAAGGTAGGTGTGGTTAAATCTGAATTTGTTCAGAAGCTTTTGAATGAATTTCTCATTTAAAAACACACACTATTATTTATTTCCTTATTTTCCCTCACTGCCTATCAGGATAGATTTTAAATACATAAATTTAAGTTTTAGAAGAAGCTACTTAATGAGATGTTTGTAAGTAAAAAGTCTATTGGATAGAAAATGCAGTAAGTTTATTGCTATTTTCAGACAATACATAGAACTACTCTCTTATTGTATTTTAAATTAATCCATCAAATTTTAGACTCTGACTTAATCTTACAGTTCCTCAGCAAACTCCTTATGAAAATAAGTACTCCAACAAAAGAAGCCCACGAGCCATTTCAAGTGTGGATATTTTTCGGCTTGTCACGTAAGCAATGATTATTTCACATCAACGATGTTTATACGGAACATAAAAAATGGAATACTGTGAGGTTCTGATGCAACCAAGATGGACAGGAAATCATATAAAAACACCCATCCCTGTCTGGATGGGGAGTCTGCTAGGTGGATGACTTCTGTCTGTAGCTGTTGAGGACGGTGTAGAGACTGTCCCCTCCCCTCCAGGCAGCCCTGGGCAGGGTAAGGGTGTTCTGCTTGGCTGGGTTTGTTTTAAGGATGTGATGGGTGGCCCCGACCTGTATGTGTTTCTCCTAGTCCTAACTGATGACTTCTAACACACAACGCAGAGGCTCCAGCGTTGACACCGGGTCGGACCATAACACAGGCCAGCCAGTTCTACCCATTGGAGGAGGAGAAAAACTCTGTGCTAAATTTATGTGACCATGGTTTAGATTCACAAAGATCTGTCACTCGCTGACACTCTCAGCCCTGACCACCATATCTTCTGTCAAAAATAAAACAAAAATAAAAACACTTTATAAGTATATTAAAAATACATAGTTGTTGACCTAACACGTGACCCAACATAAATATCATTAACAAAATAGGAAAGGAACGTGAACCGGGCCCCTGTGCACTCTGGCCTGGCCCGGTGGTGCTGGTGAAGCCCTCAGACGTGGGGCAGTGCTGGCTCCCCCAAGGTCACTCTCTCATACTCCTTAGACTCTTTACTTTTCTGATTTCTGTACCTGGAAATATTGAGAAATGAAACTGTTAGTACAATAATTAACAGAAATAAGAACAAAGTTTGTTGGGCCGGGAATTTAGCTCAGCAGTTCCACTGCCTGCCTTGCAAGCTCAAGGACCCGAGTTTGATCCCCGTACCAAAAAAAAGAACAAAGTATGTTAACCAAAGAAACCAATATTTGGGCACCAAAGGTACATTATTAGCATGTCGTGCACCACACGATAAACATTAACTTGGTAAACACAAAATTAAAAAGGAGGCATGATAGTCAAACTAATTTGGATGGAAATGGGAAACAGTTCAAGTCCTTCTCAAGGGCTTAAGAAGATTGTGAATGCTGTGAAATTCCAAGGAGGAATTTCTCTCCGTCCTTCTTTTATCTTCTCTCCTTCCCTTCCTCCCACCCCCTCCTGCCCCCTTTCTTTCTTTCTCTGAATAATATTCAGTCTTTGATGATAACACATTAGGAAGGCATTATTATTGGGTGGATTCTTAAAATCACATATGGATGAAATAAATTTCTTTGTATAAAAGCAACACACCTTCAGGCCTCAGCTACTTTTAGAGAAAAAGAAAAATCACAGAACAATTTACACCAGTTTCAAAGTGAAAAAGACTTAAAACAGAGACATTCTTGAGACAGATTTTTAATTCACACAGTTCCAATTGTCTGGTGCTAACCCACTACAAGTGCCGGTCCAGAGCCCTATTTTTCCTTGGTTATCATCTTGTGACGCTATTGTACAGGAGGATGGGCTGTGCCTCAGATGACTGACATGAGCCACTTAAGTTTTATAACTGCCTAGAATCTCATTTCTACAACTCTCTCTTCAATTTTAAAATGGAGAGCCTCTTAGACTATTAATTACAAAGCTGTGCTTTGTGAAATAAAAATTTGACCAAATAAATTAAATACAAGTGTCTAAGTACAACAGTAATATCATGTCCTACAGTTTTCTTCCACTTGTATGGTATTAAATACCACCTTGTACTGTCAAGTAAGAATTTTTGCCTGTATTTTAGAGAGGAAAAAACTGATCTTCCCTGTTTGACTTTCAGAAAATCACATAGGTACCTGAGTTCAATCCCCACTACCAAAAAGAAAAAAAAGTATTTTATCTTTAGGGCCAGGGATTTAGCTCAGTGGTTTTGCCACCTGTTGTACAAGTACAAGGACCCGAGTTAGATCCCTGGTACCAAAAAGAAAATCACATAGGTCATAAGTAGCAGAGATAATAATAGAATAAAGTCCAGATCTTCTGCAGCTAAAATCATTGTAAATCTCATCAGTGCAGATTGTATCTCAGACCTTATTACTATGTTCACATTTTACCAAGGTTTTGGGTCTGTATTGTGTAAAGTAATTTGTAAAAGTAGAGTTATTTAAAAAGCCGACTGGCTTAGCCTAATGTGGTAGAGCATGCCTGTAATCCCAGCACTCTGGGAGGTTGAGGCAGGAGGATGGCAAGTTTGAGCCCAATCTGGTCAATTTAGCAACTTAGTGAGACCCTGGGTCAAAATAAAAACTAAAAAACAAAAATGAGCTGGTTATGTAGCTCAGTGCAAAGGCCCTGGGTTCAATTCCCAGTCCCACATTGCATGCATGCGTACATATACACATATAATAACACTGCCTTACCATCTGCAGAAATAGTATATGGAACCAGCAACGATGACCAAAGTCAAGATGACAAGAATTACAGTAAGAGCCACATATTCTTTGCTCAAGGGTTGGTGGACAGTTAAGAAGAAGTGTTCACATCGGACACCCGTGTACCCCACATCACATCTAAACAGAAACACAGGAAGAAAATAAATCATTTCAAGAAGAAACTATGGTTATGCATTCGTTTTGTATGTTTAACTTCACACTGTAATGCAAGAAACCAATAAAATCTGCTACCAGGCATAAAGCTGAATACGAAGATTGACCTGAGAGTTAGGCTGGCATTGACCAAAGTGCTCCGCAGAGCTCTCAGCTAAACTGTAGGGTCACTGTGACAGTTTGATCAGGCTTGTTGTAAGTTTTGTAGGCATGAAGTGCTTTTTGTCTGAATCAGTGCAACCAGCTCTTACACAACAGTGGACAGAGAGGTCCAATGGTGAGAAAAAAGTGAAGCAGCAAGTGAGAGGTGTACCTGGTGCCCCCCACTCTGCACCCTCCAACAGTACAAGGAAATATACAGTGACTTGAAAACACAAAAAGGAGAGAGAAAGGTGGGCAAAGCCACTGTCCTGTCTGCCTTTGCATCTCACCTGCAGTAATTCTCGCTCATGTCCACCAAGTAGATGCACTGCCCGTGCAGACAGTAGCCCTGCATGTCAGAGGCACACTTTGTGATAGACACTTGAGCCACACGCGGGCTGTCCTCCATCTGGACTGTGAAAGGAATGGAGAGTTGAATGCATTCTACTGCCTGCTTGGGTTCTGGGGTCATTAATCAGCCTTCCATGGCAGGAGCCACTGAGCAACTCCAACAGAACAGGTCGGACACCAGTCAGTGGAGGAGTCTTCAGGAGGGGGAAGTCAGGTTAGTATCACATCACGCAGACCAAGAAACAAACCCCGAAACCCAAAGGAATGAGTCTGACAGACTATGCAAAACACCACACTTGAGGGCTTCATTCTCGAATAGACTTTCACAGCAGAAAAGGTAAGTTCAGCACAAACACACACACACACACACACACATGCATGCACACACATTGCTCCACTCCACAGTAACTATTATTTGAGTCTCTGAACTCACAACATGGCTTTCTTGGGCTGCAGCCAGAGTTTGCAGTCCTTGAGGGAAAGGACCGTTTGCTACTTATCTTTCCATCTCTGTACCTTAACATGGTATTAACACATATGAAATACTCCGTGTATGTACACTATGACTAGAAAGGGCATCATTTTTCCTCTGACAAAGACACACCACACACACACACAGACACACACACCTTCCCTGTGCACAAAATTTCCATCTTCCTGTTCTGCTTGGGAGTCAGCCTTTCAGTGTGTCCTGGAAGGATGATTTTGTGGCAAAATGTGATTTTCCTTATTCCCCATTTTTAGTGACCAAATCTTTTTGTTTTAGTGACCAAATTTTTATAACTAATTAGATGTCTGTCCCCCTCCCCTTTCCACCAGTAGCTCTCTTTTGTAATTTTCCAGAATCCTAGTTAATTAGTAGTTTTAAAAATTGACCGAGCAGCTAATCACTCTTCTTTTCATGGTCACATATCTCTTATTGCCATTTTGTTAAACTGTATCCTCTTTGGTGCAGGGTGGAGGCAATGGCCTTACCTAAAGCTGTACAGTTATTGTCAGATTCTCCTGGGATGCAGGACGGAATCACAGTTGTGCTGAGAATCAATTGTAGAAGATGGAAACCTATTTATAGAGAAAAAACAAATATATAATTCATCTTTCAAGGAAAGAACTCTTGATCAATATCCAACTGCATTACTTATAGAACTATTTTAATTGTTTTAAGGATTTAATCCATCAAAACCATAAAGGAAAATAATTCATGAAAATACACAGATATTTGAAAATAAATGAACCCCTAGTTTTTCTGTCCAAGGGGAGAAGCTATGGCATTGTATTAATAGTTACATATTTCACCTTTTCTAAAAGTTTCATAGTAACTTTTTCAAAGATATGATTTTGATATCGGATTTCCAGAGCTCAGCAGAGAATCCCCATGGCTTTGCTTGAGGTAAAGCTTGGTGACAGACCCATCACAGATTTCAAATAAAAAACAGGCTCCACTTATTGTGACAACTAACCAGGAAGCTAGACCTGAGAAGCATTCATTGTTTGTGAAGTGCCTAAGTTACACTTTGCATTGCGTTTCACGTGAAAACAGACTTTCCTTAATACAACACAATCCAGGTTGAGTCCGAAAACAGCTATCCCTTCTTATCTGTGGGAAATAGTTTCCAAAAACCACCTCAGAAGCCAAAACCTACAAGTACTCAAGTTCTTTACATCAAATGGCTTAGTAGTTGTATATAACCAAGGATGTCTTCCTAGACACTTTAACTCATCTCTAGTTTACTTACAATCCTTGATACAATAGGGATGCTATGGAGATACTTGTTATAGTCTATTGTTTAGGGAACAATAACCCCCAAAAGGCCCAAACATGTTTGGTACGAACACCATTTTTAAAAAATGTTTGAACTCATGTACATAGAGGGCCAGCTCTCTGGCTTGTGTGACATGGGCAGGATGCATGTCAGATGGATCCCACCCTGCCCCAGCACCACTTCCCGTTGCCTAAGAAGAGTCTGAACCAGCCTTTCCCTGTGTGTTGCCAATGAAAAGATTAATATTGGAAAACAGGCATCAGAGTAACTGAAATAATTTCTAAAGCGCAGAGAGAGCATGGTAAGAATAGGTGTTACCCACACATGTTACTTAAAGGCTTTCAACCACTTCTATTTGGATTCAAGCCTCCACCTTCAAGCCCTCTACACAGTCTCCAGGAGGAGCAGGTGTTCAACTCTAACACGAAGGGAGGAGTAAGAGACAGCAGCAGTTGCCATTTCCTGGACCTGTCCTGTGTGCTGGGCAGAGTTCCAGTCCCTTGATCTGCACCATCTCACTTCATTCTCCCAGTACCTCTCTGAAGAGGCGGCTATTATTAGCCTTATTTAACATTGGGAAAATCAGCATGAAAAGTTGAGATGACTTCCCCAAGAGTCTGTGTTGCTAAATGAGCCAGGCAACAGGAGCTGGAAAGGGTGGGAAGACCCAGGTACATTGAACATCAGGCAGAAGGAGAGAGGGAGGGAGGAAAACCAATGGACGCTGAGTATTTATTAAGGGGGTGGAAGGAGCAGCCATCTCATGAGGAAACTCAATTGATCTAATTTTGGACACATTAGTTAAGCTCTCCAAGCCTCAGTTTTCCTCACCTTACAAAGTGTTGAGGAGCTTGAAATGAAACAATGCTTTTCTGAACACCTGACACAGGAGAGTTACTATACATGACCCTCCACACATAAGGTCTGGCCTGGAGCTTTAGCAGGATATGAGGGTGCTGCCCTCTACTGGTGTATGAAAAGATTAGAATCTGTAATTTAGTCATTTTAAAAGATGATTTAATCCATGTAAAACAGGGACTTTAATTTATTTTTCCTAGTCATAGGTGACATATTTACTAAGGAAACTGTTTATTCTTTGGGTCCTAAAAACCAAGTTACATTAACATCATCACCACCATAGTTTATATTTTCATGTTTCAAACGACACAATAATCTCCATGAGGTCCTTATTAACCTGAAACAAACTCAGTGCATATAAATTAAATGTCTGATGTGATAGCACTTATCTAGTGACCACAAAAGACAAGCACTAAAAATCTAATATCAAACCGTACATTCTTTCAATTATTTGAAAATACTGTTTCCTTGAAAGTTGTAGAACTATTTTCCCCTGCTCCAAGCTTCCTCTACATTATAAAGGCTGTTTCAATAGCTTTCATAGACCTCCCCCAAAATCATCTTTAAATGATTTTGACAAAACTAACATCTAGATTTGATTGTCAATTAAACAGAGATGAAAACTATTTTCCACATCATTTTTATGACAGATGAGCTGGATTCTCATCCACAGGAATTTGCTCTATGTCTCAATATAATTTTGCTTTGTAGTTTATTGAAGAATTAAACCCTGTAACTTGGTCTCCTCTGTATGCCCTGAACTTCTAGCTGCACCTATGTTTATCTTTGACCCCCCTGTCCCTCCGGGATTCCCTCTTGGAGGGAAGCCCTGCAGGAGACCTCCATCCCCAAGTCTCCTGTAGGAAAGCGCAGTGGGAGGAAGTGCACTTCAGAAGCAGGTTTCAGATCTCTTCTTTGCAGGAACCCAGACAGCTGGTCCTGCTAGAAGCTGCTTACTACCAACTGTGATGGCTACGGATTGCTGCTCATTGTCTTCAGGTGTGTTGCTTCTTGACCTTTTTTCCCTTTCTTCTCTTTCTTAGCTGTTGATTTTTCCCCTGTTGGAATTTTTGTTTCGGTTGCTCAGGCAACAGATGACCTGTGCATCTTTTTTAAGGAAAGAATGCTCAGCCCAGGGTATGCCCCAGTGGAAACTGGGTTCCCCTGGCTTGGGACCTCCCCTGGACATAGTCCACCGCTTGGGACAGTTTCTGAGAGACTTTCTGAGTCAACCCAATAGCAAGATATTTCCCAGGTGAAACTGTACACAATTCCAAATGGCCTTCCCATATCAAAGTGTGTGACCCCATGGCTCTGTCATAAATGTAGCCAATGAAACAGCAAAGCTGGTCTAAACTGTGTGTCCAAAAGCACAGGCCTGCTTCAAAGCAGTGGTCTCCAGGTGTCCCTGTGCTGTGCCTCTGTCCCAAGTTCTTGCCAACTGGAATAGAGGGCTGATACGGGTGACCAGGAGATTGAAATCTCGGGCCACAGAAAGCAGTAACTTCCACCATCCAACACCCTTGAAATCATACATGGAAGAAATAAATGCTATAGTCCTGCCCATGTATTTCTTTAGTATTAACATTTTTCATGATCTTAGTGTTCTAACACATGTAATAATACATGTATTATTCCAATACATATCTAACACATGTAATAATCTCTCTGTAACTCAATTGCAAATATTATGTTTGAGGTTTTGATCCTGTACAATAAATCCCTGCTGAGAAAATAATTCACTGTAGCATTAAAGATTTTGAATGGTGTCTGTGTCAAAAAACAGTCTAGTGACAAGTTTTACCCTGGTAACCAAATCCCAGAGGACCTCTGAACAAAGAGGATGTAGGCAGTGGTCACAACTAAAGTAAGCAGTCAAGATTTCTATTTCAGTGCAGGTATAAACATTAAAAGCCCTTGGCTATGGTCTCTGTCAGCATCTGCCTGAGCTTCAGGAATCCAGCCTTCGCCCATCACCTCCACCTTCACCCAGGGAGGCTTCGTCCCAGTGAAATTTCAATGTGCCAGCAGGAAGTGGAGCGACTGACTCACAGGATGCAAATCGCCTCTTCCCTGTGAGTCAGGCCAGCCTCACCTTAGAAGTGGTGGGGACCTCACGCAGTGCGTGGGAGAGGTTGAGCACCGTCTCCGGAATGGGGAGAGCACTAAGTGTCATGAGCCCAGAGCACTGAGCGGAATTGCTCAATACTGTAGTCGGGCGCAAGGCCAGACATGGGGATTGTGCTTCTCGTTACACATGGTTTCTTGGTCACACTAATGGGCCCATCAGGGAGACCAACAGAGGAGGCTGTGATTTGGTGGCTGGCTGACCAAGCCAAGACAGCAAGCTCAAGCCAGCCACAGCTGCATATGCCTGTAATCTCAGCACTTGGGAGGGTGAGGCAGGAGGATTGCCACACATGATCAGTTGAACTACATAGTAAGACACTGTCTTGAAAAGCCAAAAACAACAACAACAAACTGAATTCAATTGAAATTCTCAGAAATGACCATTATGGAAAAAAAGTGAAAGGCAAACACTCACAATGGAAGCTGTTGCCCCTTGATGAGGTTTTCCTTTGGAGCAAATAAAAATGACCCAGGATGAAAGGATGTTATAGGATGAAAAGTATACACCTTATTTTCCCAGTTAAATCTTTTAGAATATTTAGACCAGAACAGTAAGCTCATGGTGAATCATAGCATTTGCCCAGCCCAAACAGGTAGCAAAATCCGCTTTGTCCATGCTTTTGCTGTGGTCCTGTGCCAGCCTACTCGAGGACTGTTAGTTTCTGAACTTCTTCCACAGCAGTCTGTAATTTCAGGGTTTGTCTGTGACATCGTGGGCTTGCTAGGTCTTGTGCACTTTTAAGAAATGTATGTATATGTCTCTGCCATTTTTGGTTTGTTTGTTTTAAATTAAATTTCTCTGTTAAATAGTCTTGCTTCATCTCAGTTTTTAAAAATATCTTTGAACTTTATCTAATCAGACACTGAAAAGATCTATTGCCAGTACTTTCTAGTAACAGCCTACTTATCAGAGAAAATGTATGTTTATAAATATATAAAAATCTACCTTGCCTTTCACTGTCAATCATTCTGCTTCTATGTTTTTAGTGTTAAGCTTACAATTAAGCTTCATGAAAAACTAAATGCAAAAACTGTCTTCAAAATAAAACAGCATGACACCAGAGGTTGCTATAACAAGATTACAAAGAAGTATTTCTATTAATTTTAAGTTTTAAAAGCTAGCCACAACATCTTCCTTGACAAGTGGTTTTTCAATGTATAAGCATTAAATTATATTCTATGATTTTGTTAGTAATTTCTAAATCATACTTCCATGTCCTTGTAGATTTTAGTGCTATTCTAACCAAGGATTAGTAAGTCAAAGTATGAGAATCACCTACTTGACCTAAAATGTGGATGTAAAGACACCCATCTCGGTCATAGTAGGAGTGTTTCCACAATGTGAGAGAGAATGTGTACCAACTCCTGGTAAAGGGTGCACTTTATAGTAATCTGGGAGCTTTGAGAATTTTTAACTAAGAGTTCTAAAGATGAGGCCAGCCTCTCCTAAAAGCTGCAGAGTCATCTCTGCAAGAGCTCTTTAATTCTGTTGGAAATATTTTTTCCTCAAGATACTTTGGCATAGGAAAGGCTTTATTAAAATAATCTTTGGTGTTTTACCCGCTAGCATCTTGCTTCTTCCTATGTCTGCAAACGGGGACTTTCCCTCTCCGTCACATTGTTCCTCGAAAGGAAAACTTCATCAAGGGGCAACAGCTTCCATTGTGAGTGTTTGCCTTTTACTTTTTTTCCATAATGGTCATACTGTGGCCTGGACCTTAGAATATGTAGTGACATCTTAAGAAGTGTATTGACTATTTTGCTTTCTCTGTAGATGCCTGTTGCCAAACACAAGTTTTCAAAAGGATAAAGTTTTTATCAGTAAGCATAAAAAAGAGGAGAAACTGAGGATATAAAAGCCACATTTTAAGGTCTCAAGCTCATTATTGCTCAGAGAACCTGCACAGCACAACTCACATTCTAGAAGTGATTTTCCTTGGTGAAAATCCAGGTGTGGTGAGCACCAGGGAGGCAACCTCAGGGAGAGGGAGAGGCCACAGGGTCCACAGCAGGGCAGCAGGGGAAGAGGGAGGACTTCCTTATACCCAATGGCCAGGAAGGACAGGAGGGAATCTCCTGCTGACCTGGTCTTCCTTAGCTACGTATGTTGGATGATTCCTTCTCCACTAAGTCTCCACTGAGCATTTTCCATATAGGAGTTACTGACAAGCTGGAGGGAAAGGTGTGGTCCTGCCTGCAGACCCCAGGTCCTGCACAGGGCGGCATGGAAAGAAGAGAGGCGACATGGAACACTAAGGCATGATGATGTGAAGAGAGGATGCCTAGAGGGCCAGGTTGAGTGACCCATCCCTGTGTCACCCACGGCCACTGTGAGTGTCCAGGACGAAGTTTAGAGGGCAGGAGCAGGAGGGGCGAGGGTGAGGTGTCCCTGGAAGTCCTGGGAGGAGATCTTTCCTGCAGGCATGGAGGATTCACACAGCCTGAGTGGAAAATGGAATGCAGTGAGAGAAGAGGATTTGGTAGAGAGCAGATGGAAATGGTCAAGGGAAAAGAAAGACTTTGGAGAAAAAAAAAAGTTTCAAGTGCGAGTCCAGAAAGTAGTCAGAAGAGAGTTTGGAGTGGCCATGACTGAAAAAAGCACTAATAACTCCATCATAACTCAGGGCTACGATCAGCAATAAAAATCACCAACCTGAGGTACACGCAGATGTGTGCACGTGTGTGTGTGTGTGTGTGTGTGTGTGTGTGTGTATGGTGCTGGGGATCAAACCCAGGACTTCAGTCTACGCAAGCATCTTATCACTGAGCCACCAAAGCTGACTTTTTTAAACACTAGAATTGGTTTTCTGCTAGTATCCAGCTCACCATTAATATTTTTTATTTTATTTGTCTTCGTAACTCAAGTACTAATTATTAAAACTGAGGAATATGGGTGGCAATAAGTTACAGCAATTTTAACAAACCACATTAGGTTAGTGATTCTCACCCAAGAGCAATGTCGCCAGCCGGGCCATTGGGCGAGGTCTGGGATGGCCCTGGTTGTCACATCCAGGGCTGACATCTAGTGGGTGGAGATGGAGTGATGCTAACAGCCACCCAGAGGGTAGCCACGGCAGCAAGCAGGCCACAGCCACAGGCCAGGCTCAGAAACCCTGCAGAGACACACGGATAGGAGCCCTGCTCTAGTCCTGCAACTGAAGTTCACTTACACCTCTGGATCAAGTTTCCCAGAGTCTGAAATCAGAGAGCAGGCAGTGCGGTGGGCTGGAGGTAGGGGAGACCATTAGATGACCAGAGGTTCCTCTCATTTCTGAAACAGTGCTTCCTGTCATCATTCCTAACACTGCTCAGGATCTATTCTCTCTGCCTCTCACATCCTTCTTCAAACACAGACACACACACACACACACACACACACACACACAATGGATACTTGGTCAGTAAGCCACCAGTGAATACAGACTCTAATAAGAGGTTCATTTTCCAGAATATGTATGAAATTATCCTGAGGATCCTAGTTAATTAAATCATTGTTCTAACCTAGAATGCCACTGAACCTTTATCTGCACTGTAGGAGACGCCTCATCTTCCATAAATGTCACTTCCGGAGGACACTGTCCTCTCGCTTCCGCCCTTTCCACAGGCCCCAAATTGTTGGCAGCCCTGGCAGCCCTCCGTGTCTCCAGCGGGGCCTTCCCAAGGGGAACGCAGCCCTGTACCACACAGCTTGCTCAGCTGATACTCAGAAGAGCCCACCTCTTCATTTATGATCTCTTGGAAAAGAACATTCATTTGACATTTGCATCTCTTATCAGGAAATGGAAGATTATTTTACAAAAGTGGCCAGAAAATTCCATTTTAAATTCCATTTTTCCAAAGTGATCCTGTGAGTACTGACTTCTTAAATAGAGGAAATAAGTCTGCTTTCTCACTGCCAATAGGGATGGGCTGTCGACTTCAACTTGCTGCCTTAGCAATGCTACATTCAATTTACAATTATTAAAACAGATACAAAGAATAAAGAAGACATTAGGTACCCTTCTCCTTGATGACTTTCCTTAATACACCCTTGGGAAATATAGAAATAATGCCCTAGCATTATTTCAATGATTGGTTTATAATAAAAGTCATATCCAAGAGTTATGTTGATACAAATCATGAAGCCAAGGTAAAAAGTCAGCATTTTTCAGCTTGAAGTGAGAGATCAGTCATGCGTTGTCTATGCCGGGCTCTGTGTGAAGGGCAAGAAACTCAGGCCCCAAGCTGTGCCTTTAGAACCTGTTACTTCTGTTCTGCTCCCCCAACCCTGATACCCACTGGCTCCTCTCGCATTCTTCAAGGCTGACCTAGAACTTCCAGTCTTTACTCCTTCCAGGTTCGCCTGGGTTCAAGGTGGGGTGACTGCTCTCTGCTGATGTGTTATTTGGGGAGTAAATGAGGTGCCATGGGGCGCACCTCACACACAGCTCTGCCAGCACACAGTGGGTGCCGCCTGAGCCCCATGGGTGGTGGTGACTCTGAGCCGCCACTCTGTCCTGGGCTGGAATCCCAAGCCCACTGTCCCCCCTGCCCACACGGAGGCTCGTGCGGAGGCCTGAGAGGGCTGAGTCTGCAGCATTAGCAGACACACCTTGCCTGCGCCAGCTCAGTGAGCTCAGGGCTCCCAAGGTCGGGAGACCGGAAGTGAAGCCGAGGGTGCCTGGGCTCTCGCCTGTCAGAGCATCAGAAAGGAACGCCTGCCCTGCTTCCCCCCTTTCCCTGTCCTGAAGTTGAAGCAGGCTCCAGACCCGTGTGACAGCAGAGAATGGTGGGGCTTAGACTAAGATCTCCCAAACATAACTGCAGAACTCAAGATAAAAATCTGGAATCATCTCAAACCTAGAAAGGAGGCTTGAGCTGGAAAACTACAGATTATTCAGGAAAATCTTCTCTAATTTGGAGAATTTCACCCCTTTTAGTTAGTGTTCAGGAAGCCAAAACTGCTAATAAACTCAAGTGAGAACTCTGTCTGCCAGTCTTGATGGAAGTTTAGGAGCAGCCATTTCCCAATTTATAAAGCAAGACATCAATCTCAAACACTTATAAAATGCATAAACAATCAAATGACTGTGGGAGCAAGCATGTGGCATTTTAAATCTGCATACAGGGAGGAGGAAGAGGAACTTTTTCCTCATCATAAATATGTATAAATTCCACAGAGGGTAACAATAAGGAATGCGCTGAAATCCAAAATAAAATTCTCTTCCTTTTGATGGACGGGGCTTGGGGATAACATTTCTCTGTAATTTTTGTTCAGGGGGAAAAGGGCGCCTACAGAAGTAGCAGGTAAGCTGGATGTGGTGGCACACGTCTGTAGTCCCATCAGTTGGGAGGCTGAAGCTGGATCACCCATAGTTCGAGACCCGCCTGGGCTACACAGTGAGTTCAAGGCCAGTCTGCACAGCAAAGCCAGGCCTTGTCTCAGAAAAAAAAAAAAAAAAAAAAAAAAATAGAAGTAGCAGATGACCTTGCTTTTTCTGCTGCTGGGGGATGAAGGACTCACACCCCCACAGAAGGTGCAGATCACTGCCTGGCTCCAGCAGGAACTGCTTTCCTAGTGGCAGAGAAACATCCGAACAGACTGGGAAAACAGAAACTGACCCAGCTCATTTGTGAACGGGCTGGGCGACTGCTGAGCTGTAATTAAGTAACGCCGTAGCCATAAAAGAGCTAAGCACTTTCATGACAACAAAAACACAGCGAGGGCTCTGGCTAGGCGGTGACCAGGTTATCCTCAGGCCGCGGTGCCCTGCCCGAATCCTCACAGGTGCCGGGGAGAGGCGCTTGGCCCGGCCACCTGAGGACAAGGACACCTCTTCTCTCTCCTTCTCTCTCTCTCTCTCTCTCTCTCTCTCGTTCTTTCTACAGCGACCCACAGAGAACCTCATATTTTGTCGAGAAACTTCTGCAGGTCTTTCCTCCCTCAGCCTCGCCAGGACCCTAGGATGCGGGCTCCCCTCAGGTCCCGGAGTTGGGGCCGCGGCCGCCCCAGTTCCAGTTATTCAGGAGAAGCGCTGTGGGCGCCCAGCCGAGATCAGGCTGTGGACACAGAGTCCCCGCCGCCCCCTGCAGGGAACCCGGCTCTCCGCAGCTCCAGGAGGAAATCCCCTGGGAACTGTGATTCCCTGACTAAAATAGTGGCGCGAAAACACTTGCTCACAATGCCCGGCTCCTTACAGGCTAAGGAACCGGGTACATTGATTTCTTTTTCTAACCAGAGAGGCACGTAAGGGTCTCCCCCTGCCTGGGGCCAGTGATCACCTGCCTAATAAATCCCGAGGGCCCGAGGGACCCACGTGGGGGACCCGAGTGGGGACCCGTGCCCAGAGAGCCCCCAGGACTGCCCTTCTTTACAGAGACCTCCACCCTCCTCCTCACCGAGAAGGAACCGAGCGCCAGCACCAGCTCCTGCCCGGGTGCTGGGGTTTCCAACTCTGGCAAATATTCATAAGAAAAAAAGCAATAGTTTTCAAGTTTTATTTCACCAAACAGGAAGCTGTATTAATGCAACACGACACAAACACCAAACATTAATTCAGCAGGGGTGTAGTTTGCACCCTCGTTCCCCTGGCGCCCCCAGCCTGCCCACAGGGAAAGACACTCAGAGAGACATCTTTAGCTGCCATGCGCTGACTCTGGACAGCTCCGTACATGTCTCAGGACACATGCCCAGGGCAGTGCTGTCTCCTCTCCGGCGGAGGAGACGGCGAGGCTTACCCAGGCAGAGCAGCAGCGCCCGGGCCGGGCCCGCGGGACGCGTCTCCATCCTGCTAACTGCGGCGGCGGCGAAGAGCGGGACCTCGGGCTGCGCACTGCGCACTGCGGGAGCGGATTGCCCAAGGAGAGGCGCGGAGCTGGAAAGCCTGGAGCCACGCGTTTGCCGAGTCCCTCTGACACCGGGCCTGCCAGGCAAGTGAGTTCCACTGCCCAGCCCCGCGACATTTATAAGTCTGGGGAGGGGCCTGGGCTGGGTGCAAAGTCCCCAGAGTTTCATAACCTCAGCCCCCGGGAGGAGTGGCGGTCAGGGACTGTCCGGATGTCCTCCTCCCTGTCCAGGCACCTGAGAGCGGTGGCTGAGGAATGCAAACATGTCCTCCTGGCTCGCGGCTCCTCCCCAAACTTTTCCATCTCGACCTCAGCCTCACCAAGAGGAGGTGGGCGAGGAGACAGAAGGGCTGGCAGCCTCCAGGGTCACCCACGGCCTTGGGCGGCCGAGGCCCCAGGGTGATGGGCGTCGCTGCATGGGTCCCCTCTTGGATTGGAGAGCTGGGGTGCGTGTTCAACCAGCGCCCCTCCCTGGAGATCTCAGGGCACCCTGGCTCTGTCACTTCCCTGTCCTGTGGGAGCCACTGGCCTGGTCCCGTGGGTCTCCCCAGGGCTGTGCTTCTTAATCCCACGTGGAACTCGGTCATCCTGATCCCCTCCAGCGCCCATGGTCCTGTGGCTGCATAGACAAACAGTCCAGGCCTGGGCCTGCGCTGGGAACCAACTGTGCCGTAGCTCAGCTTTCCCTGGGTGCCAGCCCTACCTGCATGGGCTCTGTGCCTAAGTCATTTCTCTCCTCTTCCCCCAGGGCCTGGGGTACTGAGCCAATGGAAAGGTGCACAGACATGAGAGTAGAAAGTGGGACTGACGGATGTTAACGTTTACCAGATATTTCTAATTTAGAAATATTTAGAAATTAAAATCATTGTCATTATTTGGCTTTTCTCTCCCTTACCCCAAGGTTCTTTAATATCAGAATCTGTGCTTGAAAATGTTCATCTCTTTCCGTTCCTAAGCTTTTCACTGTTCAGGCCCTCAGCAAGTTCTCTGGGTGTCCACAGTGCAGGCCACAGGGAGACAAGGAGAGGGACCAGCACCACCCGCAAGGCTGGGGTGGTGCACCCTGCTCCTGAGAGTGACCACTGTGAGGCCGACACTCAGAGGCGAGAGGAGCCACTGGGCAGAGGCGAGGAGCAGCTAGGGTCCGAAGTGTGGCCCTGAACTGCCCAGGAACAGGAAGTGACATCTTGCTTAGTTCTCAGTGTGCAAGGGTTGGAGCGCAGAAAGTTGGCACTGGTGACTGGAAGGTTCAGGGAGCAGTGGGAGGGATCATGAGTTTGGTAAATTACAGACAGGAATGGGAGTGCTGGGGTCTAAGTGGCTTCTGTCCTACAAATTGGATCTGGGAGAGAAACAGCTGAATGGGGTCAACCAGAATAGATTCCTTATTCTGCCTGTGACCTCGGGGCCATGAAGGAGTGACACGGAGAAGCATTCAGGAGCCTCTGCCTCACCCAGCGCCGGCCGTGCCCAGGAGAGGAGAGGACGGGGTGGGGTCATGCTGATGACATCTGACTGCCACAGCGCCAGGGCTATGTGTGGCATGGATACTGGGGAGGGATTCGCCACTTTGGAGCTGACCAGGGCAAGCGTGAGATATCATCATGATGAAAAAATTCATGTGCTCTTCTCCAAATTTTCCACAGCGATGTGCTCTTCAAAGGGCCGATTTTACGTGGTGTGAAGAAACCTCTCCTTTATGGGCTCTATGTTTACTCAATTTTTGAGCCATTGCTTTCCAAGAGTGACTGCACCATGACACATCAGGGAAGATTTGCACTGCCTCTGCAAAGCAGTACTGGATCCCTTTTTAAAAAATAATTGAGAACAATTTTCAGTAATCATTCATTTAAATATACATATACATAGAATAAAGCACAGTCATATTTCCCCTTAAAGGCACAAAACATATTTGAAGACAGAACAGTTCTGGAGGCAAATAATCAAGTCATGTAGAATTTTCCAGCTAAGTAATGACTGTAGGACAGCCAAATCAGCGATTTTCTTCTTTCTAAGGGGTTAGAAAATCTAAATACCTATAGATGAAATACACATATATAACACCACTTTTACATTAGTCTTCCTTGTGATTAGTAAAATGGATTCATATTAAGTTGATACTGAATTCCTGGTGGCTCTGTGGCAATGTGTTCTGAAATGTGACACATTCCCTTCACATAGGAGCACCTCAGGACTGTTGGGGATGCTGCAAAGCTTCCCTCAGAAGAGGGCCAGGAAACCCCTGGCAGGAGCAGAGCAGAGATGCACGAGGCACACACACCTGAAGCCTGGCATCTGTTATGAGATTTCTGCTTTTCAAAGCATGATCAGCACAATGATCAGCACAATGAGGAGCACAATTTCTACTTTAGTGAGCTTTTTTTTACATAATACAAACTATTTTAAGTCATTTATTCATTAGTCATTGCATGCACCCTAGAGACAAAATGGGATTGAACTGCTTTTCTTTTTTTTGGAACTGGGGATCGAACTCGGGACCTTGTGCTTTCGAGGCAGGCAGCAGAGCCACTGAGCTAAATCCCTGGCCTGGACTGCTTTTCTCTAATGAAGGTATGGTGGGCAGGGTGGTGGCTCAGTATGCTAGAGTACATGTACACACACACACACACATACACACACACACACACACACACACACACACACAAAGAAATTAAATCCCTGAAAAATAGGAAGAAGTGTTCAACATATATTGTTAAATTTAATATTCAAAATACGAGACCTTGAGCATGAATTCTCTTCTATCAGATGCTACTTTTTTTTTTTTTTTTCTGATACCAGGGATAAAACTCAGGACCTTGTGCTTGTGAGGCAGGTGGGGCAGCACTGAGCTAAATCCCCAGCCCCAGATGCTACTTTATGAAAAAAAAAAAAAGAATATATTGTAAATTTGGCTACATGATCACCAGTTGGGGCCTTCTTAGTCTCATGTGAAGGAAAAAATCATGACCTTTTAGGGTAATTTTTAATTATATGAGAAATTAAATAAAGTCTTATAAAATAAAGACAAAGTACAAATTTCCAAGCAAATTACTACACACTATATTGCTTCATTCTCTTTTTGGGACAGTGACTGTTGCAGTTCTAACCAAAATCAACTATTTATTGAATATCTCTATAATAGCATTGCTATATGCACACACAAGTACAACCCTGAACCTAAAGAATTTTTTTCTTGTTTCTTCCTTTCCTTTCATTTCCTTTCCTGTTCTTTCCTTTCTTTGAACTTGTGATCCTCCCATCCCAGTCTCCCAAGTAGCTGGGATTATAGGAATGTGCCACCTTGCCCACATCCCAAAGAACTTGTCCCCTGCACTCAAAGAACTTCTAATCCAGTTACAGACAAAATAAGAAAAAAGAATTACATATCAAATGTAATGATACTCTTTGTTAGTTAGTCTCTATTACAGGTTTAGGGAAAAAAAGTCTTTCCTGAGGACTAATCCATTCTGCAATTGGTTTAAGAACTCAAAAAGAAAAAAATCTCTTATTTTTCTTTCAATATATAATTAAAGAGGTAGATAAAAAGAATTGAGAAAGTTCAAAAGTCTATTGAACAGTAAACTATATTTTCTCATTGATTAACCTGATAATCTGAGGGATTTTTGTTAAATTAAAAAGAATTCTAACACATATAAAAATCCACATCCACTTTGACATTGAGGGAAGGTTATGGATAGCTGACTAACTTGTGAAATGAGTGGATTTATTACTATGATTTCCTTTAGATCCAGAACTGTGGTGGAAAGAAACACAGAGTGGTTCGGCTTAGTGCTTCAGTCTGTGCCTCCCGTGAGCTATGCCCTAATAATAGGAGGACCTCCCTCTGCACAAACCCACACAGCCACAATTACACACATAGAAATGATGAATCAGGAATGCGGATTTGTCTATTTAAAGGGCTGCTGGTTCATATGGAGCTGACACATTTATTGGAGCTGCTGCAGTTCAGTTAAAATGTTCACTTTCTTTTCTTTCTTTTGTTTTTGCCTGCCAATTTTTAAAAAGTTTTTTATTAGTCTATGTTTACAGTACATAATGATACAGTACATAACTCCTCATGAGGAGTTGTTACACGCACGTAACACATCTTACTTTCTTTTTTCATCCCCTTTCCCTCCTTGCCCTACCCTTCCCTCCATCTCATCTCCTTCCCTTTTCAGAAAAATCTCCCTACTTCCTATAATTTTTTATTTTGCTCTTATTTATAATTTGGGTTTCTCATATAAAAGAAACCATGCAATATTAACTTTCTCCAAGCCATTCACTACACATTTTATGCTATTCTTTCAGCAAACATGTTATGTCTCATGAAACCACACAGAAGCCATTTAAATGAATGTATTTAATTTTAAGAACTTTACATTTTAGCACTAAATCATTGCATGGGGATTTATGTACTTTTACAGGTATTTAACATTAATATTCTCTCTGGTGTAGAAAAGACACAAAGCCTATTTGATAGGTACTGAAGCATGAAACTTTGTCTTCCTATAACCTCAAAGATATCTGAGTTATTTTCTGTATCTAAGTATCAATAAATAATAGCTAGGGTTACCTAATTTATACATACCCCAGAGGTAAAATATCTAGAAAACAAGTGGAATGTCACAAAAATTTCAGGAATTTTCGTAATGATTGATTGTTTTCTCTGTTTAGCTCTAGCACTAACAGACAGGTAAGATGTCGCTTGTTAAGGTAATAAAATAGCTATTAAAGCCTCTATTACTGTCTGTATTTGACTTTAAAAATAGCTCCTAATAAAATGCCAGGTTAGTAAGATCATGCTCTATAATATAATGCATCATACTTTGTAAGGAAGTATTTGTGCACATCATCAATATTTTATTGCATGACTGGGGGCACCCTTGTCCTCACCATTGCTGCATTCAAAATCATTTGATCAGCTTCAGAAAAAATACCTGAGGCCTGGGCCTTACCCTCCAGAGATTCTGACTCATTTCATCTGAGAAGAGTCCCAAATATTGTAAATGTATTTGTACAGAGAGCTTAATGCTTTAACTAAAACATAGGAAGAGAGAAAGAACATTAAACTACACATTTTAGATCCAAGTTCTATTCCTGACTCTGTGGAGAAGTGGTCTCGTGGTCTTGAGTAGGTCACTTAACTTCTCTGGGCCACACCTCTTCTCACCTTCATAGTACAAATTGGATCTGTGTGGTATCTGATGCTGTGGCCAGCCCACGACCATATGAAGAAGATGGAACTACCTAGAGTCTTTTAAGTATTGAGTAAGATGAGGCAAGTTGTGGAGAATTGCCCCACTGATTATGCCCAAAGCATGGTATAAGCAGTGCAGGCTGTAAGGGGTTAACCCCACAATTGGCTTGTTTATAGAAGTGAGTCTGCCTGAAGTGACTCTTACCCAAATTCCGTTTCCAACCTAACACAAGAATGCTTTGTCTCTCCTTTTACAAGCCTTGCCTGCTTCAGCAATGTATCCCTGGTGACCCCATATTGCCCTCTTACCTCAATTTAACCAATGATTATGTCACCAATAAATATCGATGGTTCTGGCTGTTCAGGGCCTTTGCTTGCTCAAGCCTTTGCTTGCTCGAGCACTGGCTCCCTGTATCTGTTTCTTTAATTCTGTCTCTCTAGGTCTTTCTTATTGCCATGCATCATAGCACTGAGCAGAAGATGGAGATCTGTAGGGAACAGGGAAAGAAGACATTACCAGAACTTCTGCAGTGAGTCCTGGTCTCATGTGAGCCATGACACCACAAGGTGAACTAATGAATAAAGACAGGAAAGAAGACTTAGAAAGAAGCTTAGCTTTGGGCCTGATCAGTGCTGCTCTGGGAAACAAAGACAAAGGCACCCCAAGTTTGCCACTATTTATTGGGTTCATAGGGAGTAATAGTTCAGAGGGTGGCAATAATCCTAAAATCATGAGGATCTTATGCTGATGAGGGTCTTATGTTGACTAGGATGTCAAGATGAGCAAAGATGTTCTTACAACAGTAGGTGGGATGAGTTAAGCTGATAAGGAAATTGTCCCTCCCCAGGTGAGAACTTTCTACTTGGTTCTCAAAGAACCAAGATGTCTTCAGCTGATGTAATCTTGCCCTTGAGTATCACAGCATAATGGGACCATTGAGGTCTCAGCTGTGACCAGAGGGAAAAATTGAGTTATGTTTCAGCATGTCATAGCTCACCTGTAGGCAAGAAGACTAGGCCTGATCATAATCTAATTGTGAAATAATTTTTCCCCAAAATTATGTAGAATTGCTCCTGACAGGGATTCACTATAGGGGTCTCCAGTAACAAGGGTGCAAATGCTCCACTAAAGTACTCTAGTGGGCTAGATAGCAGGAGACTGTCCTTGGGACATACAAATGTATCTGGTTTTATAAACAGGCCTTCACAGGTTTCAAAATCTCAACTTCACCGCTCTTAGGCTTTTTGTCTAGGCATTTTCATTCCTTCTTTTTTCATTTTTCTTCCCTTTGCTTACAACTTATGAGTTGTGAACTTCACCTAAAACAATATGAGGATTTTTGGGCAGGGGATTTAGCTCAGTGGCACTGCACCTGCCTGGCAAATGCAAGGTCCTGAGTTCGATTTCCAGTAACAAAAAACAACAAAAACAAACAAACAAACAAAAACAATATGAGGATTTAGAAACTAGAAAATCCAGATCCCTTTGCAGATGAAGAGGACTGTTTTATTATATGAATCAAACTTGTGAAGAATTTCCCTGTTATGTATATAACATATACATAATATTCTAAAAACAAGGAAAAAATCAATAAAGTAACAAAGATACTAAATTAATGGTCAGAAGTCCAAGATTTCAATACAAGTTCTCATCATAAGCAAGTGTTTGACTTCATGACCTAAATTGCAGTAGCCTCATCCATAAAATTTACAGATGATTGCTCCTTTCATGGCACTATCGCTTGGATGTGATAATGTTCAACAGAACTGTAAGAAATAACTCTTGAGATTAAGAAATACTGGATACTTATTTAATTCCAGGAGATAGGAGAGAATCAAAAGTCACAGTGCTAGATTCCAAAGCCAGCATGGGTGTTTGTAAGAGAAGAACTTGGACTGTTACCAGGTGGAGTGATGAGGTCCAGACAGGAGGAGGGAGGAAGAGGTACAGCAATGATGAGGTTATCTCCAGCCTTTCAGAAGAAAGTTCAGTAGAATGTGGACGGACAGACGTCGAGTTACAGATGCATGATGTCTCGTATGTCTTCTAATTTCAAATATCACTATCAGCAAAGAGGGGTTATCTATGAGGCTCAGAATAAGGTCAGTTATATCCTAAATTCCTCCTTAATAAGTTGTCAACATGACATAAAACCCACATAATAGAGATGAAACATTTTTCCATGAAGTTTTGTACAACTCATATTCAGATGAATGGGATAGAAAAGCTGCTTATGATGGGTTTTACTGTAACACGCCTGTCTTACTATTTATTATTTAATTGGGAGGAATATATAGCTCTTCTAAACATTATTTGTACTTTCTTACACATTACAATAGATTAAGAATAGGGTGATTCTCTAAGATTTTATACTTAACAATCTCACTCAATCTTATTTAAACTTATTGGTTTCTCCTCTTGTTTTTTTGTATCTACCCCAATTTCACTATTTGTACTGGAGTGGAGATATATATATATATCTTCACTTAGGCCCAATAGTAGTTTCTAGAGAAACAGACACTGGCTCAATGTGCTCAGTCTTCACATGGTACTGTGAAATTCAAACTGATTTGTCATAAGATCAGAAAAATGGTGACATGAAAGAAATACTATTCTCTTGACTTTAGACCTTACTTTTCAGTTCTGTGACTCTCAGCAATGGTCCCTCACAAGCTCCCTGGAATATCATTCATTTTTCTTCTTCAAAAGACAACTCTTAAGAGTGTCCACAGGAGAAATTCAATTATCATTTTTACCTCTGTATTAGAGAAAATAGTATTTCAGACCTATCTGTCCTAGTTCATACATCAGTGTGCCTAAGAGTACATGAAAAAATGAGCCGGGCATGGTGGTGCACGCCTGTAATCCCAGCACTCAAGAGGCTGAGGCTGAGGATTGCTGTGAGTTCAAGGCCAGCCTGTGCTACATAGTGAATTCAAGGCCAACCTGGACTATATAGAGAGACCGTGTCTCAAAAAACCAAAACAGAAAGAAAAAACTGAAACCCAAATCTCACCAAAAGAAAACCTGAACCTTGTACGAAGGTGGACATGTTGCCAATTAGAGTTGAAGGTTCTTTTGGTCCATTCAGGTGGAAATCAAGAATCAGCAAAGTGCAGCTCTGCTTGCAGGTTTGATGCCACAGGTCAACTCCAGTTAATGCTGGATGTCATCAGTTGATACAACAGGATGTTGGTCTCTGCTGCTGCCAGCTGCCAGCATTCAATGCTGCCTCATCTCTGATACTGTCAGGAGACTCTTTCAGGTGCTGGTCCTTGGAGCTCTTCAGGATTAATGTTTACTGCTCTTCCTTTTAAAGCAATCTCTCTGTCCATGTAACAATCCTGAGTAGATTTACAGGACAGGAACTTCAGAGTCCACACTTCCTGAGATTAAATCACTAACAGATTTACAGACCACCAGGGCAAGTCTTTAATAGGACCTGTGCTGCATCTCATCAGTACACCAGAGGGAACCCTTACAAACTAACACTGAAGTGAGAGGGGAGAGCTGCTTATATGGTACCTGCAGGCCTGTGATGGGCCCAAATGCAGGCCTGTGTTTGGTCTAAGTGCAGGCCTGTGATTGGTTAAAATTCATGCCTGCTGATCGGTCCAAGTACAAACCTGTGCTTGGTCCAAGTGGTTGCCAGAATCCAGGCCAGCTCAGCTGTTTTGGTGGCAAGTGAGCTGTTTGACAGCTGTCATGTCTCTGTGACAAATGGCAGGGCTAAAGCCAGGGAATCTTGAGACAGGTTGGCTGTATTCATCACTGTTTATTGGGGTTTGGGAGATTGGGGAAATTAACAATGAGCCCAGATCCCTCCCTCCCTAATCTTAGCCCCATTAGGGAGGTTTCTCTGCTGCTTCTTCACCATCTGGAGCTGTGGGTACATGGCAGGGCTGCTATGGTCGATAGCTGAGCTGCACCTCCTGTTGGAGTGGCCCAAAGAGTGCCTTGAAGCAACCTCAGGGCTGATGGGAGGACACTGAGACAAGAGGCAAATTGTCCCAGTCCATTCTGGGAGAGAGGGAGCAAAGGAAACTGAGTGGAGGGATGAATGTGAATGATTGGTCCGTCCATGCCTCTTCTTGCAAGGGGTGGGGGAGTCAGGTACTTCTCATCTGTCTCAGACCAAATACTTAGTCTAGATGACTATGTCTTTGGACCTGAGAAACTTACAATGCCCATGCAATGGTGTGTTTCCAAAAGAAATGATTATAAATTCCCTTCTCTTTTTTTTTTTTTTCAAATTTTTAATTTTAACTCCTTCAAATTAAAACAAAAGAACTCAGTGGTGATGCACACCTGTAACTATAGCACTCTGGTAGGCAGAGACAAGATGATCACAAGTGAGTACTGATAAAAAGGGCCGGAGCTGTAGCTCAGTGCAAAGGCCTTGAGTTTAACACCCAAGACCCCCCCCATAATGACCAAATACAGAACTCTGAATAAAACCACATACTTCAAAATTGTCTTCCATATTTGAGATTTTATTGGTTGTGTTGAGAATCAGTACAGATATTTCACTTTGTATACAATTCTTAACACATGCACCAAAAATCTAAAAAGCCATTGGACTGGGGATTTAGCTCAGTGGTTTCATCACCTGCCTCACAACCACAAGGACCAGAGTTCGATCCCTGGTACCAAAAATAAAAATAAATAAATAAATAAATAAATAAATAAATAATAAAAAGCCATGTATTGTTTTTCTTTTTAGTTATTCCAGTGAGTTTCCAGCTTCAAATTTGGAGGCAAATTTTCCATAAGAGGATTAAATACCAGTATCTTTGAATGCTGATAAAGTGTTACTTAAGTCCCACCAATTCACAATTTCATATCATATAGACTACATACTCAAATTTTCGATCTTTCACAGCACATTAACAAATTAGGCAAACTGGACTATCTCGGCCAAAGATATTACAGAGAGCATACAGCTCTGACAGGGCAACAGTCAGGAAGTTGTTTTCTTTAGGAAACAATTCTACTAAAAACAACATTCGAATAGAAGTCATTTAAAATATCCATGACATGCTAAATGCAAGACTGTGACTCGAAATTGCCATTCAGTATGTTTTATATTGCAAGATATAAAACTAACCCCCATCTAGGGAATGTTAAGCTGTCACCCAAGATGGTGAAAACCTGCCATGATTCAATATCCCACTATTTTCTGGATGTACCAAAAAATAAACAGTGCCTGATTTCACCCATAAAAATATCATTTATACTTAAAAAATTCAGTAAGGTGGGATTCCCTCCTTTTTATAAATGTTTCTAGAGCTACTAAAACACGTGCATTTACAACATAGTTGATAAAAATATTCCTTTGGGTTTTACAAGAAGGGAGACAGAGACCAGTAATAAGACATGGTATGCGATGAATCAAACTTGGCTTCTTTCCCTTCTTCTCTGTCAGAGGCTGCACCCTCCATGTTTTAGTTTCTCCCCTTTCCACAGGTAAATCTTCCTTAGTTTCTTGATTAGCCCCTTTGGCCAGTTTTCCCTTTGCTTCCCTTTTCCATTTTGCTTGCCCTTTTTTGTCTAGAGGATTTACGTGCCCCCACCTCCACACCCAACCCACCCCTGCTGCCTTTGTTTGCTTTGTTCCCACTATTCCAGGAGCGAGTTTGATGATAACCTGGAGGACCTCCTCTTGAGCTCCTCCTTCTCTGCCCTTTCTGCTGCTGAGCTGACTTTGCTCTTGGGCATCTTGGCAGTGCAGGGGCTCCTGAGGAAGCTGCAGGTCAGGGATCCTTGCCAAGCTATGGAGCTATGATGCTGGGTCCTAGTGCAGTCGCCAGAGTTGCTGGGCCTGTCCTTCTCTTTAAAGCTACTTCTCCTGCTCATCTTCTTATGGATCTGTAGTATCCAACGATGAAATCTTCTGCTTTTTGTTAAGATATCTGCTGTGCCAAAGTCTTTGGAAGCACTGAGAAATGTTTGGCACCTCCAAAATCCCAAGTCAATAACAGATACTTGGCCGAGGATTTAGCTCAGCATCACTGCACCTGCCTCGCAAGTGCAAGGTCTTGAGTTCCATCCCTGGTTTCAAACTCTCAATTTAAATATTATTTCTTCTGGAAGATTTTGTTGATCATCCCAGTCCCTGGGCAATATCTTTTATTATATCCCTAACAATTTCTATCATAAAATTTAGCACTTCATGCATAATTCTCCTTTGCTTCTGCTACTGAAAAGTAAGCTCTCAGAGGAAAGAATCACATCTATGCATCCTATATTCATGGTACTTCAGGGAAAGGCAGCTTCTAGGCAGAGAAAAGATTGGCGTTATTAAAAATAAATGGGGGGTCCTGGCCCAGAGGTAGGGGTTTCTGAGCTGCCGTCTCACTGCTCCTGGTCCAGAGAAAGGGGCTTCCTGGCCACCATCCCTCCTGCCACTCCCTGCCCAGAGGAAAAGGCTTTAGGGCCGCCATCCATCCCACCACTCCTGGCCCAGAGGAAAGGGCTTCTGAGCCACAGTCCTGCTGCTCCTGGTCCAGAGGAAGGGGCTTCTGGGCCACCATCCAGCCCACCACTCCCAGCCCAGAGGAAGTGGCTTTCAGGCCACTATCCCTTCTGCCACTCCTGGCCCCTGTCCCACCTCTCCCAGCTCAGAGGAGGTAAGCCACACAGGCACCAAGAGCAATGCACCCCCACCCCCATCCCTGGCCAGTCAAAATGAGAAGACACATAAGTAAGTCTCAAAACCAGATTTTCAGATCACCAACAGCAACCCCAAAGGGAAATGAGACGGAACACTCTGATACTCAACCACCTGGACCCACTGAACTGGCAACAAAAGGGGATCTGGAAAAAATGAAATCAGAAATAATTTC
>NW_004624730.1:1369780-1391610 GCF_000247695.1 Heterocephalus glaber
AGGACACACATGTATAAATACTGAATAGTTTCTCTGGTGTGAGAAACTGAAAGTGTAAATAAGGACTAAAATGTATAATAGGTAATGTTAAATAGAAAGAAAAGGGGCAAAGGGGAAGGAAGTGGGAGGGGTAGGGGAAAGAAAAGAAGAGAATGGAATTAATATGAGAAAATGCAAAAAAAATGGAAATAAAGTCTTTGTAAATAGGGAAGGGTGGAGGGGGTGAAGGGAGGGCTAGGAATGGGGAAAAAGTAAGAACCAAGATGCATCATATAAAGGTACAAGTTCCCAATAAGAAATGTAAATGTGTTGTATACCTAAAATGTACCAATAAAAGAATTTAAGAAAAAAAATGAATTTGAGATCTTATCAAAAGCAGCTTCTTCCTCTACAGGTAGACTCTACCTATCATTACAGCAATTAGAAAGACAAAGGAGAGAGAAACTATACCCAGAGAGATGCCAGGTAACAGATTTCCATAAGAATTTATCAGAAAGAGTTAACAAAGCAAGGAAAAAGCCAGAAACATGAAAGACCAGGGAAACCAGCCCCTTTACCCACCTCTGAGAAAATGCAAAGGAGATAAGGGGTAGCCACCTAAGGTCTCTTATTTAATATGTAAAATACACACCTGTACACATGTATGTATATTCTCACCTTAGAATCACTATATTATTACATCAGATATACACATGTCCCCTTGACTTAATCATTAACTCTATTACCTTTCTATAAGGCTCCTCCTCCACACATATCCATCACAAAGGGACAGGAAGAAATCAAACAGCCAGACAAAATGTAGACAGAGGTGCCCAAGTTAGGACCAAAGACAGCCAGAGAGCCAATTGATGGCAACAACTTCCAGGTGCCCACATAGAGAATGCAAAAATTCACGATGCCCACTACTCTTCCAGTGTAGCTGTCCACCTTCTCTTTTTCTGTCATTTTCCAAATAATCCATCTTCCTTTACTTAAAACTCTTCCTCTTTAATTCATTACTGTTGCCGAGTTTAGGATCCCAGTAGGATCCTGGTAGCTGTGTGTTCCAGTAGATCAGTAGCATGCTGTGGTGTACACCCCTCCCTGAGATGTGTCTGGTACTAGGCACAAAACAAATGCTCTATAACTATTCTGGGCATAAATTAATTGATAAATGTCCATTGGCCTGGAGGGCCCCAAATTTTATAATTAAATCTGTGGTATATGAAACATAAAATAAAAATATAAATAAAAAATAATTGAGATTAAAGTATCAAGTAAAGAAAGTAAATTGAAAAACAACTTTTCTGAGTTAAATCAGAACATATTAATAGGGTTTAAATCTTAGTGGTTTCTTCTATACTCTCAATTTTTGTGTATTAAGCATTTACCACATTGTTCTTCATGGTAATTTTTTAGAAAGCTGTCTCCCTCCTCCTTACTCCCTTTTTGTTTGAATTACTTCTTACCTCCTCCTGAGTCTTGCCCAATCATTTATAGTATTATTCTCCTTTGAGTCTTCTTCATTGAGCCTCATATTTGACTACTTTCCTCTTTTCCCTCTCCTCATAGCTTTATTCCACACTAGCAAAGTCTTCTATTTTATAACCACCTTAACCCACAGGCTCACTGCTCCTTCAGGGCCCCATACCTTGGAAGTGTCTTCTAAAAATTCCCCGTTTCTATCCTGGACCCCAAGCAACATGACTGCTTTCAAACAGTGTCTGCAGAGGTTTGTTTCTGCGGTTACTGTTGACTTCCCAATACCAACAGTAAAATCATTTTCTCCACTCCCTCCAATGTTGATTTCCAGATTTTGTTCCTCTTTTCATTCTACCTTGGTTACCATGATCCTAAACATTGAAGCCCCAAATATAGTTCAGTTTTTTGTTTCCCAAACCGTCCCATTTAAGAAGCACTAGTTTTTGCAATTGGGTATATTTTTGGCTCTATCTTTAAAATCTCTGTAATCTCTCCCTATTTTGTATATTTTGTGTTGGAGAGAATGTGTGGTACACTGGTGGGAAGTGAAATTTCTCAGCTGCCTGCACTTGAATACTTCTGCATAGTTATGTGACCTTGGGAAAGCTTTCTGATATACAGAGTGAGATGATAAGTGAGTTGTAATAAAGTAATTAAGCAAAGTAATTATTAAATAAAGTAATAAAATTTAGAAAGTTTAGAACACTTCTTGAGGCATGTAATTTTTCAATACATTTCAGCTTTTGTTCTCATTCATGGTGATCTAAGATTTGTTTCTAGGGCTGGGTGTGTAGCTCAGTGTCAGAGGGCTTACTTGGAGGGTGCCAGGCCAGGGGTTCGAGCCACAGCACCATAAAAAGACAAGTTGTTTTCTCCTTCGTGCCAAATTCTGATATTCTTGAAGCCAAAATTGATTCCTTACTTGTGTTTGAACATCCTGCTATCTCTGGTTGAGTGCATCTAGCAGGCAGTGAGTGCATAGCTGTTGAAGGGATTCATTGGTTACCAAAGCTGAATTCCTAATTTAAATTATAAGAAGAGAATAAAATACATCAAAGCTAGGTTAACCTTTATCTAGCAGTGATCAGACATGACAATGCGAGTAATAATTATGACTATAATTCCTATTACAGTAATGCTGTACCTTTACCTCACCTAATTTCTGGATCACCTTTGTTAGACTTCTGTGATGCAAATTTAGGGTCCATGGTAAGGAAGAGGGCCTGCTAACCAGTCTACTTCACATTCCTGTCCAGCACTGATCAGCACTCCTCACAAGAGCAAAGTAATGTGACAGGTGTAATGCAGACATCAAAAAGCATAGTGAGCAGAAGAAACACTTTGAGCAGTCTTTGTAACGTGCTACCTATTGCAGACTCTGTAACACCTTGCATCAGGTTAGGCAAACTGGTTGAGATGACTGGAATCCTTCTAAGAACACTGTGCAGCTGAGGGGGCCAGCAGGCTCCTCCTATTGACATCGAGCAATGAGGACCACAGGCAGCACCATACTTTTGTGCTCCTCATAAAGTGGGTCTGATCACATCTGCATGTTTATTGGTATGAAAACTGACACAGGTGTGATGCTGAAACCTGAAAGACAAACATCTGCGCTGTTATTAAGAAAAGATACATCATCCAATTCAAGTAATTGTTATTTCCTGTTTTCCCACTTTTTTGCATTTAAAGCTTTTTTGAAGGGTGTGGGCAAGTACTGGAGATTGAACTGAGGGCCTTTGCACTGAGCTATATTTCCAGCCTTTATTTTTATTTTTAGACAGGGTTTCATTAAGTTGCCCAGGCTCTGCTGAAACTTAATCCTCCTGCCTCAGCCTCCCAAAGTGCATTTGAAGTACTTTTATATGTGCATCACTGACTTATGAAGGATTTAGTAACTATGATAGAGGGCATGAGACAGGCAAAGTTATTCAACAATCTTAGGTTTGAAACTTTTCATAGAAAAAATAGCATGAAATTTATAATTAATAAATTATAAGTAAATAAAAATAAACTGCTAAAGATACTCTGCTGTTTCTTTTTATTGCTAACAAAATTCTTGCTTCCACCTTCTTCATTGATTTGACTATACATCTGTTCTGTTGTAATTTTTCCTTTGTATAGAATTCCACTATATTTTTTTAGAGTTGAAAGTTTGGCATTTGAAAATTTCCTTACCAAAATATAATTTTCATGAGGCTTTTCTCAGTTCCATGAAGTAGTGTTACAGGAAATAATACTGGACATGAAATATGAAATATTATATCTCCCAACCTGCTATCTGTATGATAGGCCTAGTTCTTGTTCTCTAGAAACTGAAGAATGAGTCCTAGGAACAACAGAGGTTAAGAGTAGGAAGATATCTATTGATAGAAGATCCTGGGGGGCAGGAAGGGTTCCGAGCGGGTAGCCTGGGGAATGCCACTTTACAGAGGAGTTTTACAGGGTGAGATCCATGTGGTTACAATGTGGGCCACAGCCATGAACATCCAATAAGCTTGCAAGTATAGTCACTTAGGTAATGCTGGTCCAATTGGGAAACAAATCACGTAACAAGCATGGATGGAAAGAACAAAGATTCTCCTAGGAAGTGGTGGGTCCAGAGGTCTCTGGTCACCCATATGGGTGGTAGATGTCTATCTAGACTTCATCAGGCCCAGTGTTTGTTCTTGGAGGAAGTATGTGGGTCTGGTCATCTTGTCTTTATCTTGAGGCCTGGTTTTTAGCTGAAGTATCACTGGTGCAGCTGTGGTGTGTTTCATCTTTGTCCTGATCCTCTCGAGGACCTAGCCCTATCTGACTGCCTATAATATTTCTATTTTGCTCATCTATCTATAATAGTAGTATCAAATCTTCCAGCCTTTTCTAAACGGAATTCTGAAATTATTTTACATTATAATGCACCGTATCTGTGAATATATATTCACATTAATTTGAAGTAGTTGCTTTAAAAGCAATTGTTGAGATGCACTATGGTCTCTGCTTCATGTGAAAGACAGATGTGATTTATTAAAATTGATTTAATGACACACTAATTGATTACAACATGCATAATTGGCAGAGTTGGCTGAGAAGCGCAAAGAAGTAGACAATTGGAGTTTCACAACTGAACAAATCAAACTCTCCAAAGTGTGGAAAACATGAGTCAATCAGTCAGATAGAGAGAGGAGAGGGTAGTTGGGTGCCTTGGCCTGGAGGGCAAAAACTCAGAATGTTCACTAGTGCTGGGTGTGGTGCCACATAACCATATTCCCAGCACTCAGGAGTCTGAAGCAGGAGGATCACTGTTGTTGTTGAAGGATAGGATGTCTGCACTGCTCCTCATCTGGAACAAGCAGCTATCAAGATCTTACCAGAACTGTAAACTCAGCACCAGCAATGAATTAATGAGGCAATTTAAAATAAAAGAAGATGGTTTATTTAGAAAAGGACAGAAAAAAAGAAGATAGATAGCTACTCTAGAAGAGTAGGGGGCATCAGAAGTAAATTACTCCCCCACCCAGGACTTGTCCCTGGTTCCTTTCACTTATGACTAGTGAATGTTTTTGCCCATCCCCAATTTGGGCCCCAGGAAATTGTCATCATCTGATTGGCTGTCTTTGATCCTAATCTGAGCACTTCTCTCTATTTCTTCTGGCTATTTGATTCCTTCTTTTCCCTTTGTGATGGATGAGTACATACATGTGGAGAGGGCCTTATAGTAAGGTAGCTTAGAGTTAATGATTAAGTAAAGGGGACATGTGTGTATATGCTATAAAAATATAGTGATATTAAAATGAGATGCATGTGTAGGTATAGATGTGTGTTTATTTTACATACTAAGTAAGAGTCCTTTGGTGGCTGCCCCTTATCTCCTTTGCATTTTCTCAGAGGTGGGTAAGGGGGGCTGGTTTCACTGGTCTTTTATGTTTCTGGCTTTTTCCTTGCTTTGTTACCTCTTTCTGATAAGTTCTTAGGGTAACTGTGTCACTTGGCTCCTCTCTGAGTATAGTTTCTTTCTCCATTGTCTTTCCAATTGCTTTAACTGTAGAGTCTACCTGTAGAGGGAGAAGCTGCTTTTAGTAAATTCCCCATTAATTTTTAATAAAGCCCATCTTTTCCCTGCCTAGAAGCTGCCTTTCTCTACACCATGAGTTCAAGGCCAGTCTGGACTACACAAAGTGAGATGTTGTTTCAAAAGAAGAATAAAGAGAAGGAGGAGGAGGAGAAAGTTTCCTAGCAAGTGATTTAAAGGCTATTATGGTGTCTAAGGCACCACAAAGTTGTAGCATCTGATGCTGTAGAAAACCCAGGATATAGAAGCACAATTTTTTGTAACATAACAATAGAATGTAATACTATTAAGGAAAAAGGATTTCTGTCTGCCTTTCCACCTGAGAATCAGAGCTTTTCTACCATGAAGTACAGCTCCTCAGGAACAGAAGTGGTTGTACCTGGAATATTATGGACACCTGGAGAACTCTGGCCTGTGGTTCCCCAAGAGACCTTCTTCCTTTCTAGATTCAACAAGGACTTGGAGAAGAGGACTGAGTTTCCCCAGCCTGTGTTAGAATCCCCAGGGGACACTTCTCAAGTTTCTCTCTTTTTTTCTGAATGGTGAACCAAATGCTGTGTCCTCCTGTGCCCAGCTCTGCATCTGATTGCTGTCATGCTCTACCAATGTTCTCTAGGAAAATGGGGGGTGGGGTGTTAGTGCTAAATGGGATGATACATGGGAAAGTACAGTTATAGCCAGCTGGGTTCAAATCCTGACCCTGTCATTTACTAATTGAGCAACTTTGGACAAGTCACCTCATCTCTCTGTGCCTCAGCTTTTCCCTCTTGATTATCTTCTGTTTGAAATCAGTGCAGTTTCTCCAGCTTTCTTTTTTTTTTTTTTTTTTGGTGATAGTGTTCTATATCTTTCTTCATCTCTTTAGTCCTAACTTTTTGTTCTTTAAATATAAAGTGAGTTTCTTATAGGCAGCATATGGTTGGGTCTTATTTCAATTTACTCTGAAATTTTCTTAATTGCTATATTTAGACTGAGTGATTTCTATATATTTGAATTAATATGTTGCATGATTATAACTGTTTTTTATTAATCATATTTGCTAGTTGTTTCCAACCTCTTTTGCACTCTATTCTTTTCTGATCTTCTCTGATTTTAATTGGTGGGTCAATTATAGTATTTCTAAAGACTGTAGTAGTTGCTCTCAAGTTTGCAATACACACTTAAATATCTAAGTCCATCTTCAAATAACATAATACCACTTCACATGCAGAACAATCACCTGATGATAGGATATTTCCCATTCTTATGGCATTGCTGTCATATTTTTATTTATCCTTTTTTTTTTTTTTTGGTACCTGGGATCAAACTCAGGACCTTGTGCTTGCAAGGCAGATGGCAGCACCACTGAGCTAAATCCCTGGCCCTATTTATCCATTTTTTATACTCATGTGATATGCGGTTTACTATTATTACTTTTTAAATGCTACATTTTAGATCAGTTAACAAGAAAAAATAAAAGACATTTTAAAATTGAAGATTTAAAGAAAAATCCAGTCCTTGCTCTGACTGACTCCATTTCATCCCTTTAATCTGATTTTTCTTAAAGTAATTTCACCTTCCCAGATCCCTATGGGGGTCCTCTCATTCTGGATGTGGAATCTGCTCTGCAGTCCTGGTGCCAGCAGGACCAGACTTGTGACCAGACCATAGCCTGGTAGGATCCCTGTAGTACATGACCCCCTGGAATGCTGCTTTTGTCCTTCCCTGTTTGGCCCTAAAGCTGTTTTCGGACAAGGGTCTGTCCAAACTGAAGGCAACTTCCCAGTTTCACCACCCCTTTTCCCTGCCAGTTGGATTCTGGAGGTGACAGGTTGCATGACTGTTCCTAATTAGACCCCAGAGCCAGGCCCCTGGCAGAGGACTCTAGTAATAGTGTATTACTTACTCCTTTAGCACTCATGCTTTCTCTTTGTGAAATCATACTTTTGACCTATATTCCATTTTCCTTCTAACTAAAGAACCTGTAACATTTCTCACAATGCAAGTCCACAGGCAATGTCTTCACTCCATTTTTGTTTGTCTGAGAAATTATTTCTCCTTCACTCTTCAAGGGTAGTACCTCTGGATATAAAATTCTAAATGATTGATTGTGTTTTTTCCTTTTCTGCAAGACTTTAGTTATGTCGTTCAAGTTGGGCATTGTTCACATGGTTTCTGATGTAAAGTTTACTATTTTTTTGTTTGTTTGTTTGTTTTGGTTTTTTAAGACAGGGTCTTGCTACATAGTTCAGGCTGCCCTTGAACTCACTAAGTAGCCCAGGCTGGCCTTGAACTCATGGCAGTCCTCCTGCCTCAGCCTCCTGAGTGCTGGGATTACAGGCATGCACTACCACATCAGGCTAGTTCACTGTATTTCTTGTTCCTCTTTGGAGATCTACTTTCCTGGCTTCTTCCCTTGTCTTTGGTTTTCTACAATTTGAGTATGATGTGCCTGGCTGTGGTTTGTTTTGTTATTTATCTTGTTTGGCATTCTCTGACCTTTCTGGGTCTACCATCTGTCATTAGTTTCAGAAAATGTTAAATCACTGTCACTTCAAGTATTCCTCCTGTTTGTTCTCTCTTTTCCTTAGTGTATTCCTCTGCAGTGTACCTACACCTTGTGAAATGATTTCAAAGTCTTGGATGTTCTGTGTGGGTGCATGGATATTCTTTTCCCTCATTGTATTTCAGTTTTGAGACATTTTATCAACGTATTTTCATGTCCAATCATTCATTCTTGCAGTTTGCTTATTCATTTCTGTTGCAGCACCATGATTTTGAGTGCTGGGGCATTTCCACATCTGGTTTTACATTCAGTCTTAGACCAGGTGTGTTGCCTATTGACTAAAGTGCTAAATATATTAATCACAGTTGTTTTAGATTCTTTCTCATTACCTGTTCTGTTGTCTCCTCCAGTGTTTTCCCCTCATCTTTAAGCATGACTTAGAATTTTTCCTTGAAAACTAGGCATAATGTATCAGGTAAGAGAAACTGATATAAACAGGTCTTGAGTGTGAAGTTTTAAATAAATCTGATGATGAATTGAGTTGTATGTAATCTTTGGAGTAACTGTAAATTACAGTGTCAGTGTAAGTACAGCGGCCCCCTTTTCTGTCTTCATCATTCTGTCTTCCCTAAATGCTGCTCCCTAGTGAAAGTTTGCACATCGTGTAGCACCTCTAGTCATCCCCTGTTGTTATTATACTGGAGCTGCTAGATGTAATGGTAAGGTAGGCAGAAAAGCAAGTGCTGTGTAATCTTATGATTAAATCTTTTAGTGAGTTTGCCTTCCTAGGATACACTCTTCACAAGTGTTGTCTTGCTTATGTCCTTGGGGTTAGCCAAGGAATCTAGGAGTTAGAGTGGTATAAATGTCCCCTTTGGGGCGGTGGATTAGGCTCTGGAGAACCCTTTCTCATGGAGAGCAGGCCTTGGTCATAAGAATGCCCTCATCTCATCCTGAGAAACCCATTAAAGTGGAGCCCTCATGCTCCACCCCCCAGGACTGGCTCCCTCCTAGTACTTCACACAGTCTGCAAAATCCAGATACCAGGAAATGTTCCTACCAATTTATGGTTCCAGGGCTACTGCTCTTGGAAAATGCATTTCAGCAGTGATTCTGAATTTATCCACTTTCCTAGACCCATGATGGCAAACCTTTTAGAGATGAGTGCACAAACTGCAACCTAAAACCCACTTCTTTATCACAAAGTGCCAACACTAGAATTGAACCTGAATACTGATGTTTAGTTTAGAAAAAACAACTCAGACATTAACATCTTTTGTCTTAAAAGAAAAACAAATAACACATGTGCTATAGGTTTGCCACCACTGCCCTAGAACTTGTGGTAATAGTTTACTCTGTGGTCTCAGTTCTCTGAGAAAGCCCAGAAAATTTAATTTTAGCTTGTTGAGATTTTTTTGCTTATTGCAAAGAGAGGAGTGATAACTTCTAAACTGTTCATACATTGGAGCTGAAATCAAGTATCCATCAAATCGTTTTTTAAGTAGTGAAAATGTTAGTCACAAATTGGATTATGACCTGGGTTCAGTCAATCTCATTCTTAGCACATTCTTCAAATGAGCTCAACTCGTGTATTTTCCAATTTGTAAAAAAAAAAAAAAAAATCATGAGATGTAACAAAATTGGCATTGAAAATCAGAAGACTGTAGTTATTCATCCTCTCTCTGTAAACCCATTCTCCTTGGAGCCTGTCGCATACCAGAACACAGACATCTAAACAGCTAACTGGTTGATAGAATTGTGCAGACTTGAGAAAGTAAAAAGTAAGAGAAGGGACTTTGGGTCCAATGTTTATAACTGGAAACAAAGACATAGATGTGTAAAGAAACTATGTAATGACTCTTAGCATTATCCCTTCAGCATTTAAGAGTGGGCTGTAATTATGGAGTAGAAAAGACTGTTATGGTTTGCGTCTGGATGGCCCCCCAAAGCCTCATGCAGTCTTAGATGAGGCTTTTTCAGAGGTAGTTGAACCTAGACTGGGTGATACTGGGATTAAGGGTGTGTGATTACTAAATCAGTACACTGATTGGCTTGGCACCACCCTAATCCCAGTAGTCTGGATAAGATAAAAGGGGCAGAAAGGTTCCCTTGTTGCTTTTGCTACCATGTGGACTTGATGAACTGTTTCTCCTCTGTGATGCTCCTCTGCCATGCCACCCTTCCTTGGAGTCAGCTGATTATGGATTGAAACCTTTACAAACTGTGAGCTAGATAAACTTTTCCTCCTTTAAGTTTGAGTGTGGGATATTCTGTCTCAGAAATAAGAGAAAAGTAACTAAGACAAGGGCCTTAGAAATGGACTGGTAAAATTGAATATTTTTACCAGAAAATTTATGATAAAATAAATTGAATTTATTTTGAGAAATTTGGTGGTACAGTTGTACATTGGTTCATGAACACTTTTGTTTGGGAAGAATTTGGTTCACAAATAAAAGTGTTTGGCAATATTTTGTTTTGTTTGGGGACTCTGCACTGGGTGATGAACACAACCTTGGCCATATTTCCCACATGAACATGAATATGGTTGTCTTTTCCAGAATCACGGAACAAATTAAATTCCTCAATGGAGGTACCACTGTTTTTAAACTTACCCTGTTATTCATCTCCTTGTTGAATTCTTGGTCACATGTCAGATAACGTGTGTAGATCCCAAGAGATCCATCCAACTTTGAGTCATTCTACAGACCTAGAAGCATCAGATGGATGCTGGTAACTATAATCTCTGACATGTCAGTACCAAGTAGACCCCAAGAGTTTACTAGAGCTTCTGGTGACCAACTGTCAAGAACCCACTGTGGATCCTAAGAACAGATTCAAATCAGTGTCTCTGTTGGGATCTCTCGGCTCAGCAGGCCTCCTAGAGCAGCTACAGGATGGGATGTGTTGAATGGAAAGAGAAGCCTTCAGTTACAGTATTGGTGAGAATACTCTTTTAGTAGAAACAGAAAGTCCCTGAAAGATAGGAGGCTTCTGGGAACTGCTCTGAGCCACTCATGGATCACAGTCTCATCCTTGAGAATTTGGGGGGAATAAAGGATAGACTACTGTGTTGGAAAAAACAAGAAGATTTTCTCCACTTTCACACCATAATTAACACAGAAGACCTCCGTGACTTCAACAGGTGTGGAGATTTTCCCCATCAGCAAGCAAGCAATCCTGTTGTAGATGCCGGCTGCATGTGCCCTAACCCTGTCCAACTCCCACACCATTTACCGGGAGAGAGTGTCCACTCCCATAGGTGGAAGGCTCTGTCCCCAGGACACCCCCTCCCTTTCAGGTGCCAATCCAAGCCCAGGTTGTTTCACCCGTGCTTCTGCCCCACTGTCTACAGATTGGGGTTCCCAAAACCCCCTCTTTAGGTTCATTCAATCTGCTTGAGCAGCTCAAAGGACTCTTGGAAATGTTTGTATTTACTGATTTATTTTAAAGCATGCTTCAAAGGACACAGATAAAAAGATGCATAGATCCAGGTATGGGAGAAGGGGTGCAGAGCCTCCAAGGCCTTCTCAGGGCCGGGTACCCTCCCTGACATTCCTATGGTCATCTCCCCAACAGCTCCCCAAGCCCTGTGCTCATGGGGCTTTATGGAAACTCCATTGCTTACCAAATGCTCATGGATGACGTGGGGAGACCCAGCAAGGCCTCTCTCTGCAGCACCCCTCCCTCCAGGCTGTGGGAAAGGACCCCTATGAAACAGGGAGCATCTTATGACCTAGTCTTGGTAAATGAGTTTCTATGACAGGAGTGGCCTTGGGGACGAGAAATTCTAGTTTCTATGGCCTGATGTAAGGAGGGAGATGTGAGTGAGAAACTACGGGGGAAACAAAAATATAGATATCAGGATATCACAACGGCTATCTATCTGCATTAATATAAAGTACAGTTTGTCTGAAGGCCAAGAAACTTCTTGAGGTCTTGATTCTATGAACAATGATTCACACTATTTTTAAACTTCCTTCTTGAATCTCAGCTCCTATACTTATTAACTTGGAGTTGTTTAACAACCATGAATCATAATTTTATCTATGGAATGGTGATAACAGCATGTGTTTCATGGGATACTTCTGAAGTTGAAATAATCTCACATCTACAAAGTGCTGAAAAGAATGGAGTATAGAAGCTATCGATAAATATGTGATTTCCCCCAAGTGTGTGCATATATACACTCACAGGTGCACGCCCATGTGTGCGCACACACACACACACAAGCACACGCCAACTGAGAAGCAATCCTTGTTCTTGACGAAGACTACAGATAAACAACATATGACTAAATGTCAGAAAAGTTTCTTTTATTTTATCACAAAATAAATAAAAGTGTGCTAGATATAAATTTCATCATTTGTGGGGAGTGTCACAATGTCATGATGGTTTAAACAATGTTTTCACATATGCACAGTTGCTAGATCATCAATAGTACATTTAATCATAAATTGCAAAATGGAGAGGGACAGGATCTTTGTCTTTTACAAAAGAGAGTTGGGCAACAGGACATGGTATTTTTTTAAATGTCTAAATAATTCGCTTGTGCCTGCCGTTCTGAGTGATGATGAAACCCACATCATTCCCTCCTGCCCCTTCCAGGACGTGAGTCACCCTTCTCGGTGGATCTATGCTGTGTCTGCTGTCCACTGTGACTCACTCAGCTGCCAAGTGGTGAGGTCCACTATCGCAGTCGCGGGGTGCTTGTCTTCAAGTGACATTTATCCATGCAGCAGTCAAAGCTGTGTCACACCCCACTGTCATCGCCACATCATTTCACATCAGCACAAGAAGAAGGTATGTGGAGAGACAGAAGTTGCAATGGGGGGGGTCCCTGACTGCCTTAAAATGAAGTTTTAAAATCCTCAAATTTGTTTTTATTTTTAATCCTAGCCATTGTTGTTTGAGCCTGTTCTTTAAGCTATTGTCCATCTCAGGTCCCTACAGGAAATCATCTCTTCTTGAGAACCAAAGAGGAAACTGCCCCCAGAACACTGGCCCCGGAGGATACAGAGTGGGGAAATCTGGTTGCACACAGCTCTCAGCTCAGCACAGGTGCGAGTCCGGCTGCATCTACATGTGTACAGGTCTTAGCTCTTATCTTCCTGTGAACTGCAATGCTTCTGTGGGTTCCCTGGAAGACAGATTAGCTGTCACCTTCATTTGGCCAAAGTGAAACTAATTCTTTTTTCTTCCCTTTTCTTTTACTGCAGTACTAGGGACCAAACCCCTGGGCCTCCTGCATGCTAGGCAAGCATTCTACCACTGAGATGCACGTCCAGCACCACTTTTCCTTTTTATATCACTTTTCTCTTCTACCCTATGTGGGCAGATGGACAAATCCCATCAGTCAGGACCCTAGATTCAAACTCAAGGAACAAGATCACATTTACATAGCTAATTATAGTATATTATTATCATTGTTCTGTTTTATTATTAGTTAGCATTGTTAATCTCTTACTGTTTCTCAACAATAAATTAAACTTTATCACAGCTATGCATTTCTGGGAAGAAATACCATTCATTCGGGCCTGGGTGCAGTCCTGGTCTCAGGCATCCACCAGAGGCCCTGGAGAACCGCCCTGGGGATAAGAGGCCTACTGTGTTGAAGTCCTGGCCCCAGGATCTCAGAGCTCAACTGTATTTGGAGAAAAGTCTTTGAAGAGAGTAAGTTAAAATGAGACCACTAGGGTGGCCTGGACTGAATCTGACGGTGTCATGAGAAGAGGAAATTTGGACACAGGCAGAGGTAACAGAAAGCTGAGTGCATACAGGCAAAGGATGCAGAGCAGGTGGCTGGATGCTGTGAGGAGCCAAACTGGCCTGCCCCCTGGTCATTCGCTGAGAAGATAGAATCTACTGGTGGAACCACATGGTCTGGCATGTTTTGTTATGGTAGCTCTAACAAAGGAATATAGATTTGATCCTTACAAATACCCATAAGAAATACATAACTATTTTTTCCTTTTCAATTGTTTTATAGAAAAAGAAACAAAAAACCAAAAGACAAAAGAGCTTCACACACCCACAAATACAAGAAAGACAGCTCAATTAAACATTTAGACAAAACAATTGATACAATAATCTTATATAAAAAAAGAAAATTCAGCAGCACATTAAAGAATAATATAATGAAAGCAAGGATGATTCAGATCATGTGTGTAGACTGTACTTGCAGTAGGAAAATTATTGATTTACTTCATCACACTAATAAAATAAGGATAAAATCACATAATAATCTCTTAGACACTGTAAATTATTTTGATACAATTTAGTATCCATTCCTGGTTTTTAAAATATTTTTACTGGGCCGAGGATTTAGCTCAGTGGTTCCACCACCTGCCTAGCAAGTGAAGGTCCCAAGACACAGCCCCGGTACAAAAAAAAATTGACTAAAATAGAAATAAAAATATTTTTATTATCCATACATAGATCAACTCAACAGTCCCCACCTTAATATGGAAAACATTAGATGTAATCACATTAAAGCTGAGAATGAGACTAATTATTACCAACAAGTATAAGTGTCAGCATTAAATGAAGAAATGAGACAAAAATATTTGAACAGTAGGAGGAAAGTTATTAAAAGTAAAGAAATATTTTATACCTTTAAAAAACATGAGAACTGTCAGGCATGGTGGTGCACACCTGTAATCCAAGCACCTGGGAGGCTGAGGCAAGAAGATTGCCTTGAGTTTGAGGTTAGCAGGTACTACTCCATAGTATGTTCAAGGCCAGCCTGAACTACATAGCGAGAGCTTGTCTCAAAAAAAAAATGAACTGTGAGAATTATCTTATAAGCTAGTACAATCAAGGAAACATTTCACTAAGATGTCCCAAAACAGAGTTTTATGTAAAAATTGATGATTTTCCCTAAATAGAATCGATCAATAACCAGTTAGAATATATAATGGAGGAAGATCCAATTTATAGTAATAGAGATGACTTTTAATACCTGTCAATATATTTAATATGAAATGTTCAAGAGCTTTATGAACAAAACATCAAAATCCTATTATGGGGATTAAAAAGACATGAATCAATTAAGACAGTATAGCTTAATCTTGCATAGAAACTCTCAACATCTTAGTGTAAATTCTCTCTAAAGTAAGCTACAGATTTAAACCTATAATGACAAAATTATAACAGATCTTTTTTTTTTCCCCACAGGTCTCACTGTCTAGTTTAGGCTGTCCTTGAACTCACTGTGTAGTCCAGGGTGGCCTTGAACTCATGGCAATCCTCCTGCCTCAGCCTCCCAAATGCTGGGATTACAGGAGTGTACCACCACACTAAACTATAATAGGTCAATTTTTGAAATGGATTAGCTGCATTAAGAAAGCTAAGCAGTCAAAAGACAGAAAGCAATACAGTAGTGGAGTATAACATTAAGGCAGAATTTCTGATCAATATATAAGAACCTGAACTATTCAATGAATGATTCTGAGAAATTGGGATTGGCATATAAAAAATAAATGATTTACACTAAAAGTTTACATGGATCAAGTGTCTAAACATAAAAATGAAGCTGTAGAAGATAAGAAAAGAGGTATTAGTCAGTTTTTTTCTCACCGGAACAGAATACCTGACATAAAGCAACTCAGAGGGAAGGTTCATTTCCATTCATGATTTCAGAAGTTTCAGTCCATGGTGGAAGCTCCAAAGCAGAAACATCATGGCAGAAAAGCAAGCTGAGGAAAGCTGTTTCATCTGTGGCATCCAGAAAGCAGAGAGCAGGAAAGAGCCAGAGAGAAAGGGGCCAGGGACAAGAATTTACCCTACAGGTCACACCTGAGGTGACCTACTTCTTCCATCTAGCTATGAACTCATCCACTATGACGTTGGCACTCCATGATCTAAGCACCTTCCAAAGCCCCACCTGTGAACACAAGAGCCTTTAAAAAAAATAATCTCCAAGTGAAGGCTTCATTGAGTGTGAACAAGGAAAGAGAAACTAGTGACTCCCCAAAACTGTCACCATCAAATAAAAATGGATAAATCCTGCCACACAAAATGCACTAAAAAATCACCATAAATTATTCAAAAGAAGCACTGGAAAGTCACCTACACACAGCAAAGTGATCATTTTCTTTTGATGAGTGGTGGTTTATTTTGTTTAATGCTGTGGACCTTTGGTTGATAAAGAAGTGTATGAGAAAACAAAGGTAAAAACAACGTAGTTCTGGTGACAATCATTAGCTGTGAACATACCATTAAGTTCTGCATTTCAAAGAGAAATACAGACAAAATAAAATGGAAAACAACTTAGAATAAACAGTTCTCATTTTTAAATTTCCTATATGTTAATAAGAATCTGTTGAACTACTACCTAACAAACATGGGTAACATGGTTATGAAGATAAATAGGAATTTCACAAAAGTAAATCACAAATGTTTGCTAAACAAAAAAGATTCAACTTTCTTTTTAAAGAAAGAAGTTCATTTTGCTCCAATCTGAGAAGTAACTGTACTATTCTTTGTTCATACATAAAGCGTGCAACATAAATATGGAGAAATAATTCTCATAATTGTTTCAGTTTCATGACTAATATTTTTCATGATTAAATAGAATTAAGACACAGACACCTACAAGTGGATTTTCCTAGGGGAATGTTCTCTATTTTGCAATATTCACCTCACAATCATCATTCAGTTATGTTGTATGTTTCTTTTTAATCCAAGTGTCATCTGCATTTTACTGGGCCTTAGCCAAGTTCAGGTCATAGTAGCAGGAGAATCTCTTGTTTTTCACTTTTCTGCTCAGCCACCTGAAGTTTTTCTTCATCTTTTTTTCTCCCTCGCTTTCTTACCTCCTATTTCTTTTTCTTTTTCTTTTCTTTTGGAGGGTACTAGAGATTGAACCCAGAGTCTTCATGCTGAGCTACATATCCGGCACCCCCCCACACCCCACCCCCCGCCTCGTCTCTCCTCTGTTTTGAGATAGGGTCTTTCTAAATTGCCCAGGTGGGACTCAAACTTATGATCTTGCTGCCTCAGCCTCCCAAGAGCTAGGATTACAAGCATGTGCCACTGCACTAGGTGTTCTGTCATGGTTTAGCTCTAGATGCCCCTCAAAGACTCCTGTGCTCATAGGTGGGCCTATTGGAAAGTCATTGGACTATGGGGGCTCATGGCTGACTTGCTGTTATGAGGGGGCTTGGCCAGCAGAGGCGGGACAAGGGGCGGGGCATGGAAGAGTGCATCTCCTTCCCCTGTTTTGGCTAACAGGAGGGGACAACCCCCCCATTCCCCAGGTCCCTCTGCCACCCTGTTCCTGCCTGAGCCAGCAGACCACAAACTGAAAACACGAGCCAAATTAAATCCTCCTGCTTTAAGTTGTGGGTGTCTGGTTTTGTGTCCCAGTGAAGAGAAAGTGTTTAAGACATCTTTCTATTTTCTTATAAATTTTTAAAACTTAAAGCATTTCAAAGATTTATGTACTAAATGTATACATACCTAGGAAATTGGAAATTTTTATTTGTTTCCCGTTCTTTTTAACAAAATAAATAATATAGGTGAAATGATTAAACATATGTTTGGTGTGCCAGGCTCTGGTTCTATGTGCCTTCCTTCTATTAACTAATAATTTCGCACATTAATGAATATATTAACTCTCCTGTCAAGGAATCCTCATAACAACGTTGTGAGCGAGAGTCTATTATCCCTATTCACAGATGAAGAAACACAGGTGTGGAGAGGTGAGCAGCTTGTTTGTGAGGGCCTGGGAGACCCAAGATCTCTGGTACAAGGGTCCTTGCCCTGTCACCAGCCCATTTGTCCTGTTGCCTCTTCATTCCCATCCTTCTCCAATTCACAAGCAGCCCACTGCTATAATCACTGTATTCATGAAAAATGTGTAATTGTGGGTGAGTGTATGTGCATGTATTTGTGTAAATCATCACAAAAATGTTCAACTTTTCCTCTCTTTGAAGTTTTTGTTCCCTGTCAAAATCTTCATTTCTAATCAATCTCCTTGAAATAACAGGTATACTCAGTGTTCCTGTTTTTGACAGCTCCAACACGTGGAGACTGGGTTGATCTCTGTTTTTTCTGTAATTTTTTATCCTGTCTTGTTTTTATGTGTGCTTTATTTTTAATTGTGTATTAGACAGTATTTTTGCAGTTGATTGCAAATTAGTTTCAAAATAATTGGAGGCCTAGGATAATTTCACTTATTTTTTGAATATGATTTACATTTGCTTTTAGGTTCATGGGGAGCAGAATTTGAATGTCAGGATGTCATAGATTTCCTTCCATGGCATAGTCCTCTGGGCTCCACTCAGAACAAGGAGCACCAGTTTCTTCTCTCCACTCTGCCACAAGAGGCCATGAACTGTGCATTCCCACCATCCCAAGGCATGTGAGATCTGCTCAACCTTCCAGCCTTCCTCTCTGAATGACAGAGGAACTCAACAGAGGCAAAGGAAGCAAGACAGCAGATACTGGCTGGCTCGTCTGGTTCCGGCTCCTTCTCGGATCTCCTACTCCACAGTCTGCTTCACCCTCAGGCAGATGATGTTTACTTCTGACAGCTTTTCAGGTCAGCATCATAAAGCTTAAAATATTTTAAATTTTGATTCTTATTTCTAATTTCATCCATGATTCTTTTTTTTTTTTTGGTACTGGGGATTGAACTTGTGCCTGTGAGGCAGGTGGGGTGCCCCTGAGCTAAATCCCCAGCCCTCATCCACGATTCTTTAAAACTAATTCATTATTAGTTTTTAGTCTATTTGTTTTAATCTTTCTTTTTCTTGTTAATTTCTCATTTACTGATTTTGAGTCAATGGATATTGGTCTTTTCTTTTTTTTCATACTGAGAATTGAACCCAAAGTTTTCATACTGAGCTACATCTCCAGATCCTTTTTAATTTATTGTTTTTAATTTTGAGACAGTGTCTCACTAAGTTTCCCAGGTGAGACTTGAATTTGTGATCCTCCCACTTCAGCCTCCCAATGTTTGTTTTAAGAACAAAACCTGTTCTTAAAAACCTGCTCCAAAAACCTGTTAGTTTATACTTGTACACATACAATTTGCTAGGGAACCTCTCCATGAGTCTTTCTATGCCATTCTGCTTAGTTTCCAGGAAAACCACTGGTCCTGAGTTGTTTATTTCACACAGGATCTTTCAGTTCAGGATTCTAGGCAGGCCCTGCACCTTTCCTTGATCTATTTCCAAGTTCTGAATTCTTGAATTTGACACTGTTTCTGCCATATCCTGAGAGAATTTTTCCCAGCTACTGAAACCTTGACTGTCTTGTGCAGATTTTCTGGTCTCAGTAAATTTTCTGGCTCAGGCTGGTAAACATCATAGATAAAGAACTTTATGAAGTTTTGTTTTGATCTCAATAATGGCACAAGATTTCCTTGCTGTGTCAAGTAAGAAATACAGCAGATGTATAATGTATGGTTTCATTGTGACAGAGTTGTGTTAGTGGCAAGTGAACACTCACTGAAGTGACACTGTTGAAGTTCCAGCTATTTCACTTTGTACTTCAATGTTTTCAATAGATGGATATTTCATCTAAACTTTTGAATAGATGTGCTTCAATCACATCATAGATAATGAAAGGCAAATTACCAAATCAATGTGCTGAAAAGAAAGGAAGTATAGAACTTTACTAAGGCCAGCCTAATGACAAGATTTGGCTTCAATTGATATTTGAGAAGATTTTTAGATATATCTTTTTAAAATTTTTTTGGTACTGGGGATCAAACTCTGGACCTTGCACTTGTGAGGCAGGTGGCGGCACCACTGAGGTAAATCTCTGGCCCTTGAGAAGATTTTTAGATGTATCTTAGCAGATAATCTTTTAATTTCATAATTTCTGGTGATAATAACTCTAATCACATTATTTTTATTTTGTGGTCTCATGCTAAGAAAAATTTGCATATGAAAAAATTTACATAGATAAGCCATAGGAAAAGCTATAACACATAATTTTAGCTGCAATAATTTCTTTTGCTTCCCCATGTATTTGTTTAAGCTAGAACAAATGTAATCACATAAGTCTGAAGGCAAAAATTTATTGTATCTATATTTTATATCAATGTTCTATTCATATACTTTGAATAGTGTTTTAAAAGTAGTCTGTTATAAACAGTAATCTCTGGTCCTGAACAGTTCAATTCTTTTTCTATTTTTTAAAATATAAATTTAAGAATTGAAAGCAGTAGGAATAATATTCTCCTTGTAAATAAAATGATTGTTTTGCTTGCTTTTAATTTCCTCCATCCAGTATCTGTGACAGCATATTCATTCCTAAGACAAACTGGGGTAGAGGGGATGACGTACAATATTACTGAAAACAGATTCCTTGGCCTTACCTCCTGGAATTCTGATTTTTTAATTTGTTTTGGAGCCCAATAATATGCATTTTAATAAACATCCTGTATTAGGGTTCTCTGGAGGAAGACAAGCAATAGTATGTGATAAAATAATAGTATATAATATGTAATTATGCAAGGGGATTTGTTAGACAAACCTATCAGAGTTGGGAGGGTCCACGATGACCAACAGCATGCTGGAGAGCCAGAGGATCCCGTAGCTGTAGAACAAGAGATCCAGGATGCAGGGACAGGCTCAGCTTGCAGGCCTACGAATTTTGTGCAGAGTTGTGGTGTGAATCCGTGTTGCAGGCTGGTAAAGCTGGAGTCCAGTGTCCACAGGCGATGGCAGAGGCAAAAAAAGAATCACAGAAGTGAGCTCTACAAGCACAAGCGGACTTCTTTCCTCTTCCCTTTCATTGCGTCCAAGGCTGCAAACCTATTATCTGGCCCCATCCACATCAGGGCGGGCCTTCCCCTTCAGTTGGCGGGCCTGCTTGCCAATCACCTCTAGCCCCTCCCAAGTGCTCTTTGTTAATCCCCTGGTTCTCTGAACCAGGCAAGTTGGTAATTAATTTTTAACTGCCAATCCCCCTCAAGAGGTCTCCTCAACATGACTCCTGTACAACCTGGATTTTGAGAACATGAATGCCGAGGCCTCTTTAAGAGCCCGGCAGTCAATGCACAGGAAAAAGCTTCAGAGCATCCACATTTCCGGGAGGTTTGATCTTCCCGTGGCTACTCTCAGATCAGGTTCCTTACAGAAGAACAGTGCATGCTAACAACTATCAACAGTTTCATCCAGGCTACACATAGCAAAGGCAAGTGGAATTCAAAATACATTACCCTGAAGATGGAAATTCACAAACTGTCTCTCTAGACTTAAACATCAAGAACAAGAGCAATTTTTCAAGGAAAATGGCAACACAAAGGTGACTGAAATACAAATTAATTTGGAGAGTTTTAGGACCAATAATGGATTTTAGTTATAAAGTAACCCTGATATATCTGAAGGACATTTCTCAAATATTTCCAAAAGATTAAGTAAACAATGCATAATCAGTAGAATTTATAATTCAAACAATAGATTACGAGGGCATCACTGGTAAAAATAGCACATAAATAGCAGGGACGAAATAACACAAAGTCATGAATCAGAAAAACATTTAGCTGATTTATATCCATCTTAAAAATATTATTTGTTAAATAGGCCAACTTTATTTTTTTGAATTTTAATTAATTTTATTGGCACACTTTAGGTATATAATATAATGACATTCAGTATTAGATATTTGCACCTTTATATAATCTCTCTTGGTTCTTATTTTTCCCTCTTCCCCTGCCCTCCCTTCAACCCCTCTATCTCTATCTATAAAGACTTTGTTTCCATTTTTTCATTTTCTTATATTAATTCCATTCCCTTCTTTAATTTCCCCTACCCCTCCCACTTCTACTTCCCCTTTGCCCCGTTTCTTTCTATTTCACATTATCTATTATACCTTTTA
>NW_004624730.1:1395871-1440084 GCF_000247695.1 Heterocephalus glaber
TTCTTCTGTTGGGTTTCTGTAATCTTAACAATTATATGCCTATGTTTAGATTTTTTTTGATCAGGGCTAGTTGGAGTCCTACATGCCTCATTTATGTGTATATCGAGTTCTTTTTCCCTGCTTGGGAAGTTTTCTGCCATCACTTTTGTGAACAGTTTTTTTATGTCATCTGCGCTCTCTCCTGTTTCTTCATTGACTCCAATCAGCCTTCTGTTATTCTTCTTTGCATTGTCTAGCAGCTGCTGGTTTGATTTCTCATGGTCCCTTAGTATTTTAGAGAATTTTTTTCTTTTCCTGGTCACTAATTGCAATCTTACCTTCTCTATCTGAAATTCTGTCCTCACATTGGCTCATTTTGCTGGGTAATCTTTCAATGGAGTTTTTAATCTCCTGAAAATCTGATTACCTCTGTTTTATGGATTCCATTTGTTTCCCATGTTGGGATTCCATCATGTTGCTCAGCTCCTCTATTTTTCATCTGTTTCCTCTCTAGATTTATTAATTATGTCTTGCAGTATTGGTACAATCTCTGCTGTTATCTGCGAAATTATTTCTGATTTAATTTTTTCCTCATCCTCTTTTGTTGCCAGTTCAGGGAGTCCAGGTGGTTGAGTATCACATTGTTCCATCTCCTCGCCCTTTGGGGTTGCTTTAGGTGATCTGGAAGTCTGGTTTTGAGACTAGTTTAAGTGTCTTCTCATTTCAACGGGGTTGAGGGCATAGGGATGTGTGCTCCTGGCACCTGTGAGGCTCACCTCCTTGGCACTGGGGGCACTGGTATGGTGGCCCACAAGTTTCACCTCCCCTGTGCTGGGGGCAGCTCTGTTCCTCAGCTTTGGGGGTGCTGGTATGGCCAGACCAACTTAAACTTTATGGTGTTAGGATAAGCATGGCTTCATTTTTACCTTTGAGATTTATATTCTTAATTCTGTATTGTGATGTTACTACTTTATCATTATTATTTTCATGTGAAAAGCAATTATTCATTTTTAGGTTTGAAAGTGCTTCTTTATACTAGCATTTTTAAAAAGCCTTTCTATTATTTAATTTATTTTTATTTTATTACAAAGTTGTCTAAAACAAGAAATTCCAACTACTGTAAGTTTTTGTTCTAATAAACTGTAACATGTCTACCAACTCTATGAGACAGTTATGATACAAAAATATGTAAGGTAGTATAGATTGCAATTACAGTGCACAGTGGTTCTGATGTGAGCTCCCCCATCAGAAATCTTTGTCATAAATTTTACCTGTAAGTGTAAATATTGTATTGTATTCCCAATCAATACTAAGGATGAGCAGTGAAATCTTTGATATGTGTTGGTAGCCAGTGCTTTATATAATCAAAAATCTAAAATTGCCATTAACGTATAAGATTACCAACTAATTTTTCACAAATTCTGTGAGTGTAGGACTCATGAGACCATCTGGAAAAGCACACGTACAGTAACCTCTGCCAGGTGGGTTACTAGGTACAATGTTAACACACAGATCCTCCAAGCCAAAAACACCAACAAAGTGTGATACTTTTCTGCCACCCAATACATGTCCAAATGTCTTTGAACTTTTATTAAAAAAAATCAAGAAAATAAGTTGAGTCTATGTGGAAAAGTGAAACTGTATATATGTCTTACTAATCCTCTAAGGTCCAAAAATTTCTACTCCACTCTTTGACAGTCTAAGAAGATGCTCCCTGTTTAAGTCACATCTCATTTATCTAAAGAAGTCCAAGGATGGAGTGTAGCTTGGATCAAGGGCTTAAACAATGCGGTCAGGAACCTAGCTGCTTCTCTCAGGTGTGTTTCATACTGGGGCAGGCTGTTGTGCTGGCATTGATGGCCTTTTGAAAACTTAAGATTTCATTTTGCTAATTTCACCATTGAACCTAAAAGAGGTAAATCCCCCTCCCTCACCCCCAACAAAGAGTTCCAGTGAACATCCTAGGGGTGATTGTCATTGATCTAGTTTTGACCTCCACTGCCTCTCTTTTCAGACAACAGCTGAAATTAGGAGTGAGTGGTCCAATGCCCTGGGGATTAGACCTAGGGCTGGTGCATGGGAACCAGGTGATCTGCAGGTGAAGGGAGACAGTACCCAGAGCAAAACAGGAGTAGTCTTCAGAAGGGCAGGGATGATGAAAAAGCAAAAACAAACAAACCCAAGCATTTCTTATAGCACACCTTTTATTTCCCTGGCCACACAGACACAAACTGATGAAAAAAGCTCCAGTTCTGATGAGGTGTGAGCCAGATCCGAAGGTTTCCCCTCTGCTCTAGGAGGCCCTCTTCCCTCCAGCAGATGGATTCAAGTCTATGGACAGCATGCATTAGCAGAATCATGAATGTGCCCAGCCGACCTGGAGAGTTTACACCCTGACAGTTATGTGCCTCAAGCTCAAGAGGGGACCCCAGTATACACTGTGTTTAGCTCTCTTTATTTCTTACAGTTTTTCTTTTGTTTGATGGTCCTTTTTCTGTACTGAATGTTCTGAAGCAGTTCTCCTTGCTCGACCATCTACAGTTTGGGCTTACTTTGTTAAGTTTGGATACCGGGAATTAAACTATGGGTCTCATTCTGAGCACTTGCTACTTCTAAGCTACACTCTCAGCCCTGTTCTGGCTAATTTTCTGCCAGTATAGACCACTGAAGGAAATAAAACTGCTTTCTTCTGCATCATTTCAGTTGTTTTGGTTCCAAGTAAGAGTTTTCTCAGAGGATTAAAAAAAGGAGGGAACTAAATTATGAAAAAAGGAGGGAGAATTGGAACTCTTCACATTACTACAGAGAGTCAATAGTATTAAGATGCAAACTACGTTGGAGGATTAGCTTATTAGAAGAAAAACAGTCATATGGGCTTCTATTCATTTATAGCTTGGGAAAGAACAAACAAGATGATGATAAGAACTTTCATCCACAGTAATATGAGGGATTGGAATTGTGTCCTTGGCACTCTTGCTAAAATTTCACTGGAGAAATTTGAGTTAGGATAATTCTCCTCCCCAAGGTCTTCAGTGCCTAAGTAATCACAATATTTCAAATACTTAATAATCATAATTAAAGTTGAGGCTAAGGTCCAAAAAAGGTGATAATTTCAAGAGACAGCTCTGTTTTAATGCTCATTTTGAAAACTTAGTTTATTCCAACATAAGGGAATGGTTTGCACATGACAGGAATCCTGTGTTTGTCTATGTGAGATTCCATCTGAGAGAAACGCTAGATGGGTGTGAGAGACTTGAGCGGAATGGTGTGCACCCCAAGCACACACATGCACGGCACTCACACCCGTGCACCAGGTGCCACGCTGGTCCCATCTGCTGCCTCCTCACTCCATGCAGTGCCACTGTTTCTCCCACCACCATCTGACAGTCACCCACAAGCCACTGCTCTGCTCGCACCCACTTGCCCCAGCCAACTTCTGGTCTTTGTCAAGATAAAGGGCCATATTTATTGGATTATTTTTGTCTGTCTCAGCCATCTATAATGTGTAAGATCATGTCGCCATTTTTACTGGGTTTCCTTTTGCTTGTTTTTAATGTGTTACTGATGATGTTTTTAAGTGTTTTCCCCCAACCTCAATCTTCCAGTAAGCCCTGGGGTTTTTTCCCCTTAGGTGTGCAGTATGATAATTTCTAGAAACAACCTCCGTATACTAAAATTGACTCTATGGAAGAGTTTCAAATGATTAGTAATTATAATAATAAGTAATATTCATTGGGTGGCCGCTGGGTCTATATACATTAGCTATCTGAGTTAAACTGATCCTAAAATGATCCCACTGGGTCTTGTAAGGGTTAAATTATTCATCTTCAATCACAAGTGTAGAAAAGAGTTGGAGTTAGAACACGGACCCCACATCTAACAACATGGGTCACAGTGCAACCCTGCTGAGTGCGCCCCGTCCAGTGAGGCCAGCACCAGAGGCTCACCTGCCTCTCACTAAGGAAGACCACAGGGCCTGGAACCGGACAGCCCTGTGGTCAAATACAAGCTCTGCCATGTACCAGAGGGGTGTCCTGAACAAATAACTTGGACTTTCTACATTTCAGTTTCCTAGAAAGAATAGGGGACAACCACAGTAAAAAAGCTGACATTCATTGAGCACTTATTATGCTCAAACATTGTATGAGGCACAGATATCCTCTTCCTACAAATGGCAAATTTTTAAATTTAAATTTTACTTTTTCCCATTCCCTTCTCCCCTCCCTATGTACAAAAGCTTTGTTTCCATTTTTCCTTCTATTTTCACTTTTTTTCTTGTCCCTTAGTTCCTTTCTCCCTCCCTCCTCCCTTGCTCCCCTTCCTATTTGAACATTTTCTTCCCATTTCCCAATAACTATTATACATTTTAGTCCTTTTTTCCACTTTCAGTTTCTTACACATGTATGTCCGATTTATTTCACTTACGAATATGGTCTCATGGTTCATCCGTTTAGCTAGAAATCTCTGAAACTCATCCTTTTTATGGCAGAGTAGTACTCCATTGTATAAAAAACCCACATCTTCCTTATCCATTTGTCAGTTGATGGGCATTTGGGCTGTTTCTAAGATTTAGCTATTACAAACTGTGCTGCTATAAACATGGGTGTCCATATATCACTGTGGTGTGATGCTTTTAATTCTTTTGGGAAGATACCAAGAAGAGGAATAGCTGGGTCAAATGGAACCTCTAGTTTTAGTTTTTTGAGGAACCTCCACACTGATTTCCACATTAGTTGCACCAGTCTACACTCCTACCAACAGTGGAGAAGGGTTCCTTTTCCCCTACAGCCCCTCTAGCAATTTTTATTGGTTGATTTCTTGATAGCAGCCATTCTTTGTGGAGTGAGATGGAATCTCAGTGTTGTCTTAATTTGCATTTCACGAATGACCAGTGATGTTGAACATTTTTTCATATATTTATTTGCTGTTTCTACTTCTTCATATAAGAAGTGTCTTTTCATTTCAGATGCTCTACAAATGGCAAATTTTGATCTTAGAAAAGGAATTTGATGAGGAGAGGACAGGAAGGGGCTGGGCACGCCTGGAGCTAAGCCTCAGAGGGTTAAATTCTAGACGCTCTTGTTAACCATGATTTGCCATACTCCCAATCAAACCTTCCCCCTGGCTCTTGGCGGGTTGAGGGACACTGTGTATGTACCCTTTTCTTAGCACTGTACCCAATCTATGCTGTGAATTTAAGGAATGAAGTCTGTTTTAATTGTTACCACTGGAACTTAGCCAAGAACATTAATAATCATAACGTGTGGCAGAATGAATATATCTCTGGAAAGGTTAATAGAAAAGCATGCTTAGGGCGTTCAAAGGAGGAAGCCATGACATCTGTAAGTAACACATTCTTCAAGAAGGAGGCAGCCCTTGATGAGGGAGGCTGACACACAGACAAGCACCCCAGAGTCCCCCAGGGAGCAGAGTACCCTCCTTGCCAAAGGGATGATGGCAGGGCAAGGTGGGAAGAGTGACCACAAAAGCCTAGGAGAGCCTTTTGGTGTCCTTACTAAAGGGGAGCACAGGGCAGTCAAGATCTGTCTGTATCGTTCTGAGAGGCGACCTGCCAGGGTGGTGTGCTGAGAGGGCAAAGCTGGCCAGGGCTGGAGCAGAGAGTGGCTGGGGGTGTGGGCAGGGCAGAGTCTGAGTCAACAGGTGCCAGTCTGCCAGCTTCCAGATGAGTCTGGGTTCTCCTGAGAGTGCATTCCTGGGCTACTCTTTGATCTGAGTCTTTCGCGGGAGGAGAGGTTTGCGGTACAACAGGGCCCCCTATAGGCACCTTGGTGATTAGCTTCATTAGAATTTAAATGAGCAAAGATCTTAAAATTACCCATGAACCAAGTTTGCAGGCTTAGAAAGGAACCCAGAATTGGTGGTCTGAGATGCGGAAGCTGGCTAGGTGTCAAAGACACAGTCTTTGATGTGTGAGCAGATAAGGGCAGTGTTTTATATCTTTTGTTTTTCAAAGGAAGCTAGATATTTATAGTAAGACATCTCGGTTTCTAAATGTGGGGTTGATTTAAATCAAACATCATGAGAGTCATCAGAGATCTGTGCTCTGGATCTGCTTATAAGCTTCAGGCTTTCAACACACACCGTCCCACCAGTGGAGAATGTGGAGTCATCTTCAGATTCTAACTTCTCCACTCAACAGACTGTCAGATCCAAAGGGCCACACAGGGGTAAGAGCACACTTGTATTAGAGCACAGATCATCTGACTGTCGATCCACTGCATAGACTTTGAAAGTTGTCTTCAATTTTTACCCTAAGCTCAACGATCTGCACTCTCTGTTTCTCTCCAAAGCCCACACGGGGCCAGTGTACAACAAAAGAGAGGAGGGAGTTACTGAGGTCTGACTGCAGATAGGAAATTCACCTGTGTGCCTCACACCTTCTCCTGTCACCACTCTGGCCAGGTGTGTCCCAGTGAGGTCACACAGTGCCAGAGAGCCCTGTCCACCCAAGGTGGGGTATTCTGGTGTGTCCCCCTCATGCCCAAGTCCTGAGGACACAGGTCAGAGTTTACTGACAGCTCAAGGTCTCTGCATCTGCACTCAGCCCTGCAGGCTCCACCCAAGGGATGAAATGCATATCTTAATCTCCAGATGACAGCGGGAAATTTTTGTGGTTGAACCATGACAAAGGTTGTTTTATATATTGTCAAGGAAAGAATTTCCCATCTGCATACGGATCAGATCACTTGGGTACATTGCTAATTTCACAAAGAAATTAACTCACAACATGAATATTTTCCCTTTAAATATTGTGAGGCATTTTGGACTCCTCTAGAACATAGAGGAGAGGCTTTGGAATTGGATCTACCTGGTTCTTGTTCTGGCTCCACCACTTAAAAACCATGGGATGCTGAACAAGGGAATTGCCATCGCTACACCTCAATTACACACAGGTGGGGATTAATTAAAATGATGTGAACAGTATTTTCAAAAAGCATAAGTGCTCATAAATGGTAGCTGTTACAGTGTTGCTTCAAATCAATATATTTTTTGCCATTTTAAAGATCTAGAGATGCCATTCTTTTCAGAAAGATACGAAGCTTCATTTTGACATCTTCTTAGAGGCTGAAAGCACTATTAGTTTGGTAGCTCCTTGGTCTGGGCCAAATTTCAATTTAGATGAATTATGCTCCAATATCTGAGACATACAGATGACAAAGAAAGGCCATGAGGTGTTTGGATAAGACCTGACTAAACAGCTCAGTTCTCCTTGTTATCATATAGTCACATTCCTGTGTTGTGGAGTGTTTCTTCATAAGCTGCAGGTGTTGCCCACAATCTGGAAAGTACATCACGTTAGTCTGGGCAGAGGAGTCAAATACTGTGATGGGACACTTCATTTTTTATTTAACATGATACTCTAGTCTCAAGGTTTAGCCTTGGGATCCTTAAGAAACTGATTGCTCAGGCTCTTGTCACTCTGGAGTAGGCATCGATTGGTTAACTAACTAGCAGAAGTTTCATACCAAATTTGAAGGGTAGGCTTCTGAATATGCTACTGAATAGACCTGCGCTGAAGCTTGGACAGAGATGTGGACTCATCCCGATTAGCAGTGCCAGATTCTGACAAATTAAATTTCAACACTTCTAGTTCATCTTGGCAGGTGCTCAGACCTGATGTCATGGAGCCATGATGTAAGCCAGAAAGAGTGGTATTTTGCAATAGATTCTGATAGCCCTTCCCAGGAGTGTGGGCTGCAGAATATCAATATTTACATTGCACTCAGAAAGCAGGACACATTTTGTAAGGCAGAGAGGTTAGATGGCTTCCTCAGAATCCTCTGCATATGTGAATTCTTCTTGTGTTGAACATCAAAAGCTTACATTTCTGGTATCTGTCTTGTTAACACTAAGGCAGTTTTTTCAACTAAATATAATGAATGGAAAACTTATTGATGTTATCACAACAGACATGTCAAAATCAAAGGATTAGACCTGCACTGAAACACTAAAAATGGACTATGTTACAACTTTACCCTCTGCAAACTTAATGAAAACATGGCTATACCAAAAGGTAATTTGGGGAAAGAAGATACAACGATAAGCAGTTATAACTCCTTTTATGTACATTCACTGGCTCAGTTATGGCAGAGACAATGGTGTTCGCCCCCACCCCATCATGCTCCAAAGTGCTAACCAGTGATTCACCGGTGAATACTGCTGGCATAAGAATGTGCTCTCAGCAAATTAAGGGATAGACATGGGGAGGAGACAAAAAGGGGAGTGAAAGAAGTTGATGGATTCCTTGGGTAGTTTGATTTAGTCAAAGATGCCAGAAATATGTCATCATTTCATTGTTACATGATCCACTCAACTTAATCACCCTTGATTGATAGCTGAAAGTGCAGTTCTGATGCAAGGACTAACTAGTTGGCTCTTTTCAGGGTCATATTGCATATCGGAAAAAAATAGAAAATGAAACCATGTGCAGCCCATCTTGTAGTGAAACATTTTCTCATCAAGTCCCGCATACATACACAAGCACTGCCAGATGTGGCCCGGCTCCACTGCAATGCGCCAGATTCCTCCTGCAAACTTAACCCTGGGCATTAAAGATGATTCAATCTTGGGGTCACAGGATGATTTCCTGTGACAGGCCATACACCAATGGCTTTCATGAGCTGTACTCTGTGTCTGGACAGTCTCCCTGAGTCGATTTCATACTGTTAATGAACATTCCATAGGTACACAAAATTGAGTATTATATTGTTTTGGTTAACATTTTGATTTAGAAACCTGGGAATTTTAATTCTTTGTCAAATGTTCTAATTTCAATTTATTGTGTTTAAAATTGGCAAACACTGACACCAAGTATTCAGGACTGGCTGTGTGTATCCTTTGCAGACTCCATCATTAATTCTTCTCTCCCTCATTAGTTAATTAAAAGCAGGCCTTTACAGTTTCTCCCCGACTCTCCCAGGTTCTTTTACATCTTTTTGCAATGTCCAGGAAGTGCATAGCTTTCTAGGTGTGGCTGCAGGAGTCACTGGAAGGAACGTTCCCTCCCCACCCTCCTGATGTAACCTTTACAGAAGGTGGAGGGCACCAGAAAGTGCTGACAAACCACTCATCTGCATTAAATTCTTTTTGAAGGAGAAACAAGGAAAGGAAAGTAGAATGTACACCTTTCAAAGGGCTGAGGAAAACCTAAAGTTCATGGAAATGAAAGGCTTGTTACCAGACTATGGATATAAGAACATTCAAGTCTGGCCCTCTTTAACCAAGCCATCATCAAAAGTGCATCAAATTGGAAAAAAAAAAAAAAAAAGTAAAGAAGAAAAAAAAGAGTCTGTCGTTTTAGATTGACTCCAATAAGAAAAATGGTAGCTGTTAAATTTCTTTCATTTCATTTAAAATAAATTACTATTTTACAAAGGGAACACTAAAATCTACACCTAAGATTGATAGTCAGTGGTGTGCTTTGGGGCTGGAAGTGACGCTGGACATGGAAGTATGGGGAATAATCTCACCTGAGGCACACACATCATTGTTTGCTTCTCCCACTATCAAAGTTTAGAGGTACAAGGGTTTTATAGAAAATAAATCCAAAGCCCAAAGAAATTAAGGAACTTGCACAGACTATTTGAATTATATGGCAGAAATAGAATTGATTCTTGTTTTTTTGTTTGCTTGTTTGTTTGGTTTGGTACTGGTAATCAAACTCAGGACCTTACGCTTGCCAGGCAGGTGCAGTGTCACTGAGCTACATCCCTGCCCCTCAGAAATAGAATTAAAAAGGAAGGAATTTGATTCCCCGTAGTTTCTTCTACCACTGCTTCATTTTTCCTCTGTCCAAATCTGTTACAAGGGTTCAGAAATACAGACGTTTCCACATGTTGTTAACTGGTGAAAAAGTTCCTTTATCTAGTTCTTCAGTTTCTGTTTCATGACAATTGTAGATTTTTCATCATTAGGATAGTCCAGGACTTCAGTCCAAACGGACAGCTACCTGGTAATTCCACCATCGCTGTGGAGGAAACTGTTCAAGAGGAAGTGGCAAAGCATTATGGGAGAAACGGGCCGAACAGAAAGCTCCATGATCTATACAGAAACACAAGTGCTCTGCTTGCTCTGGACTTGACATCTGGATAGCTTTCAGGCCCCAGAATCTCTTTAGCTTATTCCATATTTCCAAGATAAAGGCTGCATGGTGTGGTCACAAGCTGGGAGTGGTTTGTGCTTCCCTTGGGCATTTCAGTTTCTTTTCAGTGGCTCAAGACCCATACTCAATTCGCTGGAGGTACTGTAACACTGATCTCATCCTAAAAGTTGACACTGAATCATTTCAGTACCATGAAAGCAGAAAGCTTGGGATTAGGTCCTGGGAGAGCACAGACACAAAGCTGGTCTACAGAAATGATCCACAATGGTGAGTAGCAAGCACACGAACAGCTCATGCTTGGCACTGCTTTGGTCTGCTGTGAGGCTGAGTTATTACCAGGAAGAGTCACCTCTGACATGGTCAGAAGCATGGACAGTTCTTCTGCAGTGAGAACAATAGCCGCACCACATACCCACAGAGGGAGCAGGCACTTGAATTCTGCCCTTAGAGTTTGTGCACTTGGCTCCACGGCACCCAAGGGTGGCAAAGTCTGGAAATGAGTGTTGAATTTTATCCGATCACATCACTAGGATCCCAGCTTCCATCATTTTCAAGTCTAGTAGGTTTGGCATTTTTTCATTTGATTTCAATTTGAGGCCCATAGGTTTTCACAAAAGACTCAATGACGATGTCTTCCAAAGGCCTCACAGTGGTTCTTTTCCTCCAGAACACATGTTGTAGGGAGATTTCAGGTTCAGACACCTAAAAGAGAACAGCAGTTTCACACTGATCACTGTGGATTCACCCATGCACTGTTGTAGTGGCTGCATGTGGCACCTCACCCAGTTCCCCTCCCTCATGACTGTGGCATCCGCAGGCTCACATCCTTCTCCTGAGTTGCACCCCTCACTGTTTCACATCCCACCAGGAGAGTTCTGGGAGATCACACCCCAACCCCACCCCATGGGCTCTTGTGGCTCACGACTGACTAAATCTAAGACTGCTCTTCTATTGGAACAGGCCAGTGACACCATTCATACCCTAGATCTTATGTGCAACTGGGCAGAGGGTCAATTTCAGGCCCAGCCACACTGCTCCTCTACCTGCTTTCCTTCTGCTATTACAGGTTGAATTATGTGGCAGAAACATAATTGCAAAGGAAGGAACTCAACTCCCTAAGATGGTTATTTCTGCCACTGCTCCCTCACCCCACCCCAGGCTCTGCTCCGGGAGCCTGCCCTGAGGCAGGCTGTGTATGTCAGGTGGTCTTTCCTGCACCTCTTCCTCTTCTCATTATTATTTTTGGTCTCTTCAACAAATGTGCACTTGATATAATACTGTATAGGTTCGATTTTCTCTAAGATTAGTTGTTAAGCAAAACAAACTTTTCTAGATTTGGACAGGCAGTTTTAGTCATTTTGAAAGTGACAACTTACTAACAGCAAGGGGAATGTATTTGTATTTTTAAAAATTAATGTGTCTCAATTATTTCCTGCATTTTTCCTACTTACATGGACTTAGGGAATAATCATGAACGTGGAGAAACTAGAAATAAGTAGCTTATACTTATTTGTAGATCAAGTTCATCATCTTGAGGTTTAGTAGTAGATGATATTTTCCGAAGATTCCCACAATTGAAGTTTGGGGAGAAAGCAGTCTGTGTTTGCCATACATTTTCATTTAACACTCATTTCTTGAGTTTTGTTTTTGCCTAACAAATATTTACTCTGTCTCTTATGTGTAAGGCATAAAATTAGACGCTAAATATATAATCACAGCAAGACATGCTTAGTTTTGAATTTCTTGGGGCCTGCTGTCTCCTTTTTTTATAATTTTGACTTAGGCAGACAAAAATAGGAGGGAAATTGTGAATTTGGAATATGCTACTGGAATCCTATTACCATTTTTCTGGGTTTATGAGAAAAGAAATAAAAATATTATGAAGGAATCTCTCAGATTTACACTGCTTTTTTCATTAAAAAACTATTATGACCAGGCCTGGTAGGGGCTCAATAAGTATTGTCAAATGAACACATACAGACTGACTTCATAATTTTTCTTTTTCATACCTCTTTCTTATGTAGCAGTAAAAAACAGCAAGAAAACCACTTAGTAGTAGTCCAACGCCAATCCCAACTGCAATGTATTTTTCATAAGAATCCACAGCATATGAAGTTAAGGTCAGGTGCTCACACCTTTCCCCAGTATAACCAGTGTAACACCTTTAAAAAGAGAAGAGGATAAATCATTATAAACTCTTTGATAGAAGTGTAAAAATAATATATTTCAAAGAATAAGAAAAAAATAGGCATGGAGTTGCACCTGTAACCCCAGCACTCTGGGAGGCTGAAATAGGAGGATCACAAGTTCATGCCCATCCTGGGCAACTTAGCAATTCAGTTAGACCCTGTCTCAAAGACAAAAATAACAAGTGCTAGTAAGGCAGCTCAGGACAAAGGCCCTGGGTTCAATCCCTAGTACTCCCTACCCCACCCCATAGAAAGTAATTTAAACTAAAGAGGCAAATACTGGGGGGGTGTTTGTGGGTTTTTGGGGTTTTTTTTGGTATCAGGGATTGAACTGTCAAGCAAACTGAGCAAGTCAGCCATTATAAAAATGTACCTTAGTTATTTCAGAACTTTAGATTCACAAAAAGCTTTTTGTTTTAGACTGTTAAACTTTATCCTAAACAATCCTGTGAAAACTAGGAACCACCTTTTCATGTTAAAAATGCAGATCTACCAACCTGGGAATTACATTTTTGAGTAATGGGAATTAAGTAGTTTAGGAAAAGACTCCTAAGATATTCAGGTTCAAGAGGGCTGGTAAGTTATGTCCAGATCAACCACCATTTCTACAAGACAAAGAGCGGAATACGGAGGCCACTGCTGAAGACCCAGGCAGAGAGCCCCTTCTGCCTGCAGCCTGGGTAGGCTCTGCATTACCTGCAGATGGCCTGGTCCAGCTCATGGTGGAAGGCACACATGCCATTGATGCAGTAGCTGCTGTGGTCTTCCAGGCAGGGGTGTGAGAACCTCAGGGCAATGGGTCCTTCCACAGAATCAACTACGAAAAGGAGATACATGTGAATGGAGGAAGCGTGTCCAGCTTTCATGATAAATTGTCTATTGTATGTGAAGAGACCCTTAATATGAGGGTTTGGGGGAGCGCTTGGTCCTTTGGACTACTGACTCCTTTGGCAGGGTTGGGTTCATGTCTTCTCTACAGATCATTTATTAATCAGAGCATGGGATGGGTTGATAACTGGTCCACCATTTAGAAGTCACACTGCAAGCATGGAGGCAGGTTTGCCAAAAGGTGGCAGCATTGGCTCTGGGCTCAGCAGGTCATTTTGAGCAGTGCTCAGAGTGAGTGCTAATAAAGATAGCAGTTTTCACATCATCTCTGCATTTCCTCCCCTTACACTCTGTAGTCAGTTAGCAAGATTTGGATTTACACCAATGGGATAGTAAACTTCGATCTTTTTCCTCCCAGTGGAAAGAGTGATGTGAATTCCTCCCCGAGGTGCTAGTTGAAAGAAGACAAGTTCCCTGATGACTTCAGAAGAGGGCTTGCTGTGACCCACACAAGACACCAGACCTAGCTGATGATAATACCTTTGAATAGCAATTAAAGTTTCACTCAATTAAGTGGTACTATGAAGCAGTGGTAGAATCTGTGGACTTGGGATTTTTATTTCTAGCTCTAACACTATGCAAATAGTCAGTGCGGAATGTAACTTTTGGAGTCAAATGTCCAGAAACCTCCTATGGGAAGCTCTTCAGGAAAGGGTGTTTAGGCAAATATAGTTTTAGGAGGCTGCTCAGGATCTCTGGTGTACTGAAGACATACCTGTCCTGTCTTTGGTGTTTACACAGAGGAAAGGCGTTTGTGTAGAACTGGAGAATTGATTCCTTTCTTTATTTTTTATTTTTTAATTTTATTTTTTGGTACTGGGGATCAAACTCAGGACCTTGCACTTTCGAGGCAGGCGTAGTGCCACTGAGCTAAATCCAGTGCCCCTTTTTGGTATATTTTAATTATGAATTCTTAAATTTTTCTCAATCAGAATTAATGGCATTTTATTTTGTCATTGCTATAGATAATTCTAGCTCTTCATTATGGCTATTATGCTGTAACACTGTATTTGCCTTGCCAAAGGGGTTAAGATGATCCTACTTATTTGCTTTTAGAGAAAAACAGATAAAGGTATTCTTCTTTATATTGAAAATGCTAAATTTTTAGGTACTAAATTACCAACAAGAGACTATGTTGTACCTTCACTTACTTTTTTTTTTTTTTTTTTTTTGGTACTGGGGATAGAACTCAGGTCCTCAGCTTGCAAAGCAGGCGCTAGAACCACTGAGCTAAATCCCTGGCCCTATGTTGTATCTTCACTTTGAGAGGACACAATTTTTTTTTTTTTTTTTTTTTGGTACCGGGGATCGAACTCAGGTCCTTGCACTTGCGGGCCAGGCAGCAGAAGAACCACTGGGCTAAATCCCCGGCATGAGAAGACACAACATTACTTTAAAATCCACATTCATTTTGTTGAATATGGCATGACAAATTTATCATCTTAATAATTCTGAGGCAGTGAGAGTTTTCCACTAGAAGCCATGCTGAATTCTTTTTAATTTAAACTGAACAAGTAACCAAGCCTGAAACAAGATTTGCTAGAAAATGTGAGGATTAAAAGAAGCCATGTCCCAAGAAAGCATATGCAAGAAGGACTCATCCTTCCCCTTTGAAAAATATTAGTTATAACTTTATGAAAATTTTTCTTAGATGCTGGTGTCATATTTTTAAGAATATAAACCAAAAGGAGGAGCTAAAGTTCTCTACTAAGAAAGCAAAGGAAAAATAGAGGTGACACACTCAGTCCCTTTTTTCCCATTCCTATTGTGAGCAATTTGGAAAATTTTATTTGCAGGAAGGTAAAAGCTAGCACTGGGGATCATGGTATGCCATCCATCACATGTGGAAATCACACCTCTCTCATCTTTCTACAATATTACTGATCATATTCTAATAAAAATGTTCCTGCTTCACTGAAAAGCTCAGAAAACATGAAGAAGTTGGCTAAAACTTATTTTAAAGCTCACACTGATTTTGCTTTGCAGATTGATACTTAAAAAAAATCAAGTGGGCAAAATATTTTAAGCTGCTTAAAATGTTTCCTTTCTGGTGAAATGAAGAACGGTTAAGTATTACTTCATATTTGGAAACAAAATATTTGACCTGATCTTTTGTTTGCTGGGCTCTGAGGACAAAAATCTGGTTGCCCCTGTCACACTACAGGGCACCACACGAAGCACACTGTGCGAGCCCATGAGAATCATCACCGCTCAGGCACAGGTCTTGACAGGCAGCAGGCTTTCTTTTCCAAGGTTGCCCCAATTCAAGCAGGTTTGAAAGCAGTGTTGACACTCAATAGCAGTCAGAAGCTACTAATAATAGTAATAATAATAAAATAGGAAAGAAGATAACGCATCACCATCAACAACAAAAACTGGGCATCGTGGTTAGGAAATGGAGCATTGGCTGAAACAACAAAGGTCCCCCAAAAACAAACAAGAAAAAGACCTTTCCAAAGATGAGGGGAATTGCTTGGTTGCTAAGTGTGTAGTCACAGATGGCTATCTTTCTGTCATCGAGAATGCCACACAGGGCGGGGAACCATCACAAGGCACACGGTTCCCAGCCAAGCCGAGAGCCAGCAGGAAGAGCACTTGTCACACGCCGGACAGCCACTGGAGGCAGCTCTTTTGTCACTCGTTTCGCTTCCTCTCTCGAAAATGGCATTTTTCGGCTAACACATCTGTCACTTCAACTTACACCATCTTGCTAAATAAAAGGGCTGATAATCTAATAAAATATATACTTAAAAATTTCCACCATTGCTTCTATCACAATCCAAATTTCTGACAAAGGTTTTAAAGAAGACACTCGGAATATCAAGACGGGGATACAGTACCTTGGGTCTTGTTAGCTGTCCTGTTGCTTTGGGGGGCTGTGCCTGGGGATGTCCTGGTCCAGTCGGCCTCAGTGGTCAGGGCGGTCAGTGCTGCACAGAGGGGAGGGGCAGCCTGAACAGGTGAGCCTCTTTCCAGGTAGCAACAGTGGACCCAGTTATTCTCATTCTGTTCATTCCCATTTTCCATTCTGTTTTTAATTTATTACATTTGAACTACAAAACCTAACAAGGGGAGTTTTCCAGCTGTTTCTCAGCTGTTCCACTGACTACATTCTAATTATAAGAAATAGAAACACAGTAATTTTTAAGAGAATGCAAATACATTTACACATCAATTAAATTAAAGTACTTCTCTACTGTACTACAGTGGGAAAATGCTATCAACATTCTTTGTAGAAAGCAAACATTTTGGGAGTTCTTAAAAAAAGATGAATCAAAATATTTCAGTAGAGGAACATACATTTCCTAAGAAACTAAATTACCCCACAGATTCCTTGCTGTGATCTTTGTTGTGAGCAGCTGGGCAGCTTTTCTCCTAATTCAGATAAATTAAATTCCATTTACAGTTAACACTGACACAAAGTTAATTAAACAAAAAGGAAATGACCTACCATTGAAGAAAAGATAGACTGACACTGGAACTCCCAGAGCCATATCCTATGGCTGCTTAACTTTCTTTCTCCTATCCTCCTAGACTGCTGGGTGGCAGGTTTTATTGAGCTCTGCACCTTTCTTGCATTTATATTTCATGATGCGTCATCTGCCAGTTCTTACCAATCAACGAAATATGCATTTCTGGCAGCAGCATGAAGGCTCCAGGCACTCCCGCACTTGTTTAGGATGCCTGTGTTACCTGCCAGTGTGATCCGGTTTCCTTTGAAACACTGGTTTCCTGTTACCTGTGGGCATACTCGCGTCTGTGAAAGTTCTTAAAACAACAGAAGAGAATAGGAATTGGGAAAGGTCCCCTTAGTGTGAAGAGAACCATACAAATAAGCTCTGTTGACAGCTTCCAACAAGAGACATTTGCAAATCAGGAAATGATATAAACCTGTGAATAAAACCAGCCCTAATACCCTAATCAGTTACACTCTCTTCCTTACAGACAATTGCCCTGCAAGACAAAACACTTTGTCAGTGTAGCTGTAGGGGAGAAATTAAATTCATGTAAAACCAGATTTAATATTACATGTGGGGGCTGAGGAAGCAGCTCAATGGTAGACCAGCTGCTTAGCATGCAGAATGCCCTGGGTTCCAGCTTCAGGGCTGCTATAAATAAATTTTGTTTTAGATTTTGTTACTTAGATTCACTTTTGACAATTGCTGTAAATATAATTATTTTCAGTATTACAACATTTACCTTTCTGTCATACTGCCATTTAATATTTTTCTGAGTAAACAGAATAATGAGCTGCCAAGTTTCACAAACAATGCTAAACTTTGTGCCTCAATGATCAGGCTGGAAAGAACCAATAAAGTATACTCCTAGTAATAGGAATAATATTGATAACAAAAATTCTCCATTGAAATAAAGATATCTCGTGAATAGAAAGTCTTGACACAACACTTAAGAGTTTTCTCAATGTTAACCTAGTTATGATGAATACCATTATAAATGCCAACACATATAATTATTGCCCTTACGTTTTCTGACACTAGGGGGTTCCTATAAATTTTCACCTTCCCTGAATTATTATAAATATATTCTGTTGATGTGTTGTGGGTGCTGTTCTACCTAGAATTTTAACTGCTGGTTTTCTGAGCCTCGAAAACGTATTCAAGTCAAAGCGTGGTATCATTCACATCATGTCCATCCAGCAAGGAACTGGATTTAGCAGAAAGGACCCTTTCTCTATTCAAACAGGAATTTGGCTTTAGAAATTTCTCCCTCCCTCCCTTCTTCCCTCCCCCTTCCTGCCCTTCCTTCTTTCCTTCCTTTTCTTCCTCCCTCCCTCCCCATCTTCCTCCCTCTCTCCTTCTCTCCTTTCCTTCTTTCCTTACTCTCTTCCATTCTTCTTCCCTCCCTCTCTTTTTCTTCCCTTCCCCTTCCCCTTTTCCTCCCCTTCCTTTCCCTTCCATTTGCAGTGCTGAATATCAAATCCAGGACCTGTGCCTGCTAAGCAAGATGGCTTACCACTGAGCTCCAGCTCCAATCAAATATTTTTATTTCTAAGACTGGGATATGGAAGTATAATAATCCTTTTTGCAATAACAATTAGCTGGAGCTAGCATAGCCCATTGGATTTTATGGGTTTTCATGTACATCTCAATTCTTTCTTTATAATCCTGGCCCAAATAAATCAAGAGACTGACATATAGTAAATAATGAATTTGTCTTAAATGCATAAAGAAATAAAAAGTTGGCCTTCTTTGTATTTTCAGATGACAAATGAAAAATGGAAGCTCAACAGAGTAGAGTAGGGGCTGGGAAGCAGCTCAGTGGTAGAGCTCTTCTGCCTCTTTAGATGTTTCCCCACTGTGGTGGCCTAGAGCACATCATATGGAAACTCATTCACCACTGTGGCCTAAGGGTTATACCAGAAAATAGCTTCAAGTTACTCCAGCCACTGCTGAGGGACCACTTACTCCTCTCCAGGGTGTAGATGTCTTGACAGGAGAAGGGACTCTAGGGGGAGGAGTCATTGAAGGCAGCAAGGCAAGGTAGTGAAGACATGGGCTCTGACTCCCATCATCCCGACAGACCTTATTTTAAATCCAGATCCCAACTTTACTCTCCATTTGGCCTTGGCTGAGACTTTTTAATAACCCAGCAGGCCAACTTCCACATCTATCAGGCAGAGATCATTAATAAAGAGTAAAGGACCCTCCCCTCAAAAAAGAAAGAAAAGAAAGGGGAGCACTTGATCCACGAGAGGCGCTCAAGCCAGGATAGCGGTTGCTCTTTGGCGAGTATAGACAGATGCAGCATGTCCCTACACAGCTGGTGCACCACCTCCAGGAAGGGCAGGGACTAGGTGGTTGACATGGGCTGATGAATCCTAAATTTTCACCAGGGGCCACGAATGCCAATCCTTTTCCGGGACTGATATTACTTCAGGATTTTATTTACATATTTTGTCATCACCTCCAACTCAACTTGTCTTAAAGTGAACATCTAATCTCTTCTCCAAACTCCACACCCTTACAACTCCTTATACTGATCAGCGGTGGTATGTCCTACCTCTATCCTCAAGATCAGTAAGTACGGTCTGCATTCTGATTTACCTTGTTTTCCCAAAATCTATTTTGCATGTTAATCCAGCTACATTTCCAGCACTTTTCCACTCACACTTTTTATTTTCATCTGACCAGCAACCCTTGCTTTCATATGTATATGCTCAGCTTCTCACACCCCCTCCATTATTATTATTGTTTGACGCTCGTTCATTTTTCAGGATTCAGATTGTTCACAGGCACAGACAGTGCAGAAGGAGATCCATGTCTCCAAGCTCCTACACAAAGCCAGAGGATGCCTGCATTTAGTGGACTCTATAAATAGTCATAATACCAGTGAACTGACTTTATCTCTTTTCTGCATTGACAAAGACTTCTTTTCCCAAACTTTAGTCAGGACCCTCTGAGCCTCCTTCTCAATAGGGCTTGACCTTATCCCTCTAAGCTTGACTTTAACAGAGAATCATCCTGCTAAATCAGTTTATGGGCTCCACCAATATCCCACACCTTGGTATCTGACCAAGTCCCCTGTCCCCTTAATATCTATCTTTAGGCAGTTATTAGCAAAATACTAACGAGCCAGCTTAGCAAGAAGTGCCCTACCCTTGATATCAAACCAAGGTCCTCTTAGAATTTTCCTGCCCACTGACTCCACCTCTGTTCAGGGGCTCTGAATTTCCAACTGTCTTTGCTGTGTAAAGAGTGAAGTCCATTTTCTCCACTCCATAGTTCCCATTCCATTGCAATAGTCTTGAATAAAGCCTTCCTTACTGTCTGAAGCAACTGTTTGAATTTTCCTTTTATAATTTTACTTAAGTCTCCAGAAAGGCAGACTCCTATTATTCCAGAATAACCCCTCTTGTACCATGGGTGAGGGCTCAGAACTATAGTCTTCATATTTTTTCCCATATATATATTTTTGGTCACATTTTGGGGGAAGTTAAAGAGATCCCTTCCGAAATCTGTCCTTGTGAACTTTGGATTTAAATTTCTGACAGGATTTACTGGACAAAGACTGGTCTGGACTGATTGTGGAATATGTTATAGTATTTTTTCTTTCATGTTTGGGAAACCCGCTACATTTTTCCAGCATGCAGTAAAGAAACAGGTAACAAATGTATGTGTAACAACAACAAAAACTTACAGCTATCTTTTAAAAAAGAGAGACTACAGCTATTCTTCAAATTGCTTTATTATGTATTTGAAATGTTGTTAAACATCTAATCTATTTTCACAAAATGATCAAGAGTACACACTGATAAAGACACACATTAAATAAGAATCATTACTGGCTCATGAACATACTGGAACTTGTGCATAAAAAGTGAATACAGTTATATGGTTCTACTAGTCTCAAACCAGCCTGCAACTACTGTTTGCATGTGTTTCTTAATTTAAATTGTACTAGAGAGCCTGCATCTCTTTTGAGAACCAAATGCCATTAAAAAAAAAAAGGGAGGAACTGTGGACACACAGCTGTAGATTTTCAGTTGTGTCCTAAGGTATAGTTTCAACACAATGAAAGCACTATGCTTTCTTACCAGATTTCTGAATTTGGGAACAAACCTTTCAGTTGCTATCCTTTATGGTATCCTCCATCATGCTGTACCAAGTTTTTTGACATTTGTAGGAAAACACAACGTTAGGTTTATCTTGTATGTGTATTTATTTTTGGATTTTCCATTATTCTTCAGTGAAGCTATTTAAAAGAAGAAAGAAATGATGACAAGCCTAAGATGTTCCTCATCTGTATTACCATGGTGAGTACTCCTTCACACTGTGTTAGAATCACCACTTTCCAAATGGCATTGTGTCTTTCATCTGCCTTGGATATTTTTCTTTCCCTCAATAGAATACCCTTTCTCATTAGGATGCCCTTGTTGGTTGCATCTGGGAGCTACCTAAGATCAAGATTTATTTTACTATAGCTCCTTTTCAGTATTTGACATAAAACATGAAATGTATCAACTAATTATGCTTATGGTAAAACTTAAATTACATTTCATGTGGGTGCACATCTGGCTGATACAACATTTGTTAGAACATAGTGTGGGTGATATCGCATTATGTCAAAAATATATTTACTATGAACCTTTTATTGTTTTAACATTATGAACAAACATCCATAAAATGATTAATAAAATTTCATTTAAATTGTTTTGGTTTTTCCTAAAACTCCACATCTGTCGGCAGCAAATGCACAAAATTATGTGAATCATCTCCTCCACGATGGTTCCATCCATGAGAAAATAGACAATGTAGAAATAAATAGCTTCGTGGTAAAGTAGAAACATTTTTGCTGCGTGTTAAATAAACGAGCACTGTGAGTTCCCCGGCTGCTTTATTCTCCCCTGTGACCTAGTAGATGACTCTCTGAGCCGCCAGCAGGGTGTTCCTCAGAAGCATCGCCACCGTCACCGGCCCCACACCTCCGGGGACTGGAGTGATAAAGCCAGCTTTCTTCCTTACAGCTGAGAGAGGAGACAGAAAATAGTGCTCATTTCTAAATTTACGCGAGTTTCGCATGTTTGCAAATGCTGCCTATAGACCAGTGATAGCGAACCTTCTAGAGACGAACACCCAAACTGCAACCCAAACCCGCTTCTTTATCGCAAAGTGCCAACACTGCAGTTAAACCTGAATACTGAGGTTTTAGTTTAGGAAAAAACAACTCATACATTAACATCTCTTGTCTTAAAAGAAAAACAACACGAGTGGCACAGTTTTGCCACTACTACTATAGGGAGTTCTGCATTACACATACAATTCTAACAAGCTCCAGTTATTTTTAGGATAAAGGGGACTGTAATAAACACACACACACACACACACACACACACACACACACTCACTCAGACATGCCCATGTCATGATATCTAAGGTACAGAAAGAACACAGTGGGGTCAAGACTATCAGTTCTACCTTCATTCAGCTCAGCTAGCTTTCCATGATGAAAAGTTATAACCCATGAGTGGCCCAGTTAGTTACCAGCAATTCAAAGAACCCACTGCACTCTCTGCTCTCTCACCCGCCTGTGGGGCCGGAGCAGGTTGCCCTGTCTGCTGCTAGAGTTGCAGTCTTACCGACTCTGTTCGCACAGGAGAGGCGCTCCAAAAAGTAAATGAAAACAGCCCTTATTTAAAATCTAAAACTAATTTGTGGAAGCATCCTCCTGATTTTGACTGGAAATAAACAATATCAGTGTTTTTAAGGTAACTTACTGCATAACTCAAGCTCTTTGTTTTGCTTGTGGGGATAAACTGCATTTTTCCCTTTTCAGTAAGAGGGCTTGGTGGCATGAGTAATGCCTTGAGGACCCTTTCCTAAACACTGCAGACATCATGCCTTTAAAACGCAAACAGGGACTTTGAGGAAATGTACCACTACTGTTTACACCAATAGTATACAAAGTTAGGTATCTGTAAAGCAATAACTTTGAAATATTAAACATAAAAAGAAAATACTACTGACTAATATGGTAAATTGGGAATTAAGTATAAAATTAATTTTCATGGAAAACAAAATTTTTTATTTTTAAATCAGAGTAGAATAAAATTAGTTATAGCAAGAGATCCATTGTGAGTATATAATTGTTTTTATATAGATTGGTTTTCAACTTTGAAAGGTAAAGTGCCTTGGATATTATTTGTATATGGAAAAATAGCAAACAACCATGCCTGCTACTAGTTGAGTGACTATTACTAGACAAAAGCACATATGTTATTATTTTTGTTTTTCCCAGGCTGATCATAAACTTGTGGATCCAAGTGATCCTTTTGCTCAGTCTCTGGAGTAGCTGGGAGTACAGGTTTTGTTTTGTTTTTTATTTACCACATTGGGCTTTATCTGTCTTATTGGAATAATTTAATTATTATTTATGTTAGCACAAGAGAACAGTGTGGCTCACTGAAGCTGTGTGACTTATCACTCTCCCACATGAGAGAAGTATCTTTCACAGGCAGGTTTGAAAGATGCTAGGATTCTACAATTTCACTCCATCTCCACACAGCTGTATTATCATGACCTGAACAAAGAGAAGAACCCCAAGAATAGCTCAAGTGCCAGAAATTGACTCAGTTTTCTCATAGGGTTAGGAGGATCTTCTGAGAGAAGACACAAGAGGAGCAGTTGTAAGATCCGTTTCCTTGCACATTCATTGTGGGCGCTCACAGCTCGGCAGCCCTGAATTCCAGCTGTGGCACTCCAGTTACACAGCGGGCTTAACAGCCTGCCTTGCTATATTCCTTGGGTGTCAGCTCACAAAAAACATTGGCCTGCAGGTATCATGACCCTGCCCTTCCACGTTATGATTCTCTTACATGCTTTCTATTGCATTCATACTTAAAAAGCAAGGCTTAGTTGGAGGATAAGAGGATGGAAATGAACTGTTGCATGAAATAATACTTGTCTAAAATCCTTAGCTCAGTGTCTGTTTCTGCACACTGCCCTGGTGGAAAGCAACACACATCCCCTGTCCTGCTCCTGCTCTTCCCAGACTCAGACTGTGCTGGGACAAGGCTTCGCCTGACTGGGGCTGGGGATGCTCTGGCTCTGGGTCATAAGCACTGAGCAGCATAGGTGGAGCCCTGTGCATCATTTGGCAGGCAGATGACTATGACATCACTGTGAGCACAGCTGCTTATTCAAATCATTATTTCAAGTTTTTTGTTTTTTTCTTTTTTGGTATCGGGGATAGAACTCAGGACCTTGCACTTGGGAGGCAAGTGTGGTGCCACTGAGCTAAATCCCCAGCCCTATTTCAAGTATTTTTATGTTGAAATCAAGTGTATAAATATGAAGGTAAAGTCTGTACATGGTCACAAGAGGTAAACACTGATGCATCTGATTAGGTGATGAATATTATTAGGTCTTCATTCTTCTCCCTCCCTCCTTTCTTTCATTTTTGTAGTACTGGGGATTGAATCCCTGGTCTTGCATATACTAGGCAGGTGCTTTACCAATGACCTACATCCTCTGCTCTTCTTTATTCCTTTTTACTTAATTTTCCCGAGTACCTTTGTCTGAGAAAATATTTAAGTTTATGTGCTGCAGGCTAGTGTTAATGTATTGTCTTTTTATATAAATATGAGGATATGGAAGTACTGGTAAATGATTTTCCAAAAAGATAATTGTTAGCAAATGCTGATGGATGAAGTGAATGCTTTAAAAAATTCTCAGCCAGGAGGGGTGGTGCACACCTGTAGTCCCAGCTACATGGGAGGCTGAGGCAGGAGGATCACCTGAGTCCAGGCCAACCTGGAAAATACAGCAAGACCCTATATTTAATAAAAAGAAATAAAAAGTCTCTAGTCTAATGCTTTGGCATAACCATTTCAGGGCTTAGGAAGTACCAGAGGTGGCTGAAGAGCTGAAATTAGTCATGGGAGAAAGACTTCAGTTCAGTTCCTGCTTCATGCTCTAAAAAACACCTTCCTCAGTCATGTGGAAAAGAGAGGAAGATAACAAGCATTAAATCATTAGAATAACCTCACTGGCTGATCTTTCCCTCAGGGCAGAGAGGGTTTGCCCTGTTTATGAAGATGATGCTTTTAAAGATTAACCCTATTATGTTTGGGGGAAAGTATTCTATATGCCCTACTGGAGAGAACACAGAAGTGTGATAGGGCAATGATTTCCTTTAAAGATTTATTTCTGAGGGCTCTGGGGTCAGGAGTATGTGAGCCTGTGCTTAAGGGAAGTAGCACAAGATCTGCACACGTGAGAACCAGGCATTGTTCCTGACTGAAAGGGGAAATTTCCTAAGAGGGGAAGGAACACATAGAGGAATCAGGGTTGGGTTCAATTCCATCAGGTCTTTATCCATTTGAGTTCCTGAAGTTGACATTCTAGGCAAAGAAAACACTCATCAAATCCTACTCCCTGTGTGGAGCTTGCCCTGGGTGGGGGTGAGGCTTAGAGGGAAATGGCTCGGTAATAATCTCTGAGTTATTTAATTTAATAATCTCTGAGGCAGTTAATTCCTGTGAGAATTTATTTGGGTGAAGCCTTTGCAAACTAGGTAACAGTGTCACTCACATGGGTTCCCTGGGTCATGCTGTGCAGTCTGCTTTGCACATACTGTTCTCTCTACATGGCGTCCTGGTGAACATGTGTTCTTCCTGCCTACATCTAACATAGAGGTTACATCCTTCATGGACCCATTAACCCCCAGGCTGAGGTGGCTGTTTATTCACGGGTCCATGAAACTTACAGTCCCTTTCCATGTGTAGGTACAGAGTGCGTTGAGCTCCCCTATGAAAAGTGGTTAAATGACATTCGCCTCCCTTGATTCAGGACTCTGGTTGCCCCCCTGAGATCACTGCCTAAGTCAGAGATATTTCTAACTAAGGCTAGAAGAGTAGCGCTGCACATATAACCAAGCTGGGGGAAGTTTATAGATGGTTGAGATTCACTGCTGCAGTGAGGCTGCCTTGCAGGGTGGCCTCAGGTTCCAGCAAAGTCCCAGGCAGTCCCCACCATGCAGACGGTTCTCCCAACTCTGCCTGCCTTGCAGATGCTAATGCCTCACTGTTCAAATGGAGTCTCAAGGGCTGAAACTCAAACACTCAGGGTAAAAAAGGGGCAAAGTCCCACTGCAAAGGTGTGTGCATACTATGCCCATTACTCGTGTAATCTACTATGTCTTTGGCTCCCAGTAAACCATATCAGCCACACAGCCACATTTATTCTTTAACATACAGATTTGATCATCTCAGCTTATAAACATTTATTGGATCTTCACAATCTTTGGGATAAAATACAAATTATTAGTCATGGTCATCCAGATTCTTTATAACCTGTTGTCTGGCCCAACATCTTTGCCTTGCATCATGTCCTGATCTTATATCTGATGATCATTGTTCCCATATATGCTAAAAAAACCAGCCCAAATAGATTCAGAATAAGTATTTCTTGTGCAAGAGAGATAGTTACTGTATCTTGTAGCTTACAGTTCAGTTGGGGAGACACATTGAAAATATAATTCCCTAAAAAATAATGAGCTGTGGCTATGATGTGTGCCACAAATGAAATAAAATATTACACAGTGAATCATATGGAGAATGTACCGGAGCCTGAGCACTGTACAAAACGTGTGACAGACCCAGCTCTGCCACTTTCCATGGGACACAGAGGAGTGGGGAGTGGATGGTGTTCTCAGCAGAGGAGGCACTGGGGTAAAGGTGGCAAGAAGGTCCTCGAGGTGGAAGGAAGCTTGAACTCTGGGAAACGTCTCAAGACCAGTGGCTGACACATGGGAGTGAAGGGCAGGGCTGCGGGAGACAAGGGAGGTAGAGCCTGCATTACAACGCCAACATTTGGGGATTGTAAACTAATAGCAATGGCTTTGTCAACATTTGGGAAAACACATTTTGAGACAGGGTGAGAACAAACTGGAAACGTGTGTTTTGTGTTTGCACACTTCTCTAATGAAGGGACTCTGTCTCGTGGAGATCAGGGAAGGAGAGATGCAGTTGTTAGAATAAATTCAGGATCTCATCAGAGTACTTCGAAGAGGGAGCAGAAACCAGATACGGGGTTGGGGAAAGATTTGCAAAAAATCTTCCAAACCTGAAGGGTCCACACAGGGCAAAGAAGGTGAAGGAGAAAGCAATGCTGACATAGGAAAGAGGAAAAGCAAGGCAGTCTGAGCTCGACAATGACTCTGATGTAATGGAGGAGTGGAGGGGCGGAGCAGCAAGGAGTGGAAAGAGTCCATGAAGACAGAAGTGCATGACAAAAACAGCCTAAGAGGTGTGACCCTGAGGCAGGACAGAGGAACTGAGGTTGAGCTGGGCCATCTGTCATTATTGTATTCACAGTGAATAAGCTTCTAAGAAAGTCTTTTATGAATGAACTGTTATTTGTGTATTCAGGAAAGTTTTGTAAAAGAAAAATTTGAGAGAAAAATGGATAGTCACTAATACTTTTTAGAAGAAAATTAAAAGAGAAAGTCATCCTGTATTTTCATGAAGTTTCAGGCTGCTGCCTATTGTTAGATGAATCTTTAAGAAATGTCGCCAGCTGGAACATATATCCAACCTGCAGGCCCACTGTTCCCCACTAGATGGATGGCTACTTGACTTTTCTGTGATTGGCCTCAGATTTCTAAAGGAAGATTGTCTTGGTGGACATCATTTCCATGATTCTTAAAAGTGGAAAAAATATTTTCCTGTATCAAAATAAAAACCACAGGCATGGAACAAAGAGTATTCCACCTGTAAAGTGAAGAAATGACAGGGATGATGAGAGAGGGTAGGTGCTCGGCCCATGAAAGTGCCTCAAAAAAATTCATGGGTGACCTGTGGTTACAGGGCGTGGAAGATTGCTCTCAGAGGATGCTGATAGTGATGCAAAGAATGCTAATACCCTTTAACACTGAAAAAGAAAGAAAAAAACTTGTGACCCCTGACCTCCATGGTTGGGTGTCCCCAATTTGTGTCCCCTGTCATCACTTCCTCTAGAGACTGTGTGTCCACTTCCCCTGGTCTGGCACTCAAAGATCCATATTCTTATCTAACACATTCTGTGCGGAATATTCTCTAATGCTTGGCAGTGAATTTCTTTGTCTATGCATTATATACCACTCCAAATTTCCCAGAATGAAATTTCTAAATGTATCCAAACAATTAATTTTGCTAATAAGTTTTGTGAGCTGAATTCTGAAAAAAAAATCAAAGAATATATTGTCCTCTATAAATCTATTTTTGAGTATAGAAGAGGATAAAAATGTCTCAAGTTCCTAGCATTATTTCTCTATTTTGACTGACTCTCTGTCACTCTATGGCCTGTGTCAGATTTCAGACAATCCAAAGACTAATTTTTGTCATTTATTAGCACATGTGGATGGTACATAATGTTAACATTTCTTGTGGGAAGTTGGTACATAAACATAACACATCTTAATTCTTTTTTTCAACTAATCTTTGAAACCAAGTTCCTTTTCCAAAGAGGAGAGGGGTGATTCCCTAAACCTGCAGCAAAGCAGCAGAACAAAACTGTCTTGCTTCTTTCCTGTGGATTCTGGCCTCTCAGTGTAGATGTGTAATTGGCTCAATTAAATGCTCAGGGAATTTTCCCATGCTGCTAAATGCAAACCACTTAGGCACAGCCTTGCAAATATATCCACAGTAATGAAGGGGAGACAGGCTTCAGAAAAATGAGTACAGGAATAACAACCAGAAAAACCTGAATGGCACAGGTCTGGGGAAACAGGATGACTCAGGAGGTAAGAGGGAAGACACTCCACTTTCTCAGGTGCCTGGCATAAGAGGGATGCTTAAGAGAACAAGGGACCGGATGGCAGAGGACCCCTTAGCAGGTGACCACTGGCCACTGCACTCTTGCAAGAGCCAGGAATCAGGCAGTTGACTGCTTCCTCCTGCCTTCACCTGCATGTCTGGCTTCTGATTGGTCACAAGCTTCCTATGTGTACTCATAAGGTGTTCACTGTCCTGGCATCTGGTGGCCAGTAATGAGGGAAGATTACTGCCAGATTGGATAAAAGAGCAGAAGGCTGTGGTCTACATTTCTATACGCATTATGTTGGCTTTATTAGGTTGGTGAGCTATATTAGAAGGACTTCTTTGCCAGTCTATATCTGTAGGACGGCTAAGTCTGCCTGCCTCCCTCCCTTCCTTTTCACAGTGGAGCGTGTTGCTTTTAAAGCACTCTGTGGTTTAGCAACAGAGCTAGGATTCAAACCCAAGTCAGCTTGACTTCACAGCATAGTCTTTTATCAAAGCTTCATTCTTTATTTTTGCTTTTATATCAAATAAAATCTCCACATACTTGGTTCCTGCATCCATGATGTGAGTATCGAAAAACATACCATATAGAAAACCTTTAGTGGAGCAAAACAGCAAATCAGTCACCTGGTAAAAGTTGGCATTGCTTCCTGCAAACTCTATCACTTATCAGTGGTGACCATGAACGGTGGCAGCTACATTGCCTGTTTCCATTCTGGCTGATGGGCATAAGAACACTGCTATGGCATTTCTGGTAACCCTATAAACATCTGAGGAAATGACAAAACATTTCTCTGTTTCATACAGTCTTTAAAAAACCCAGTGTGATAATTTCCTGTCATCTTCCCTAATCCTTTCTTTTCCCTCCTAACCCTGTGTCCCAAGCCACTGGACATTTTTCAAAGTGGCAAATCCACAATAGATAGGCTATTTGGATAACCTCCAAATCTCTTGGCAGGGCCTTGATCTCAGCAGTCTGCCACAATCAACCCGAGATGTGAGGTGAAGTTTTTCTCACATAGATATTTGTATTTTAACACTGGATGCTGAGAACAACCACAGGTTCTCATTGTACTGTAAGAACAAAAGAAACTCACAGGTATCAGACACTGTTCTTGTTCCGGTGATGAAATGACCTGTGTGGGTACTGTAACCACAGGGTTAGTGACAGTCTCTCCCAGAGAATTTCTTTTGCAACTTCCATCAAATTTTTCAGTGATTGAGACAGATTAGTTCTAGGTTGAAGCATTAGTCTTCCTATATATTAAAGCTAGACTTTGGGGCCACATACACTCATCTACTGTAAAATGCTGACAGTGTGAATCAGACCAATTGCAATCATGTCAACAAACTAAATGATTACCACTGAAAGCTGAGTTGGTAATTTAGTTCTTTACAATATCACAGATCAATAGTTCTATAAAAGTAATACAGTTCAAAACAGTCCTGTTTCCTGAGAAACCGGTAACATGTTCTTACTTTACCCATGTGGTAGAACACATACCAGGTATGAAGTACCAAAAACACTTTCCAAAGAAGCTGATTTTGACATAATACAGAAAGTGTGAATTCCAGGTACTCTATGTGCACAACTTTATCCCCTGTGGCTGGAATGGTGCCCACCATCAAGCCCCACTCACACACTATCTGCTGAGTAAATCAATGCAACAACCGGTGAGTGGGTATATCAGTAATGGATATGGGCCGCTGCAATTTACTTATTATGCTGGGGATTGAATCTGGAGCCTTGCATAGACTATTGTAGGTTAATACTGCATTTGCTGCTACATCCAGTGGAAGCATTGGCTCCCATTAGGGCAACTCTAGGGAAGTTACTTCTCTAGAATAAGAGTGACATTACAGATGTAGAAGTGCAGAAGGTGCTTATACAAATGGCTGGTAGTGTATGAATTCTGAGACCTGGTGTGTCATGTTAAGGAAAAAGAAACTGGACACGATGCTCACATAGCAGAAGTGTGCAGTTTGGTGGGGAACAACTCAGTGAAAGTACACTGGTGGCATGGTACTGAGAACAGAATCATGAAGGCAGATGAATCCTGCTAGAGGAGTTTGGGGAAGAAAGGAGTAAATGTGAATGCTTTAAAGTTGATTCATAGGACAGCTGAGTGGAAGACAAACAGAACCTGAGGTGAACTGGGGACAGGAAACTAATGAGAAGCATGGTGGTAACTGCAGTGCGAAGCTGTAAACTTCTAGTTACAGACACAAGCACACAATGTCTTCTGCCAACCATCAGGCTCAGCACTTCACATACATTAATTAGCTCAGGGGAGGTGATTATTTCATTTACTCTTCACAACAACTTTATAAGATAGGTACTATTATCTCAGTTTTTCAGATGATAAAATCAAGTCTCAGAGAGGTTAAATGACTTACCTAAGATCATAATTCTTTGAAGGGACAGAGCTAGGATTCAAACCCAAGCCAGCCTGACTCCAGAGTGGTCTTTCATGAAAGTTTAGACGTAAGATAAAAAGAGAAAGGAGTGAAAGTGAACCCATCACTACATAACACATAACACATAAGTCAAACATCTTAAAAGCCACTCTGGGGGTTTTGCTTCATATACAGTATTTTCTTAGGTAAATGATGCTGGGTTGCTACAGAATTCCAGAATCTCTCTCTCCTGTCTTCATGTTTACTATGGGGCCAGAAACTGAAAGATTCTTCTTTCCAGATAGAATTCCAGATTGCATGGTTCCTCTGTGGGAGAGATTTCCTCCCCAGTGGGAGTTCTAAAATATGCCAGGTAAGACTCTAGCTACTTGGGGGCACACTCACAACTATTTGCATCATACTTTTCTCCTTTGGTAAACTATGCTGGATCTATCACAAAGTACATACGGCCTTTTACATTTTTCCCACTTTGCTTTTATCTGCTATTCTGTCCACCTAGCAGAGCATCTTCATCCCCTCTGCCCACTCTCCAGCCTAAATATACATAGTTGAGTGAAATCCATTGATCCTTTAAGACTGTAGAACTGCCATCTCTACTCCTGCTTGTTCTAAAACCTTTACAGTCAGATTTGATTCTTTTTCTCTCATATGTAATCATGGAACCAATCATTCCAACTCCCCTTTTAAATTATATCTACCATCTAACCACCCCTTAAAACTTTCACCCATTACCACCCTGGTCCACGCCCCATCATTTCTTACCTGGATAATTATACATAGCCTCTCAGCTGGTACCCTGATTTACATCCTCACCTGTACAAAGCCTGCACACCACTCAATAGCTGGTGTGATCCTGTTACAATACAAATGAAGTGTTGCTTCTTTGCCCAAATCCTCCAGTGACTATCCATTGAGCTTAGAGTAAAATCCAGATTGCTTTCCATGGTCTATCCAGCCCTTCATGATGTGGCACCCCAGCTGCTCCCTCTTTAACATTTCACCTACAATTTCCCCCTTAATTTACTGTGTTTAGTTACAGTGCCCCCTTGCAGCTCATCAAAGCCATCGAGTAGGGTCCCTGTCAAGGTCTCTGCACCAGCTGCTGTTTGTCTGGAAGGCTCCTGTCTCCTATGTCCACATGGCTCTCTCCCTATTGTGTTCAAGTTCACACTGAGCCTTTATAGTAACTTCACGGGAAAGTGATCCTATAATTTACAAAATTGAATAAAGTGGACAAAAAGTCAAATATCTATCCATGATTTAACAATAAACTGAGTTTAGTCAGAAATGAAGACATTCAGATAAGGCCATACTCTCTATACAAACTTTATTGCAATTCTCTATATGTTGACTTACAGAAAGTTCAGCGGTAATGTATGGCTTCTGACAGAGGGCATCCATGAACTCTGCAGGAAATTTCTAAGTGCAGTGCACTTCGAAGCCAACCAGAAAGCAAACAGACAGTGATAACATTGTCCTCGCAACTGCATGAATGCAGAACATGTACATTGAATGGTGTATAGTTACTGGATGAAAAATAAGAGATTAGTCTTTTTCCTCCAAGTAAGACAGTAGCCTTCACATTCTTATGTACAGGGCGGGTTATGTGTCACCCAAGAATGGCTTCCCATCTCCAAACTTTGGATTCCACATCCCTTTTACTCCCACATCTGACCTCATTCAGGCCCACAGGATATAGCAGAAGTGATCACCTAACTCTCAGTTTGACTTTCTTAAAGGGGAACCCTCCTACACACCATTTCACATCTGCTGTGCCGATGAGGACCACGTGCTCAGGTGGAACAATGTTAGGGGCTAAATTGTGTTCTCCCAAAATTCTTAGACTGATGTCCTTAGACCCAACACCTCAGAATGTGTCTGTATTTGCAGGTGGAGTCTTTAAAAGTGAAGACAGGTTACAAGGAAGTTATTATATTAAGATTTAATCCAATATGATGATGTCATTAGAAGCAGAGGAAATCTGGATATGGACATGTTCAGAGGGAAGACAATAAAGATACAGGGAAAAGACGGACATCTATTTGTCAAGGAGAAAGAATAAAGACTAATCCCTTGTGGTCCCCTGATCTTGGACTTCTATCATACAGAACTGTAAGAAATAAACTTCTGCTCTTTAAGCCATGATGTCATGTTTTGTTATGAAAGCTCAAGCAAAAAACTACAGACATTAAAAAGGGCGAGAAAGTACCTGGAATGAAGAGACTTGCCTACCTCCCTTAACTGCCTAACTGTGGGTTAGGTGTCCCTTTGTCATGCAGCTTACCCTACACTCAAACATAATACTTGTGGGAAAAATGGAAACATTCCAAGCATTGTGTAAGAGAGAAAGGTGAAGCAAATTATGATTACATTCGCTGAACATAACTATGTGCTATAACCTTAGCATGAAAAATGGTTGATAAAGGCATAGATACACAAGTCATATATCCCTCAAGCTATGTAAAACATATGCACACACAACCTCTGGGAGCAGCTATAGAAAGGAAAACCCTTCATAATAGCATCAGTTGTGTTAGAAGGGTAGACTTTCCATAAAATGTGGCTGCCTTACTTGTATAAGGTAAATCAGTTTTATCAGCAGTGGAATGTGCTTGGTCTTCTTCCTCTCTTATGATCCTCTCCATGCCTCAGAGAGGACATCTGCTGTTAGACATGAGCCCCCACTGCCCTGGGAGCACTGCCTCTCACCCTTCCCCTTCTCCCCTCCCTGCTCCCTTTCCCAGGCCTCTGTGGCATGGCACCCTCCCCTTGTTTTGGTGTAGAGCAGCAAAGAGGCTGGAGGGGACCAGGGGACCAGAAGACCAAGAGAAGGGAGGGGCAGCAGGAAGCAGACATTCCAGTTCTCTGCACTCCACCTCCCTCCCTGTGGAATGCATCATAAAACTGAGGCAAAGCTATTAAAGCTTCAAAGGATTACAGAAACATCTGGGTGTGAAGTGTGAGCAAGGCCCGGGGTTCACCAATGGGAGCAGTGCTGACTGCTGTAGCAGCAGAGGAAATCATTAATTTGACTGTGCAGCTGACCACATCCATTTGGCAAACTGCTGCTATAAAGCAGTGCGAGTACGAGCTTCGGAGTCCAGCACTGTAGACTGTTTTCCAGCTTTTTACACAGGAGAATCTCCCAGCCACCCATACCATGTAACTTCCACGTGTAGCTCTCGAGAATACAGGCTTCTTGTCGGAAGTGTATGAAGCCTTTTCCAAAGTCACACCACAGAATGGTAAGGAGAAATCATAGGTGAAAGCAAGTGTGTCCCACTATTAAAATTCCTTAATCTATTGAGCAAATCTAAAATGTTCAAATATATCATTCATTCCATAATTATTGGTAATGAAAACAACTCTTAGACATAAAAATAATTTTCTAAAAGATACTTTTAAATTATTTCTTCTTTGAACTTCTTAAATTGGAGGGGGAGGTTTGTTCAGGTAATTGAAGGTAATGATAAGTATCTGTCAGTGGCCAGAATGATCTTGAGTTCTCTGAGGATCAATACTGAACCAAACTAGCACTTCTGTGGTATGCCTATGGCAAGGCTCTATTTGTTCTTCTAAGGGCCCAGAGAGGAACATGGAATTGAGGAAAAGTCCAACTCGCGGCTATATGAAGAAAAGGCACCCATATGTGATACTGTAGAAAAGTGCTAAGCAAACAATACCTCCAATACTGAAATACCTGCATGGATAGAACTGCAATAATAATAGCAAGAAGCCAGGCATGGGAACACACACCTTTAATCCCTGCACTTGGGAGGCCAAGCCAGGGGGATTGCTGAGAGTTCAAGGCCAGCCTGGACTACACAGTGAGATCCTGTCTCAAATAATAATAATAATAATAAAGCAAGAAATTGCTGTGATAAAACAAATTGAAGAACCAAGTCATAGAATGGTTATGGCACTGGATGTGAATTTGAGCTACATGACCACTAATTTCATTGTATTTTATTAGGTTTAAAGATAGCAGTGCTCAGTTTCACAGGAATGTAAGACCATAAGAGTGACTGTGCAAGTGTGCAAAGCAACTTTAGTAATCAATGGGAGAAATTATACTTGCTCAATGATCTTTAATAAATTTGTGAAAACATTTAAAGTCCTCCTAGTATGACTTATAAATAGAGTTGAAAGCAATAATAAAACTAACATTCACTTAGTGCACATAAAGTGCAGAAACACTAGGATTGAATTATTTTATCAAGAACAGTGACTATGGTGCTTGCCTTCCTCTCCGCATCTTTTTTCTACCATGACACATTCCCAGGTTGCCTTCTGACTATGCTGGCTCCGGAGTGCCGCCCTCTGCGCATTCAGTGCTGTGGGCATCTCCGAGAGGCCCTGCAGTGAAGGTTCACACCAGCGCTTCGGTTGATGGATCTTTCCCATCGATGGGCTCTCCTGTACCTGAGCTGCCCAGTTTCTTCTACTAAGAAGCCAGTGACTCTGCCACCACAATTTACTTCCACGTCTTTCTCTCACCCATACCCGTTTTATTGATCTTAGCAGCAGATACAGTGAAACTTTCACTGATACAGAGCAGCCACACTTGCCCCGTGGCTCCCCATGAGTCTGCAACAGAGCCCAGGCTGAAGTCCCTCTCTCTCCTGGTAGGTGATTGTCCTTCACCCCAGGTGAAGTCCTGACAACAACCTACAGCAGCCTGTCAGAACCTGCACTGCTGCTCCTCAGTGGTGGCTGAGTCACGCCCGGCCTCACAGGCAAGTTCTCCTCTACCCCACCGACCCTCCTCAGTGTGCTGGCTCCACAAACACTCCGGGCAGCAGGAAAAGTACCAATAATTATGGAGGTATATTTCATGATGAAAGCAGAAAGCTGTGATCTTCCTTCCAGGAGTTTCTGTGCTTTCACGAGATTGTCTGGTAGCACTCTACTCAATGTCCAGGACTCACCAAACATGAAAGCCCTGTATCATGGGCCCCCTCATCTGTGGGGTGTGATCTGAGACCCCAGTGGACACCTGAAACTGAAGACAGTCCTGGCTGTCTGTACAGTATGCTCTTTCCTGTACATACCTACCCAAGATCAAGTTTAATGTACAAACCAGGGAAAGTAAGATGCTAATACAATAACTAATAAGAATACAGAACAATTATAGCCATAGAAACCAGTTAACAGTTATGGGAATGTGGTCCCCATCTCTTAGGATACCTTACTGCACTGTGCTCATCCCTTTTTCTGCAATGATGTCAGATGATTCAGTGATAATTTCCTGGTTGAGTGTAACAGGAATGTGAACCCAGGACAAGGGGACACTAGTATCACTGATGGCCAGTACCAAAAAAAACCCCATAGTAATAGTTAAAACAAATACATAATGAATGGATATAAACTGCTAGTAGGACTACAGGCTTGCAAAACCCTTCTGGAGAATTGGCAGTATCTGTCAAAAGCCTTAAAATAGCATACAAGTGAACCAGCTCACTACTCATTTCTAGAGACTCGCTGCAGGCAAAGAATTCTCAGCTATGCATGAATATATCACCCTCATCCTGTTTCTTCAAGGCAGGCACTGGTTCTGTTAGGACAAGGACACTGGAGTGCAGGAAGACCTGCCCTGGATCATTCAGACCATCAGGATGGTGCAGGGGGCTGCCCAGGGCTGCAGATCCATCCCGGATGCCCACACAGAGGACCCAGCAGGGGCCTGGGTTAGCACCAGGTCAGCAAGCCACTGGGATTTCTGGCGATTTTGACATTTTACTTTTCTGAATTTTCCAGAATACATATGAATATGTATTAGCTGGCAATGAGAGATCCTTTTTAAAATGGTTATCTTTTAAAAACGTAATGAATGAAACACTGATGGCCAGTGGGGTAGCAAAGCTTCTGGGCAACAGTGCTTTGTCTAGGGTAACCTCTTCCGTTTCCCAGCCCAAAGCTCTTTCCTGTTCATCTTATAGCTTTTTTCTCTTGCCATTTCCTTTTCATAAAACATTTATTACACACTCAGATACACAGAACTACAGTTGGTTTGACAGATTTCTCCAAATTGAGCAGTATGCAACTGGAAGAGCATATGTGTGTGTGTGCTATGAAGCATACACACCCACTCCCAGGTACTCATTTTTAAAATGTTTTCTGAATACCTTCAGGAGCGAACCTATTTTCAGTAAAAAAGAAACCACAGAAATGATCTGAGACCACAGAAATACTCTACAAGTGAAGAACCCTATAAATGTGGTGAGCATGGCTGGGTGTGGTAGCTCACACCTATAATCCCAGCACTTGGGAGGCCGAGGCAGGAGGATCGCCATGAGTTTGAGGCCAGCTTGTGCTACATAGTGACTTCAAGGCCAGCCTGAGCTACACAGCAAGAGCCTGAAAATGAGTGCGGTGAGCCACAGGGCAAGCTTGCCCCAGATGCCATCAAGGGTGGGCATTGCACACATCCCTGCTCTGCTCTCTCTGAGCAGGTTTCCTTATGCCAGTTGTGGCAAGCTTATGGCACATGTGCCACAGCAGGTTGTTTGTGTCACTGAAAGCTCCAAGAGGTTCACCAAATGCTGTCAGCACCATCTGTGTGCTTCAGTTATGTGATTCTGCATTATACTCTTAGGAGCTACAATGCTCCCAAGAAACAGAATAGTAGTGCCGCAAGTCAGGTTTTCAGATGAAATACATTTTTACTCAGTGGAGTTAAGAAGTTCAAATAAAGTACTACTACTCACTGGACAGAGGGAACATGAAAGTCAAATAAAGAGACCAGGTCATTCTGTGAGAATCTAAGCCAGTGCTGAGCCCCTGTGAATTTGAGCCCACACGGGCTCCATGCGGCCTCCATGCATGCTGTGCAGATGGTGCCTGTGCTGGGCCGTACACACACCTGTGCCGCACGTACGTCTTTGACCACCAGGCTTAAACTCCTGATCTGGATCTGACCCCTGTTATCCCCAGAATCTCATGTATGTGGGGTTAACATCCTAGGACACTTCTGGCTGTCCGCAATTTTCAACTTTATTCAACACCATGCCAGGATGGTTATCAGATTCCAAGTGAAAATTTAAAATCTGAGTTTTAAAAATCTCATTGCCAATTTCTTTTAGTTTGTCTGTGAGGTTGTGATATGCCTGTCACTAATAATTTTTTGATGTAGCCCTTGCCTTTTCTGGCCAGAGTCAGTCTTATGCATAAAATATTTCCAATATGAAAATGTCTCCACACACTTTACTATCTTCATACCTTTGTAGGTAGCTAAGGTTCCCAAATGTAGGTTAAGAAGCTGACAAAGATTATGTAAAACTGGTTTAGGGGCCAGGCATCTAAGAAACATATCTGTCACGGGTTAGAGCTCCTCTTTTTACCTCTACACACTGCTGTCTTAAAGCCTCATTAGCCATGGAAGTTTGGGCCTAAGTCCTCTTCTTCATCTTCTTTAGGCACAAGGGAAGAACATCAGCTTCAATTTCACAGACAACTGTCTTGGCCCAGCACTGGGTCAAGTATATGGTTAAGTATAGCTAAGCGAACACTCCCAAAATGTCAGAATAACACACAGGTCTACAGAGGGCCAGCTAAATTCTTTCACTAAAAACTGCACTATAAGAAATTTAATCCAAAAGCCAAATATTACAATTTGAAGGGGGGAAGGAAGAGAAGAAAAGAAGGGATGGATGGAGGGAGGGAGAGGACCATCAAACCACTTCTGTAAGAGAAGAGAGGGGATGGTCATTACCATTCTCATCTCCCCACCAAATAGAAATGGTCTCTCTCTACTATCTGTCTATCAAAGCACGAAAGTTAGGATTTTTTCCTTTCACTTATCAAAAGAGATTTTGTTTCTTACCTTCAAAGTCCACATCGCCAACTAATTTTGTCTTTCCTGTCATTGGATCGCAGATGTAGTTGATGCCCACGTCAATCACTACAGCATCTTCTTTAACCATATCAGGCGTGATCAACTTTGGAATGCCTGAAGACAGAACAGAATCATGAGACACTCCCCGTAATACTCTGACCCTGTGCCTGAGTGTAACAATGGATATATATCTCTTGCTTTTGCTGTTGCGGATTTCAAAAATCCACACAATACATCATTTGTAAGGAAGAGGCCGGCTGTGCTCCAGTGATTTCCACAAGGCAGTAAGCAGAAGATCTGGGCAGCTCAGGGCCTGTGGACAAGGCCCATCAACCACTGCCCTCACCTCAGCACCTGCTCACCTGCCTCCTCGCGACGCCTGCTTGGGCGGCCTCATCCTGTGCTTCCTGCACTCTCAGCAGCACAGGAGATCATGGGCATGTGCAGGCTCTGCTGATGTGGAGGAGGGAAAGCAACATGCAGATTGGAGGAAGAGAGCAGAGAGGAAGGGAGAGAAGAGGGGGAAAATGAAGACAATATTTCACAAGCCTCTGGGTTGCAGTTAGCAGCTAAGTGCCATCCACACGCTGGCCTCTCATCAACTCCAAATGTGAAGCACTGTCTTTTTATTTTTTCTTGATGTCTTTGGTTCATTTTGTTTGCATGTGACTGGAACAGATGTCAGGAACAGTAAGTTCTCCTAGCTGTTACTTCCTTCTGGCTGAAATGGTGGCTCTACAGAGATCTTATGTCATCGTGTTTCCTGCGACCACTTTCAAATTTTGTTTCAAGTACATAGTACCTGCTATCAACGGTGCATGTTCCAGGGTTTTTTTGAGTGAATGCTTATTAAAACATCTCTACACTTAGTGTATTAGAACAGGAATGTATTCTTGCATCTCATGGTTCTGTGGGCTACCTGGGCTCAGCTGTGCAGCTCTGGCTTGGGATCTTGCATGCAACTGGATCATCTGATGACATGCGTAGCCAGTCTGCAGCTCCTTCATGTGCCTGCTGAGGTGGCCATGGATCGCTCAAATGGAGCACATGTGTATGTGAACTCTCCTGCACTGTGACTCTCCTGGCTCAGCAGCTGGCTTTTAAGAGTGAGTGTGCCAAGAGACAGGCAGTGCGATCTGCCAGCTTCCCTGGACGGGAGTCTGAAGCTAGAATGTCCTGTCTGTCATCTTTTATTGCCTCAACCATACCACAGTCCATTCAGATGCAAGAGGAGGAAAAGAGTCCTTTCTCAGCAGGAGGCAGATCAAGGGGTCTGTGGTTTTCACCATGCTGCCTCTAGGGAACATGTGTCCCTAGCTAATTCACACAATGTCACAGCTGTATCCTTTGCCCTAAGTTGGCCTGTTATCAAACACTTTCTTCTAGCATCCAGACTAGCCACTTAAGGATGCTAGGTGGCTTAAATGTTGTCACCTTGTGACATGTGATTTTTAGTGCTAGTAAGAGTTTAAAGTCTATAAACCAAACTGATGGCCAGTAACCTGACAGTCCACTGTGACCTTACCAAAGAGGCATCATTGTTTGAGATGTATTTTACCTTGCTTTCCAATCCAGTAACATAAGACTTTATCTTTTTATTACTTCTAGTATAAATACTGAGATGTCTAAAGACATCTATAAAATCCTATTTATTCTTGCCATCCCATAGCTCCAGGAAACTTAAAAATGAAAATAGTCATGAAAATCCCAGTGGTTATACTAAGAGCAAAGATTCAAGTCACCCTCTGATTACTGTGACATCTCAGAGAATATTAGAATGACAATGGACCAATATTACAATTTTCCAAAGGGAAGGAAATGGGAGCTCTATTTTAATTCCTAGGAAACTTACAAAATGGGAACATTTAAATGCCATATTTTTTCTGATAATGATATTATATATTGTCTACAGTAGAAATTTTAGATAATATTCAAAAGTTTAAGGTGAAAATGAAAATCACTATTTTCATACCACCTAAAGATAACAAGAGGTAGTATTTCTATTGTGTTTCTAGGATTTCAAAATATTTACATATTACATATAAAATATGATGCCTTCATTTCACTCATATTATGTCTCACTATTTTACCTCTTTGCCATTCAAATTAAATTATGATCATTTACTGATCAGTTATGTTCAGAAAACTATAGGTAACTTCTTAGTTGCAGCATCAAATGTGACAAAAATTTTCACTGAATCCTTGTTAACAGTATGAAAAAATGTGGTCTGAATGGAAGCACCTATTGGGAGATTCATCACTGGTTAAATAACATATTCAAAAGTCAACAGACCAACACATCTATAACAAGATCTATTGAGGTTTTTTGTGAAAAACATCTTTCAGAGCTATTTCCAAAAATTTTATAAAGAATTTGGAGGCACAGGCTGGCACTGTGATATTGTTTTGTCTTCATCCTCCTTCAGATTTATTTTCCACCTTCTTTTGCTCTGCTCTGCTGTAGCAGGATGTCCTTGTGGAGACCTTGTATGCCTCCTACCTCTTCTAGAACCCTGTCATGGCCATGGCAGAGGCTCCAGCCCCAGGTGGGCACATGGTCCTGTGGAGCAGAGACCATCCTCAACTGACCAGCGCCAGCTAGCCACCAGCTCACAGCAGATGCATGCGCAACCCTGGTAAGATCAGTGGAAATTGAGCCCAGTCACCATAAATGACCAGCTGAACTGTAGATTCATCCAAAATTGGTTTTTGTTTCAAAATTTGAATTAGGGCATATTGGTTATACAGATTAATGGGTCTCATTCTGAAAGATTTGTACAAGCACATAACATACTTGGATCATTTGGACACTTCCTCATCTCCTGTCCCCTGGCATACCCTGTAGTTACACATGGTGGGGGGTTCAATGTATATAATATATTTTGACCATATCTATCCCTCTATTACCCACCCTTAAACCTCCCTTCACATTATTTTCTTCCTCTTGTCTAATAGTTCCCCTTCTACTTTCAGGTCACAACTTTTAGAGTCCACATATGAGGAAGAACATGTGATATTTGTCTTTCTGAGTCTGACTTATTTTGCTCAACCTGATGACTGATTATCTCCAGATCCATCCATTTTCCTGCCAATGACAAAGTTTCATTCTTCATGACAGCTGAGTATTACTCCACTGTGTATATATACCACATTTTCTTTATCCATTCATCTGATGGTCATTGAGGCTAGTTCCATATCTTACTGTGAAGTGTGCTCAATAAATAAACATGGGTAGGCAGGATCTCTACAGTATGCTGACTTTTATCCCTTTTAATTCCTCTGGGCATATACCAAGGAGTGGTATAGCTGAATCAAATGGTAGCTCTAGTTTCAGTTTTTTGCAGAACCTCTATACTGTTATTTACAGTGGCTGTACTAATTAATATTCCCACCAGCAGTGTGGAAGGGTTTCTTCCCCCATATTCTTGCCAGTATTTATTGTTTTCTGTATTCTTGATGAAAACCATTCTGACTGGGATAAGATAGAATCTCAATGCAGTTTTGATTTACACTTCCCTAATGGCTAAAGATGTTGAGCATTTTTTCATATACTTTCTGACCATTTGTGTTTCTTCTTTTTTTTTTTGTATTTCTTCTTTTGAGAAGTGTTTGTCTGATTCCTTTGCTCATTTGGGCTATTCATTTTTTATGTTATAATTTTGAGTTATTTATATATTCCAGATAGTAAATCTCTGTTGGCAGAGTATTGGGTATTGTGATGCCTCCAGCCTTGCTGTTTTTTACTTGGGATTGCTTTGGCTATTAAGGATCTTTTGTGTTTCCACATGCAATTCAGGATTGTTTTTTTCAGGTTCTGTGAAGACTGTCATTAGTATTTTGATGAGGATTGCACTGAATGTGTTGATCACCTTCAGTAATCTGGCCATCTTAGCAATGTTTTTTTAAGAGGGAAATTTATTTTTTTATTAGTACAAATTGTCATACATATTGATCACAATCATAAAGAATTTGTACCTGTACATAATATTTTAATTCTTTTTTCCCCATTCCCCTTTCCTCCCTTCAACCCTTCTTCCTTTCTCCATTTATAAAAGTTTTGTCTCCATTTTTTCCTTCTATTCTTTTTTTTCCTTTTCCCTTCCTTCCCTTGCCCCTCTCTCCTCCCTGTTCCTCTTCCCATTTGAACATGTTCTTGCTACTTCCCAATATCTATCTTCCATTATGCTTCTTATATATCCTTTGGGTTTCTCACACAAGAGAAACAATGTGATATTTAAACTTGTGTGTCTGATTTATTTCACTTAAGATTATGGTCTCGAGATGCATCCATTTTCCTATAAATAACTCAAGTTTACCCCTCTAAAAAGGAAATTTAAAGACTACGTACTTGAATGACAGAAAAAGGATGTTAACAGTTTATCTTTAGGATATGAGAAGAAATTAGGAGGAAGAGACATTGGTAAGAGAGAGAAGGAAATTTTTGGCTTCAAAGCAATGGGAGTCTATAGAGATCAGTAAAATTATTAGCAATTAGCCCTGAGGGTCCAATTAAAGTTAGATGGCATGGATTTGTCATTAGACCATTAAACCCAGATTTCAGGTTTTTAGTAGACTCACAGTAGGAGAGAAGAAAGGACATTTTACTGTAGCTATCCCAGGTCTGGGGAATGTCCTAACTGTGAGGATAAATCAGGTGACAGTAAAGGTGTGGTTAAGATTTGGTCCAGAACAACACATGCAGAGCAACAAAGATGGTGGCTGTTGGGCTAAGAATTGATTGGGCCAGAGATGATGGTGCATACTTGTAATTGCAGCAGTCTAGGAGGCTGGGCCAGGAGGATGGCAAGGTCTAGCCCAGCCTGGGAAACTCAGTGACTTAGTGAGACACTGTCTCAAAATGAAATATTAAAAAAAAATAGGCTGGGGGTGTAGATCAGTGTGAAAGCTCTGAGTTCAATCCATAATACTGAGGAAAGAAAGAAAGAAAGAGAAAATATAGAAAAAAGAAATAGAAGAAAAGAAAAAGAATGCATTGTGTTAAAGGACTAATAAAGGAGTTTTAACAGTAAGGATGGAGGATAGGTGATAAAAGACAGGTTTTGTGGGGCCAGGGATTGAGCTCAGTGGTGCCGCCGCCTACTATGCAAGCAGAAGGACCCAAGTTCTATCCCCGGTACCAACAAAACAAAAGACAGGTTTTGTGGAGGTACAAGGTATCTGGCTGGAACAGAGATACAAATAGCCATGGTTGTACTGCTGAAGGCTGGGTTCTCTGGGAAGCAGGTGCTCAGGTGGTGTTGAGAATATAAGAAATTTATTAAGGATTTTTGAATCTATGTTCATTAGTGAGATGGGCCTATAGTTCTCCTTTTTGGTTTGGTCTTTCTCTGCTTTGGGGATCAAGGTGATGTTTGCTTCCAGGAATGAATTTGGGAGTATTGCTTCCCTTTCAATTTCATTGAAGAAATTAAACAGTAGTGGCAGCAGTTCCTCTCTAAATGTCTTGTAGAATTCAGCAGTGAAGCCATCAGGGCCCGGGCTTTTCTTAGTTGATAAGTTTTT
>NW_004624730.1:1445408-1493778 GCF_000247695.1 Heterocephalus glaber
GAAAGGAAAGAAGGGAGTGGAATTAATATGAGAAAATGAAAAAATGGAAACAAAGTCTCTGTAAATAGGGAGGGATGGAGGGGTTGAAGCAAGGGCAGCGGAAAGGGGAAAAAATAAGAACCAAGAGAGTATGTAAAGGTACATATCTCCAGTTATGAATGTCATTATACTGTACACCTAAAATGTACCAATAAAAGGATATACAAAAAAAGTAAAATAAATAAAAAATAACTGCTGTGTAAATGACTGGGTATTGGAGTTCTGTGGCTTTTTAAAATACTTTAATAACTAAATAGACCACATTTGCATATGACATAAAATTGTATAGAATAATGCCTTCATCACTGAAACACAGTACCCGACACCCACAACTTAAGAGAAAAAAGGTTTATTTGGGCTATTTTTTTTTTTTGGTACCGGGGATCAAACTCAGATTCTTGCGCTTGTGTGGTCGGCGGCGGAACCACTGAGCCAAATCCTAGGCCCTTGGCTCACATTTTTAGTCCACAATTGGAGAGTCGAAGACAGGAAGGCAAGGTAGGAGGGTCTGGTGGAGAAAAGCTGCTCACCTCATGGCAGCCAGGAAGCAGAGAGAGAAGGCAGGAGCCAGGGAGGGAGAGACAGACACCCTAGTAGGTCACATCTTCAGCCACTACCTCTTCTGACCAGGCCCCACCTTCTAACATCACATTTTAGCTATGCACCCCCATGATTCAACCACCTTTCAAAAGCCCCACCTACAAATACATGAGACTTTTAGGGTCATCCAGATATAAATCATAACAAATAGCTAGCAGGTTATAACTTTGGAATGATGGATTACAAGCAGCAAAAAGAATCTGAAGGGAGAAGAATACCAGATGATATATTTGGTTTAAAATGTACTAAAAACTAAGTCAAGTGATGTTGAAATCTAAAGGTGTGATATTTTTCCACTAGATTTTAAAGTAGACTGTCGCTGGGAAAGTAGGCTGCATTCTAGAGGCAGTTCCAGATTAAGAATGATGAGAACTGTCTAGAAATCATGCCGACTGTTCTGCTCTTTGGTTCAACTGTTTATTATCAGTCTGGAACAAGATCAAATAGCTTGAGTTGGAATGTAAACCAGCTATAATTTTAAGTACGTTTAGCTTTCTCTATTTTTTCATACCAAGACTTTCTCAATGAAAGAAGCAGTGTGTTGGACTGTGCTCTGCGTATTTATAAGTGCCTTATGTTGTTGGTGACCCGAAACATCACATTCCTAGAGGGTGAGAAACATTTACCAGCAGCAACAGCGTACAGACCACTCACTGAGAGCCTCTCAAACAGAAGACTGAACTCAAGCTTCTGGCCTCAGAAAAAAGAGCCTAAAACTAAACAAACAAACAAAAAAAGTATTTGTGGTAATGTCTTCCATATGTTAAACTGTGTATGGTTTCAGAGAGAAGAATTTAAAAAGAAGGTACACAAAGGAAGACAGTGGAATTTAGTTCAGTATAAAGATTTTAAGAATAAAATATGCTACAATGAGAAACATTCTAACTATTCTTTTCCCTCAGTAGAACTGCTCAGAATAGAGTAAAAGAGGGACTGAATTGGAAAGGTCAGTTGTGTGAGGATTGGTCTACAGATGGCCCCAGCCAGCCCAGCCCTCTCCCTTCCCACTTGTAATTCTCACAGTGCACGAAGAATGAGACCTCCAGGGATGCACCACTCACGCTAGGTTCATCTCTCTTAGAAACAGCTGTTCTGCAGAGCCTGAGCTGGACAAGCCAGGTGGCGCCTCAGGGATATAAGCTCGGGGTGCGTTGCCTTAGGGTCCCTCAGCTGTGTGAAGTGGAGCACCTGGCACAGAAGAGACTTTTTCTTCCCTGACCCTTAGGGGACTGGTTTACTGTAGATCCTAGGCTTCTGTTTATTCTGTGGGCTTTCTGTAATACATCTGCTTTCCTGGCTTGCTGCGGGTGTTCTATCTCATGAGATGCACACAGGTAGAGGGGCAGTGGGGTTCTTTTTGACCTCATAGCTGCTGTTATGGTGCAGCTCCACTCTAAGCATATGCCCTATTCATGAATTTGTGCCTGGTGATGCCTTCCAAGTCCAGAATTCAAACTTTCATCTTCTTTTAACAATTTAAAAATATAACCTTTTTCTTTTCCTGGCTAATTCCTTTCTGAATCTTTGTGACTTCTGATCCTCTCATTCCACTTAAGAAAAAGAAGAAATAATGCAAGTGTAATCAGTGTTATGGTTTGGATCTTGAATGCCCCCCAAAGGCTCGGAGCCAAGCTACCTGTGTGTGCCACTGTAGGAGGCAGTGGCATTGTTAGGGGGTGGAGCCTGGACAGAGGAAGTTAGGTCGATGGGAACAGGATGCCCCTTGGAGCAGCACTTTCCCCACTCCCTGTTTCCCTGTTGCCACGAAGGGAGTGGTCTCCTCTGCCACTTTGTCTGGCCACAGGACCCAAAACAACAGAGCCACCCAACCAGGAATGAAATCTTGAAATTGTGAGCCAAAATCAAGCCTTTTATCTCAGTACTCTGTCAAAGCTGACTAACACCACTGGCATTGATTGAAACTGTAACAAACGGACATACAACAACCTCTCTTTCAGATCTGCTAAGTACTATAAGTAGTCTGCTTTACACTGCTCTCTTGCACAGGAGCAAATGGTTGGAAATAGTTATCCAACAATTGTCCATTTAAAGATATTGAAAATAAATTTCTTAAACATGATTTAATTCCCCAATTATAAATATACACTATAAAATCTAATCATGTGATGTATGTAAAATAGCATTAAAAGCTACTTAAATATTTAGTTAAGAAAAGACATATACCATTATGATGTGAAGTCAGATTTTTCTTTTTTTGGCTTTTTGTTAAAGTTGAAGGTGAGTTATTTTAAGTGAACAATTCCTAGGAGCCTTATTTCTTTTTTGCTGTTATATACCCCGTGAATTCTATCTTTAATTCTCACACAATTTGAAGGCTCAAGCATCACATACAAGAATGGAAACCATCCATTCCCGCATAGCTTATTTTATACATTAACATGACTTTCTTATTCCAGTAGACTTGCTTAGAAAGATGAAAGTTAATTATTTTTGTCTCAGGACTTACAGAAAACTTGATGTAGTGAGCATCAAACTCTATCACTTTTCAGTGGGTAGCATTAAGTGGAATGGCTTCTTGTTCTCCATGACTTTGAAATTCATGCATCAAAACCAGAGCTCTCCTATTGTGGTTACTAATTTAACATTTTTATATGATTCTTACCCAATCCTAATCAAGCCCTCAAGTTAGAAGGTTTGCCTTTTACAAAAAACCCTCCCACATCTCATCAATATCCCAACTTTGCCTTCACACACCAAAATGCTGTTAAGGTAAGCTGACACTTGTTGGGGAGGAGACTTCATGATTTGCAGAGTCGACTGATTTCTGTGGAATAAACATTCCTACTGTGTCTGTCTTCAAATTACTAGTGTAACATCACTGGACACAGACCATGGAAGGGATGCTGGAAGCTCACCTTCTCAGGCTGACTGGAACTGATCCCAGCACACCTCTACTGTGAAGGATGGCAAGGTTATTCCCACACATCTCGCAGGTTTGACTTGCCACTGGATTGTCAGGATAATGCTTTTGGAAAGCCAAGTCTTAGTTACTTTCCCATTGCTGGGACACAGTACCTGACATCCACAACTCAAAAGAGGAAAGGTTTATTTTGGCTCACAGTTTGTAGAGGTTTTGATCCATAGTCAGCTGGCCCCAAGTCAGGGTGGTGTGGCAGAGGAGCAGCTTATGGCATGGTAGCAGGAAGAAGAGAGAGATCAAGGGAAGGGGAGGAGACAAACTCTTCCAGGCTATGCCCACAGTGACCACCTCCTCCAGCCAGTCTCCACCTCCCAACATCACATTTAGCTATAAACCCATCAGTGGGCTAATCTCCTGATAAGTACCATGCTCCCCATGATCCAAACACCTTCCAAATCTCCACCTATAAGTGCATTAGACTTTGGGGGACATCTAGATAGAAACCACAAAAAGTCACCATTTTCCAACCTTGGGGATCCCCAAAGATCTAACCCAGAATTTCTCTTGGCCATGACCCAAGACCTCAAGTTAGAAATCATCAGTGTCTCTCTAGTTCCCTAGGCTTCCTGCTGGAGCAGAAGCTGTTATCTCTCTTTGATGACAAGTCTTGCACTGACTACTCTGAAACTTCCTTTAACTGAAACTCTTCAAATGCTGAGTTCATTTTGTTCCCTATGAATTCAGAACCCTCCTTAGGAATCCTTTGATTTTCTGATCAGATATGAAAAAAATGCTGTCTTTGTTGGAAATCAGCTTCATTACTAACAACACTACTTGTCCTTGTCTCTGTCATTTTGTTGTTTTTCATAAAAAGGAGGTTTACAGGAAAAAGATAGGTGTAAGTTAGAAAAACCCATTCTGAACCTGAGTTTAGGACTGAGAAGTACAGAGGTTTCTCCTAAATTTTAAAAAAATTCTTTGAAAAATCTTTGAGTCTGATCACTTAGCAAGATATTTAGAATACTCTCTTAGTCTGTCTTGTCTGTGAAATTTGTCTAGACCTTGCCACCTGTGGGGAACTGCAAATTAGTCAAGCTCTGTAGCTGGAGATGCAACAGCCACTGGATTGTGGGGCAGTCAGCAGGAGGTAGCAGTGTGAGCTAAGCCCTGTTGGGCTCTTTGCTGGATTTTCCTGGGTTTAAACTGCAGACCTCTACCCCTCTGATATGGACCCCTGATGCTTACTGTGTCTATAACATAGCCCCAGATTCTCATACTTATTACCTTTATAAATGGCATCACTTCACTAATGATAATTTAAAATTATAATAACCATTCAAGAACTTTTGATAAAGAAAAAAATATTCAAGAAGCACCTTAGAATATAAAAGAATAAAACTTCAAACATCCAATAGTCTGCATCTTTTTCCCTTACTACAGTCCTTGGCCAAGGCAGAGAGAGAGAGAGAGAGAGAGAGAGAGAGAGAGAGAGAGAGAGAGAGAATGAACAGAGACAGAGATAGAGACAGACAGACAGGCTGGTTGGCCAGAAGTTCCTCACGGGCAATAACCTCATAAAATTACACCCCACCACAAAAACAGAGAAAACCCCTTACTGTTGACATTAAGTCTTAGTCTCATTCTTAGATAAAATTCACTGTTAATAAAAGTTTTCTAAAGCCCAGCCCCAACAAACTTTGTAATGGAATTAAGAGTAGCTTTTGGCACATTATAATTCAGAGCTCTTGCATTAAGTAGCTTTCTGTCACTTCAATAAAATATCTGAGGTGGGTGACTTACAGAGGAAAGGAGGTTTATGTGGCTCATAGATTTGGAGGTTCGAAGTCCAAGACCAGGCAGCCCCATTGGTCTGGCATTTCATGAGGACCTATCAGCAGATGGTGGCCAGTCAAAATAAAAAGATGTGAGGGAAGAAAGATCATGTCATCTTAGTAAAAACGCTGACAGGTGGGGATACACATTCATTCAGACCATTGAGCTATAAACAGAATATTCATTCCTCACTTCCTTGCACTGGCAAACTCAATTCTATTTTACCTTTGTGCCTCATGAAACTATATATTTTACAGTACTAGATATGTATTTTTGTTACTTTAATGTCTCTTTATATCAATATAATCAACACTTAACCACCCACTGGAAGTACTAACAATATGCCTTTCCCTTTTACGGCCTAGGTTTTTAAGAAGGCGCCGTCATACCTTTCACAAGTCTTTCACAAGGATCTGTATTTGAAAATTGGAATCTCCTTGTAATTTTACTCTTTTAGGGTTGATGGGATTTTTAAGTAGAAATACATTTTAGATTATGTGAATCAGACTCTGGATTCAAAGTTTCTAACAGTTTAAAATGCTTTTATGTTATGTTTATGCATCAGCAGATATATTCTCAAAGTACACAGGTAATAAGAAACATTGCAAATATAATAAGCTACTTATTAGATTTTATAGAAGCATTTGCTGTTACAAATGTCCACTTTTATATTTAGCAGTTTTCAAACTTTATTACCAGTTGCCTTAAGTTTCCAATAAAACATTTTAACTCTAACTTTTACATCATCACTAACATTTAAAATCAAATTGTTATATATTTATCATTAAAAAATTCCAGTTTCTACAAATATAGTTATATAGGAAAGCACAGGCTCAAGATAAGCTTGTTGTTTTTTATCCAAGCTACTTAATCCATCTGTAAATTTATTTCTGGCAGAAGAAAAGATCTATTTATCCCAATATAAATATAAATATGTTAGGGTAATAAATATAAATATGTTAGGGTAAAATGATCTCATCAGAAAACTTAGAAAGATCTCTAACTTATCTAAGATTCTGACTAGGAAGTAATCTGAATAATGGGAGATCTACACAGAATCACATTGCTTCAAGGTAATTCCTTTCTTATTAGGTGATGCAAATTTGCTTTTCTGTGATTCCTTACATGGACAACATAAAATAAATTACCACTATTGTCTTAGCAATATATACTGAACAATGTAAGGTTTGACAATGAGAGCCATACCTACTACCTACATAGGAATGAAGGGCATCATCTATATAGGAATGAAGTTTCCCTTTATCAGAAGGCGTAACCATTACCTCTTGAGCAATTATGAGGCTGTCTCCTTATTCTCACCAATTAGAGCCCCAACAGGGTATTTTCTTATGCCAATTTGACAATCTTAGAATTGAGTTCACATGAAGTTTTTAAAAAGTAGTCCCTTCCTACAGCTCCTCCTATCACAATCATCTTTAAGTCTTTATGAAACGGTGCAGTCAAGGTGTCCTGATAAAAAGACACACGGTATTTACACATTACTTTAATTAGAAGAGTTCAAAGGGCTGTGCAACATTACCTAATTAAACTTCACAACAAATCAGTGAAGCAAGAGAAGGTTTACCCATTATCCTCATTCACAGAAGAGAGACTCTGAGGTGCTGAGAGGCTAAATGATCTCTCAGTTTCACAATGATGAGTCAGAGGTGAGGCTAGGAATGACACCAGAACTCTAGTACAGATATGAAAGAAACACCACAGAAATGCTTATTCAGGGGATCACTCCTTCAGCTGGAAGTTATCTTACTACATAGATAGAATTTGTATGGATGCACAAGCTTTTCCCTAGAGTAGAAAAACTCTCCTCAGCATAGTTTGTTTTGCAGAGTCATGTGGTAGATGAATGTATCCTAGTTCAACTGAGCCAATTAATGGTAAGGGTGCCTTCTTCCAAGAGTCTCATGTTATTTCTAGGGATTCTCAAGAAGTATTTACAAACCTGTGAGTCAGTGACAGTAACCACCTAGCATATCCTGTTTTTTTCTTTTTCCCTCACTTCTTCAGTTCCTATCTGATAGTTTTTAAAATTTTTGTTTTTATCCGTAATGTCTGCAGTACATAATGATTACATTTACCATGTGGAATTGGTACTTGTACCTAACACATCTTAATTCTTTTTACAACCCCCTTCCTCTCCACTTCCCACCCTCTTCTTCCATCTTAGTCCTCTTTCCATTTGCAAAACATCTCTCTTCCTATTTCCTACTATCTATCTTTTATTTTTTATTTATTTTTTTGGTACCTGGGATCAAACTTGGGACCTTGCACTTGCAAGGCAGGCGGCAAAACCACTGAGCTAAATCCCTGGCCCCCTATCTATCTTCTATTTCACTCTTTAATTGTATCTTGGGTTTCTCATATGAGACAAACCTCAAGGTGCTTAGGCTTGTGTTTCATTTATTTACTTAACATTAGTCTCAAGAACATCCATCTTCTCTACACCCATCCAGAGAAAAATGTTCATGCTGAGAAAGTGTCTGGATGCTCTCAAAGCTTCTATTTCTTGAAAACCAGAACGATGATCAGTTTCCTACAGAGCTGAGGGCCAGCAGAGTCCTGTCCTGTGTTAGACTTGAGGAACTGGGAATACAGAACCTCTTTGTACTTAGAAATCTTTAGAGCACTCGGATAGTTCCATCATCTTCTGCTTTGAACCATTTTTCTGCAAAGTCAATGGACCTATGGCATCCAAAGGCATGATTCTCTTTTCTTCCTCTAGTCAATGTAATTTTAAACTCTCTAAAACAATACACTGGTGTATTAGGGAAGGAGCACAGCCCAGAGGCCAGAGGGAATAGCAGGTAAGGGTCCATATCATCAGGTGCCATGTTATACACAGAATTCTAGAGTTGAGCAGAATGGATTTCAAATAGTTTTTGAATTCTTCTTTAAAGGAAAAATACTTATGAAGCTCAGCATATAACATGTCAAAAGAAGGAGAGTTGTGCTAATTAAAAGAGGTGAGGCAAGGGAGCTGAGCATAACATATCGGATCCTCTCAATGGAACTGCAAAGCTCTCATAAAAGTATTTTCATCTATGGATGTTTGTTCTTGGTGTTTCTAGGGGAAGATAAGGGCTAAGAGATCCTATTCTGTCAGTTTACTAATGTTATTCTGGATTAAATTATGTTTGGGATTTGTACATCCATATCCATGAGGGACATTGGTCTCAGTTTACTTTTCTTTCTTTTTAATAGAAAGTCTAAGACAAAGAGTTTTATATATATATATAATTTTTTTTTTGGTACTGGGGATTGAACTCAGGACCTTGCACTTGTGAGGCAGGCAGCAGAACCACTGAGCTGAATCCTTGGCCCTGAAGAGTTATAGTTTTAACTGACAGAATAATTATACATATTTGTGGGGGACAGTGTGAAATTTCAACACATGAATGCAGTGACCAGAAATCAAATCAGTAATTACCAATAGCCATCACCTCAAACATTTATCATTATTTTGTGTTGGAAACAATTTTAAAAATCCTCTCTTCTAGCTACTTTAAAATATACAATAAATTCTTAATTATAGGCACTCTACAATGCTATGGAACACCTAAGTGTAATTTTCTGATCTAATATTTTTTATACCTGTTAACCAACCCTTTTTATTAGTGCTTGTTTGCAGTATATACTATTTATATTTCTTTTGTGAAGTTGGTACATGTATATAACACATCTTAATTCTTTTTTAATCCCCCTTTAAAAAGATCAGTCTCCCTACTTCCTATCATCTATCTTTTATCATATTCTTTATCTTTAGATCATATAAGAGAAACTGTGATACTTAACTTTGTGTGTCTGATTTATTTCACTTAACATTATGGTCTCAAGGTGCATCCATTTCCTACAAATGACTTGCTTATCTTTCTTTATGGCAGAGTAGTACTCTACTGTGTGTAGAAACTACATTTTCTCTGCCCACTCAACTGTTAATGAACACACAGCCACTTCCAAGATTTAGATATTATGAGTTGTGCTGCTATAAACATAGGTATGCATGTGTCATCTAATATGATGTCTTCAACTCTTTGGGGAAGATATCTAGAAGGAGAATAGCTGGGTTAAATGGACTTGCTAGTTTTAGTTTTTTGAAGAACCTCCATACTGATTTCCAAAGTGGCTGTACTAACTTACGTTCCCACCACAGTGTAGGTTTTCTTTTCCCTGCAGCCTCACCACCATTTGAGTTTTTGATCATGGCTATTCTTTCTTGGGTAAGAGAATCTCAGTGTTGTTTTAAATTTGTTGTTTTAAATTTCTAATAGGTAGCAACATTGAGCATTTCATATATTTATTGTCCATTTGTACTACTTCTATGAAGTGTCTATTCATTTTAGTTGTCCATTTTGTCATCGGGTCCTTTACTTTGGGTTAATTTTTTTGAATTCTTTAAGGAGTACTCCCAAAGTCATTCCTGGAAGCTACAATTATCCTGATTCCAAAACTAGTCAAGGATCCAAGTGAAAAAGAGAACTATAGATCAATGTCTTAATCCAGAGAATAAGGCATTCTCTCTGCATTTAATGACTTCCTCAGGAACCCAGACAAGAGTTTGTCTGTACTGTAGCTAAACAGCTCTTGATTTGGCCATTGCACAACTCGACACACTCCACAAAGACCTTATGAGGTCACCATGAAGTTGCTTAGAGATGACTTAACACAATGACATCAGAGAGTGCAGGAGCTGAACAGCAGCAAAAGTGATTGATAACTAAATGCATACTGCTTGTCATCCTTCTCTTTTTCCACTCTCTTATTTCCCTTGGATTTCCTATAGCTAAGAATCCATCCATGTGCATGGGGTCAGCTGTTTGTCATCTCTGCACACTGCAGCTCTTCCCTAATTTCTGCTTGGGTTGGTCTTCCTAGCACACAGTTACTGAAGGAAATATTAATAGCTTCATTTCATACACTTATTTATAAGTAACTTCCAAACACTAAAAATATATGTGGTATTTAAGTAACCTGAACCAGTTCTGAAAGTGACTGTTTTATATTACTATAAAGATAGGAAAATGTAATTAATTATAATTTAGTGCTCTGTATAACTTCTTAATTTCTACATTCCCTCCCTTACTTTTCTTCAGAGGTTTCCTTTCAGTGAGCAATTTTCCATGCTCTTTCTGCATTCTTGTTTAGGAGGAATCCAGAAGTACTGTATTAGAGGGAACAGAAAAGGAGGTGACATTTTTGGGCTTGGGGGTCATAAACTGAGATGTCTCCTGTGTCCTAGCTTACAGAGCCTGTGCATGTCTGTGACAACAGAGACCTTCCTTTGTGCTCTTCATCTCCTGCCCAAGTTGACAACTCCCCACCCTCCCCTAATTCACCCCCATTTCCTGTCCCTGCCCTTCCCCTCACTGCTTTACTATATAATAGGAGTAGCAAGCAGCTGCCATAGTACAAGTGCTGCTTCTGGCAAAGGAAGGGTATGCTATTTCCTACCGTACTAGAAAAGGAAGATAAATTGAAGCACACGTGCACTTTTCTATGCAGATCTGTACATATGTCTGAGGGTATCCATTTTGTCCAGTGATAATTATTTAGAGAGTTGGACCATAAGTGTGTGGGCTGTACTCCCACAAAAGCCTTCTAAAATGTGCTCATAACATTATCATAAAGTGAAATTACATTTGATAAGAAAAATAATCCTTTTCTATAGATGATCATTTTTGAAAATTAGATTTTATAAAGTCAGTCATGTTTTTAAAAATGCATTTATATATATTGAATACTAATTCTTTAGTTATGATGCAAATATTTCCTCCCAATGTTTGTGTGTAGTTTTTCTCTTGATTTTTACTTGTATGTCTGTGTATTTTCTTCTAAGAAAGCTTGCTCTAAATTCATGAGAATAATTATCCAATGATTTTATTTTTTATATGCTAATTTTTCCATCAGGAATTAATTTTTATGTATGGTGCAAGATGGAAATTTAATTACAGTAAAACCTTAGTTTGCCAGAATAATTTGTTCTGCTCTCAATTCAAAACATTTGTATATCAAAGCAGTGAGGAGAAAGAAAAAGAGGGAGAGAGGCAGAGGGGGAGAGAGGGAAGGAGAGAGAGGGAGGAAAGAGAGAGGTGAGAGAGGAACCACTGGCTCAGTTGTGATCATGTGACATTCAGCATCACATATTACGTGTATTACAAGACATCACTCATTTATCAGTTAAAATTTCTTAGAAATGTCTGCTCATCTTGCAGAAAACTTGTAGACCAACTTACTCATAATCCAAGGTTTGATGGTAAATGTTTTTTTTCCAAGTGTGAAGTTAAATGTCAACATGATTAAGTTGTTCTTTTCCCCAGTGTTTAATGGACCTGTCCTGTACAAAGATTCACATGTATGTATTAAAGGAAACCAGGTATAAAGACTGAGGCCTTGGTTGGCCTCTCCTTGAGACATGAGGGAGGATAGCAAGCTGTTACTCCTTTGGACTGCACATTAGCATGCCAGTGCCAGCCAGTTTCAAGGAGAAGGTCAACTACAGCTGAAGTCTGATTAAAGAAAATACACATTCAGGTACAGTCTGTAAATTATGAGAACTGGATGATCTTTGTCTGAACCTTGAATCATATGCTTGCTTGCTTCTTCTTTGTGCGAGTCTCATAAAAGTGAGGAGCACTGTCAGTTTGGGGCTCTTTGTCCACTAGAGACAGAAGTCCCATGGCCCTCCTCTTGCAAATTATTTTTGTATCTTTTGTCTTTGATCCTCATTTGTCCCCTCCAGGCCCGGATAAACTCATAGGCTGGTTCCTACACTGCATGTTTCTTGCTTTCCCATTTCCTTCCCCTGCTGTATCTGTATTTTCTTGCACCCATACATACTTTTTAATTACTGGTACTTTATAACTTGATATATGATAAAGCACTCCTATTCATGATAACTGACACTTGCTGCATACCTATATTGCTTTAGTCAGTGTTCTAATTGCTTTACATGTATATCTATTAAAGTTAGATCAACATATAATGTACACTTTTCCATCCCTACCCTTGAGATGAGGAAACTGAGCTCATCTAGAAATGAGCTTAAGTAATCTAAGTTGAATAATTAAGTCACACAGCTAGCAAGTACAAAAGCTGAGAGGCACAAGTAAAAACAAAGAAGCAACTACTTTTTACTTTTTCCTCAGTTGTACTTTATTCTTATAAATAAGGTCATTATATATTTATATGGCCCCAAATGAGACAATTCTGAGAGCAAACTGGGAAATAATAATAATTGCAAGTGACCAGACATAATCCTGAAATATTTCAAACAAATCATGATATGTAGCCTTATTATTTCTGTTACCTTCTTTTAAGAATGAAGTTTATCAGTATTTTCAAAATCATGACTTTGATGTATTAAATTTATAGGTTAATTTGGGAATAATTAACATCATTATGTGAATATATTCTTCCATGTTAGAATATAGATTAGATCTCCATTTATTCAGAATTGCCCCTTAATTATATAGTTTTGCATATATTATTTCTACACATATTTTTCCCTGGAATTTTATATTTTTGTTACTGCTGTGAGTAAGGTAGGTTTTTACTAATATTATGTAACTGATATCTGTGGATAATATGTACCTTTATGTTGGTATGTTCAGCAACCTTGCTGAATTTTCATTGGGTCTGATATTTTATCAATTGATTACTTTGAGCTTTAAAGGTACACTGTGTTCAAGCAAACACCATCTTATCTTTGCCTTCAAGTCTGTCTTCTAAATCAAAACTGTGAATCAAAATAAACTTTTTCTTTTTAAACATTTTATTTGTCACTTTCTTGTTGCTAGGACAAAATACCTAGCACCTGCAACTTTAAAAAGGAGAGGTCTCTTCTGGCTCATAATTTTCAGAGGATTCAGTCGATGGCTGATACTCCAAGACAGAAATGGTGTGGCAAAAAGGCATGGCAGAGGAAAGCTGCTCAGCCCATAGCAGCCAGGAAGCAGACAGAGAAGGGAGGAGCTGGGGATAAAAATGCACTCTTACAGGTCACATCCCAGTGACTCATCTCTTCTGACCAGGCCCCACCTCCTAACTGCAAATTCAGCTATAAACTCATCAATGGATGAATCCACTGATAAGTATAGCACCCCATGCTCTTATCACCTTCCAAAAGCCCCAGGTCTGAACACAGGAGACTTTTCTAGAACATTTTAGATCCTCAACCACGTTTATCTCAGGTGTTTTGTTATAGTGACAGAAAACTGATTAAGATGGGGCAATACTCCTCAAATTATCCACAGATTCAATGCAATTCTTATTATAAGTGCAGGAGTTTTTTTGTAGAAATTTACAATCTACACTTCTGCTCCTCCTCCTTCCCCCTCTTTGTCCTTTTCTTTTTCTCTAATTTTTGGTGGTGGATGTGATTGAACCCAGGACTCTGTGAACACTAAGCATGTCTTCTTCTGAGCTATGTCCCTAGCCCCTAAATCTATTCTTAAAATAATATGAAAATTAATGAATATGGAATGGCTTTTAATAGAGTTTCTTTAATTCACTTACACTATTTTGCTGTTTTTTAATTATTGAAGCTTTTCTTTCCTTTTTTGCTTTTTGGTTAAAATTAATATGGAGTGTGTTGTTCTCTTTACAATTGTTTCCCTAACTTCAGTTTTAAATTATTTACTGCTTATATGTAGGAATACAACTGATTTTTATGAATCATATCTTTTATTTTGAAATATTGCTAGACTCATTTTCCTACTTCTAGTTCCTAGTTTTAGTGGATTCTTTAGGATTTTCTGTATTTAAGGTCATAATGCATGTACATAGACATGGTTGTATTTCTTCCTTTTCAATCTGGATGCCATTTACTACATTTTGTTGTATGTAAAAACTTTCATCCAATATTGCATATTAGTAGTAGGAATGAACAAGCTTGTCTTGTTCTTGATTTTAGAAGAGATGGTTGTCTTTTACTAATAAACATGATTGTAGCTGTGGGCTTTTCAGTGATGTTTATTATATTAAGAAAGTTCCCTCCTAAACCTAGTTTGTTGTGAGTTTTTAACTTAGAAGAATGTCAGATTTTTTTTCTTTTTTCTTCTTTCCCTTTTTTTTTTCTTTTTCTTTTTTTTTTTTTTGGTGTTTTGAGACAGGGTTTTAAACTATGTAGCCCAGGCTGGCCTTAAACTCACTATGTAGCTCAGGCGAGCCTTGAACTCGAGATGAATCTCCTGCCTCAGTCTCCTGAGTGCTGGAATTATAGGTGTGCATCACCATGCCCATAAAATGCTGGATTTTGTGTATAGATATTATATATATTATGAGATGATCATATAGCTTTTGTCTTTTATTCTGTTATTATATTCTAACACTATTACATTAACTGGTTTTGTAGATTAAAGCAACACTACATTCCCAGGGCACAGTGCAGAAGGTCATTGTATAGTATATACTTTTCACCTGTTGCTGGAGTCAATGTGCTCATATTTTGTTGATGATATGGGGATCCATGCTTTATAAGCTCTTTGGTCTGCAGTGTTGTTGCTGCTGTTGATGTCTGTGTGATGCTTTTGTCTGGTTTTGGTTTTAGTGTAATGCTGGTCTCATAGAACAACTAGGGAAATGCTCCTATCCCTTTTATTTTTGGAAGGCTGAAAAAGTGATATTAATTTGTTTTTTAAATATGGCAGATTTGTATTTCTCTACTAGTCAGAGATGTTGAGATTCCATCTTACCCCAAAAAGAATGGCCATCATCAAGAAATCAAATAACTAATGCTAATGGGGATGTGGGAAAAAGGAACCCTTCTACAGTGTTGATGGGAATGTAAACTAGTGCAACCACCATGGAAATCAGTATAGAGACTCCTCAAAAAACTGAAAATACCAATTCCATTTGACTCAATGGTTCCCCTTCTAGCTGTCTTCCCAAAAATTAAAGACATCATATTACAATATGTGCATATCCATGTTTTTAGCAGCACAATTCCTAATAGCTAAATCTTGGAAGCAGCCTATATGTCCATCAACAGATGAATGAATAAAGAAAATGCTATTTATATACAATGGAGTACTTCTCTACTATAAAAGGGGATAAATTTGAGTCATTTCTAGAGAAATGGATGAACCTTGAGAACATAATGTTAAGTGAAATAAATAAGACCCACAAGCTTAAATGTCATGTGGTTTCTTTTACATGAGTAACCCAAAATATAAATAAAGAGTAAAATAAAAGATAGATAACAGGAAATGGGAAGAAAGATCTTTCTCAAATGAGAAGGGATACCAACAGTTGGAGACAGGGGAAAGGAAGGGAGGGAAAAGGAATTTTAAAAAGTAGTAGGATATGTTGTGCACATGTACCAACTCCCCACCAGGAATGTGATCATTATTATGTACTGTAAACATGTACTAAAAATAGGTTTTTTTAAATATGGGAGAATTCATCAGCGAAGCCATTTCGACCTGGGTTTTTCTTTTTGAAAGTTTTTATCATTTTTCCTTTCCCTTCCCCTGCCCCTCCCACTACCCCTACCCCTTTGGAAAGGAAAAATGATGAGAAATAGAAAAAAATGGAAATAAAGTCTTTGTAAATAGGGAAGGGTGGAGGGTGTGAAGGGAGGGCTAGGAATGGGGAAAAAATAAGAACCAAGATGCATTATGTAAAGGTACAATTCCCAATAAGAAATGTAATTGTGTTGTATACCTACAATGTACCAATAAAAGAATTTAATTTTTAAAAAAAAAGAAAGTTTTTAAATGACTAATTCCATGTCTTTGTTATAAGTCTACTCAGGTTTTCTATTTCTTCTTGATTAATTTTGACAATTTGTGTCTCTCTACAATTATGTCCATTTTAGCATTTCCTTATAATTATTTTTATTTCTATAAATGTAGTAGTGATATCCCCTCTTTCACTACTAATTTAATGCTTATCTCTTTTTTCTTGGTCGATATAAGTAAAATTTTGAAAATTAATTGGTCTTTCAAAAAACCCCAATTTTTGGTTTTAAATAAAACCAAATTATAAAGACTATACATATAATCTCTTTTGTTTCTATTTTGTTTTTCACAAATCTCTGTTATAATCTTTATTATTTCCTTCATTCTCCTTGTTTTAAGTATAGCTTGTTCTTCTATTTCTAGCTGTCTTCTAAAACAATGTTTATTATTTAAAAAACTTTTCCCCTAATGCCTGAGTTTGTAACAGATGGGGTAGGGTATGTTTTAACATGTGCTCTATTCATCATTACCAACCAGGCAACCAAACAAACAATTTCTTTACATAAAATGTTCCATGTTGTCTACTACCTAGTATACTCAGCATATATGACATATATATGACACATGGAGAAGTATTATTTATTCAGACATAGACTAGAAACACACTCAGTGGGATGGTAGGTTTTAAAGTCTATGAAAGCTGCTCATGATGGTACCAGGTCAGAGAACATACTCCCTCTCTCAGAGAACCCAACATGGCAGTTTCCTCCCTGATCAGATTTGTTCCCCTGCTTCATGTCAGATGTTGTAGCTGGCTCAGATTTAGGGACCATGTTGAATGAAAAGTAAATCATATCTTTCATTTCTACACTTTCCCACAATGAAGCATAACACTTGTATTGGAAGCAACTTGCAGTAACTGTCACTGTGTGAAGGGTGAGTATATTTGTATTTCCCATCTTATGTTAACTTACCAGTATACTCTAATAGTCAGGTAATACAGCTTGTATTATTTAAAATGTTCTTTCTTGCTTTCTTCATCTTGCTTTAAAATTTTATCTAGTACAAATTTTAAGTGCAATTACTATGCATCTCTTACTATGTTTTAGATATATTAAAAGAAATACTGATATATTGAAATATTGAATTATAGAATATTGAAATATAGATATATTTCAAAGAAACTATTTGAGCATTTACTATGGGCTGGTAAAGGACCATGAGTGCAGATACCATGGACTGTGGTAGCTGAACAGTATGAGAACTTAATAGCTTCTTCCAAATATCTCAGTTATACTAAGAAATATGTTTTCCTCCCTAGCACTGGCTAAACCATTAATAATCAACCAAAATCAAAGTCTAAAAACACAAGACCAATAAAAAGCCACAACAAAATTTTAAACATCAAAAGAACTGAACCAACTATCAGAAATTTCCAGTCCTAATTCTAGGCATACCACTACTAACTGTATAAGCCAAGAAAAATCCTATGATTCTCTGGAAATCATATGTAAGATTAGAGTTGTGAATATGTAACCCATGAAAACACTCCAAATATAAATATTTTATAAACTATTCACTAGCTTTTCCCAACATGTAATATACGTCTTCCTACTTATCCATTTTACAAGCACTTATTTTGTAAAACCTTATTTTACTATGCAAAACTCTGTCTTGATGCTGGAAATTTTAAAAAAATCTATGATCTGTTTAGGAGCTACTGTCACAGAAGAGGTATGTTAGTTATAACAGGGTACAGGACTGTGATGCGGAAATGCCCAGGAAACAGTTATATCACCCAGGAAAGGATTCATGGAAGGACATAGAGGCCAGCTTGTGGCAATGAAGGGATGTTTTCCAGAGGCATACACTGGTTCTCTGGAGAGTCTTGAAGGATATCAGGAGAATGTAGTGAGAAAAGCTTTTCGGAAGGATGAGCTTCAGACATTTATAGCTAAATGGATGGACCCTGAGACCATACTCTTAAGTGAAATAAATCAGACACACATGTTTAAATACCGCATTGTTTCTCTGGTGTGAGAAGCTGAAAGTGGAAATAAGGACTGAAATGTATAATGGATGCTGGGAAATGGGAAGGAAGTGTTCAAATGGGAAGGGGAACAAGGGAAGAGGGAGGGAGAAAAAAAGGAAGAGGCAAGAAAAAAAGTGAAAATATGGGCTAAAATAAATTAAAATAAAATTTCTAAATAAAAAAGAAACTTTTCAAGAATAAAAAAAGAAAAGCTTTTTCACATAGAGGAGTCACACACAACACAAAAAACATGGACTTCCAATCAACCTGAAAGCCTTACAGAACAGAAGAGCTGGGGTGGCTATAGTCTAGCACGCAAGCTGAGGGCAGAGCTGGAGATGAAGCCGACATCTGAACACAACCCCGAATGATATGAAGCGATGTTTCATTCCCACATGCACCTGAGAGGAAAGAAAGGCTGGCTCATTTTAAGAGATCACATTCTATTTCAGGCATATTCTCTATTCATGAGATTTTACTGAAAATATCAGAAACAGCAAGGATTACATTACACTGAACTCACATGAAAACCATGACTGGGTTTGGCCAGTGACCTGGAGGGATGGCCCAGTGGAGTCCCTATGATTGGCTCGGCCCATATGATATCTGTCACTAAGGAGAAGTGAGCCTGGGAAGGTGTAGTGTTCATCACTCCTGTTGGTGGCTATTCCAGGCTCCCACAGAGTCCACGGGAGTCACAGAGAAGAAATCATAAGTAAGGATTCTGAACTGAGTTCCCTAAAACTTCTGCACTGTGTCAGTGTCCTTCTGAGGGAGGGCACCACGAGGAAGAGGCCTTTCTTTCCATTCTGCAAGAAAATTCCATGCAGCTCTCCCAGGAGGGATCCAGTGTATCTTGGTTAGAAAGGCAGGCTGGCTAGAGGCTATTCTACAGGGGTAATAGGACCTCATCCCAAAACATACATGATCTTGTGCGCTATGGAGAAAACGTGCTGAAAGGGTTAACATGAGAGAACATCTTGTGATAACTGACCATATTTGCTGGGGAAGTGACATTTTAATAATATTTTATAATAATTCAGGGTACTCTAGTACTAAAACTTGACAACTGGTGATTTCCTAAATTTCTTATCTTGGGTAATATTAAAAGTTATTGCCGGGGATTTAGCTCAGTGGTTCCGGTGCCTGCTTCGCAAGCGCAAGGACCCGAGTTCAATCCCCGGTACCAAAAAAAAAATGTCATTGATCTACCTTGTATTTTGAATGGATTTAATGACACCATGCATTGCATACTTGGAAAAATATCACTTCACCAGGTTATACAGAACTTCCACAAGTTGTTTTCTGTCACTATGCAATATAAAAAGATGTCTTCATTAACATCATCATTGATCTCATCAGAAAAAGTGTTAAGTATTGGGAAACTGCCAAGTTCACAGTGGGTAACACTGCTTTTGCAGACTCCTATGTTCCTCAAAATCACACTACAGCCTAGCTCAGAAGGCTGGTACAAATCTGCAGCAACTCGCCTGAGCGTCTTTGGTATCCACTACCAGTCTTTGGCTTGATCTCTTCCTTACCCCCAACACATGCAGATGAAGGAGCACTCTGACCCCCTTTCTGCAAAGAAAGGAGAAGGTTCTACCTGTACCACCAGTCCATCTTTCTGGTCTGAGAATTTTACCACATATCTCAGCAGATCTGAAACCATGTGGAGATGAATATGAAGATGATCTCAATTTTCCTGCAAGACCTCAGCCCCCACAAAAGGGGTTGGTATTTTTTCCCACAGGTCCAACTGCTAACACATAAGAATCACATAATGATAGCTGGAAAAATAGTAACAAGAGGATTGTTCCGCTATATCTGGTGTTATTTCTAATTTTGGTTATATAAAGCATAAAAACAATACTATGTTACAGTGTTTGGGGCCATATCGTGCAGAGTAGATTGCCACACGTAAATTCATTTTAGAAGCCAAAGTCAAGAAAGAATGGGAATTTTTTTAAAAAAAAAACAAAAACAAAACCAAAAAAAACCTGTCCATACTTGTGAGGATTTAATGGGTAACTCTGTTACCTTGCCCAAAGCATTGTTTTGGGAGAATTAATGAAATATACTTTGTGATGCAAAGGCCAAACAAAACATGAGGGTACTATGTTCATCACGCTCATGAGGAAACACTACAGACATGCAGAGAAAGGAACTCTGAACAGGCCTCAGATAAAATCATGTAAATCAAAGGAATAATTTTTGAGGTAAAAATGCTGATTAAAAATAAAACGCCAAAATAAATCAAATGTTTCTTTTTTAAAAATAAACAAAAGTGGACCTAAGAGAGCTTCCAGGCTGTCCCTGAAATACATCACGGATCTTTATGGTTGACTTCTACCATAACTGTCTCTTTCCAGGCAGCCTAAAGGAGTAGAAGGAGATTGTACCCTCTCATTTGGGTACAGATACAGCTGACAGAGCACCTGGGCTCAGGGAATTTGGGATTTGCTGTGGGGAAGACTGAAAAAAATTGAAATGCACTGTAATAAAAATATACCAGATGCCTACATGGAGCATAAAATATATCATGAAGTGGTGTAGGGTGAAGCCCTTCACGTGTTTTTTTATTCAAAAGAGGTAAATTTGAGTGTGATCTTAGTGACCTAAAACAATGTGAGTAGAGCACACAGAGGAATTCTCACTCATTCTGATTTGGCATTCCACATTATTTTTAGGAATATCTTAACCTACTACCCTAGGAGAGATATATATTACAATGTGTCTTTGGGTGTACATGTATGTTTGCATTTTGCAGAGACAAGGAATTTTCCTGGTTATCTTCAAAATAAATGTAACTTTGAGTTATGAAACACACTACAGAAATTCAATAGAAACATTATTGCAATGTACCTGCCTTTTTAAAACAATGCAATATCTCATCTTTGATATTATTATCTTGATCTATAGGGCACCTATCAATAAACTACTAAGAATGAATTCTCTGTGGTCTGCCTGCTCAGACAAAAGCTATGTATTTGAATTTGTTCTGCCCACAGTGGCAAGGCCCACACTTGTATATTGTACCCATTGACTCTCGGGTTTTGTAACAAAGTGAAGACATTTTAACTAATCAAACCAGAAATAAATTTGGGGGAAAGGCACTTAGATGAAAGATGAAGGCATGAGGCAGGAATCTTGCTATGACTGTATAAATGGATATAAAGAACAGACTGTCGTGGAAAGCTGCTCAAGAAGTCACCATAGACATGTGCCAGACAGTGAGTCCTTCCTGCTCAGTGCCCTCCATCAGGACTGGTGCCACTGAAGCAGGTAGCAGGTGACAGCCAGCTCTCCACAGTGCCTCTGTTCCATCTGTTATGCAAGCATGGATGTAACATTTTGATCCCTGAATTATTTTTAATTTTCAATCTTCCTGGATTTTAGTCAGATCTGTGAATGCTGCTGTTACAAAGCTACAACTAAAGATTGACTGACAGCAGATTGAATAAAATCATTTGACTTTTGCCCAGGCAACACACGTCTGGAAGCAGAACACACCACAGCGACAACGACTCCACCCTCAGACGGCTCAGTTCCTACTACACCAGAAAGTAAACCAATAGTACTCTCTAGTTCTTTCACTGCAGGCAGTCATCGCTTCTCAGTTGTTTCTCTTTCTCCTCCCTGCCTTACCTCTAAACTCTGCAGCGTAAGCTCTGAGTCACAGGAGCTGGTGTAATGCCATATTAAGCCTTCACAAAGCGAGGACAGATCCAGATGAGGTGCAAAGAGAAGCTAAGGCTGAATGAGTCCAATTAAGAGATCATCTACCTGCAGAAAACCCTCCTCACCTTCTGGGAGAAAGGCCTAAAGCCAAGATAAGCATCTGACTTCTAAAGAGGATATTCGCTAATTCAACAGTGAGGTGTCAAGCCTGAGAACAACATTCTTTGCTGGGTTAAGAAATGAAGAGATACCTAAGATTGACCCCAACTGCTGGAAGTCCAAGATGGCAGGAGCCACTTGACCCTACCCCTGTCTTTCCTACTAGCTCTACCCTTTCCAGCTCCTTTGTGTTTCTATTTTCCTTCTCCTATTTTATTTTTTTATTATACTTCAAGATTAAAAATGTGATCCCTAGGAAAGGACTTTCCTGGTGCTCATGTTCTCGCATATTTACCTTGTCATGACATATTTATATTTTATGTAATACTGAGGCATAGTTTATGCCTTACAGGAAGGTTAAGTACCTTTTTACAATCATAAACTGCAACTGGATATAGCCTCCTACAAAGTAAGACTATTAAAAAATTAGTAAACCTACAAAGACATAAGTCCACTAAAATGTGATGAAAAATATGCCTTTAATCTCCTCTTCAGTGAGTCTCACATAGTAGAGTGAGTCACTTATTGGAGTGATAGTACTCAAGAGATACTATCTGAAAAGGACACAGAGACCTTAAAGTAGGTGTCCAATCATCTACTGATACACTAAGAGAAACAGAATGGCTGTAGGCACCATTCTTTATTAGATATAGACACTCCAGAATTTATCTTGTTTTGACACAGAGATAATCATTTACTAGCAGGAGGGGAGGGAACTTTCCAACCATACTAGCGTCCAGGCCTTGATGTGTTATGAAGGACCCGATCAGAGCCTCCAGGCTGTTGAGTGGACAGCACAGGTGTGGAAGAATAAACAGCCCACAGGGAACAGGCAGATGGCTGGTTAAAGTTAGGGAGTTCATCCACAGACATAGAACTAGTTTTTAAAGAAAAGTAATGAGTTAACTAATGTTCAAACAAAACTTAGTCAACACAGGCCCAGAAATGAGACAAACAATAAAGATTTTAAAAAATAATTTCTTCTCACTTTATAAAGCATTTAAATAATGAAATAACAGGTATGAGAAATATATGATTACTAAAAACCAAACTCTGTGGCAACTAAAACCACAATGGAGACACACTGGGCTGTGAGAATGGAGGGAGGACGCTGGTACTTGGAAAACTTGGCCAGGCCACATCCTGTGGAACAGCTGACAATGCTTGGCCATGACATGTCCACCATGCACACTGGAAATGCAATGGGAACAGAAGACAAAGGCTGTTAAGACCATGTTAACAACACTAACATTTATCCAAGGAAAGGCTTCGGCATTTAGAAAGTTAAGTCAATCATTTCATTTGTAGGACCTGAATTTGTCTCTATCATGTGGTATATTTTGGTTTATCAAATATTTTCTCATATTACATATACAATACACTCAGAGATGATAAAAGCTGGGGTTGTGAGAGAACGACAGGCATGAGGCAAAAGAAGTTATCATTTCAGGAAGTTATCATTTTTTCCTTACACCATCAATCAAAGTCAATGCTGAAGCAAGAAAGGGCCATCCTTTGTTGGCACTGGCTATGCACAGAGGCAAGAAGGCAATGTCTGGAGCTAACCATATCAACTAGCACACTTCACACACAACAGGACAGGACTGTTCAACCTACAAATACAAACAAACCTACTCCAGATGGCTTTATCCATGCCTCTGGCCCCCTACCACCAAGGCTAGACGCTTCAAACCTATCACTCCAGATTAGTGCTCACTACCAAACCCAAATTCACAGCCAGCTACTGGCCTTTTCCTCTAAAATACACCACAAGTGTCTTAAACTTAACAAGCTCAAATTGAACTCAGCATCTTTTCCAATCTACTCATCTTTACCTCTCCCATTCTTCACTTCCATTTTATGTATTCTTTTCTGTGAACGGTAACACCATATGCCCAGGCTCCAAAGCCAGTATGTCTTTAAGTCTACTTCTCATTTCTCCTCTCTTCCACCCATTACTGTATAACTTCAGAACCATATCAATACTACTTCCAGTTTCATCCTGGCCCAGAGACCTTTTAAAAACTTAAATCAACCTGTTGTTCCTCTGTTCACAGCTACATAAGGCTGCCCATGCTCCTACTATATAAAATCCAAATCTCTTGATTATTATACTGTCTGAACCTATCTTAAATGTTCTGCTTCATCTTTCATTACAGACAGGTATCTGTGGAGTTAATGTTTTCTCTGATATGATAGCATTTTTACAGTTAGAAGCTGCCAGAAACCCCCTTCTCTTTTATTTTGCCTCATGAATTTCTGTTCATTCTGTGAGACAGGACCCAGCCTAATCATTTAGTCTTCATGTTCAGTGAAACGTAACTATTGCTCCCTCTCTGGTAACATGCTCTGTCTGTTTTTCTCTCTATAGGCAACATTTACCTATATACCCACACACATGCAATAACATGCACTAGCAAACTGTATTACACAGACTTATTTATACATCTTTATCCTCTACTAGACTCTGGCCTTGATAAGCTTTGAAAACATACTTTACATAATTTGTTTTTTTAGCGCCTAATATAGGGACTAATATGTAGTAATGGCAACATTAATATAGGTAGGAAACATATATCAGAGTTCTAAACTACAGCACTATTTATGGTAGCAATAACTTGGAAATAATATGCATATCCATAAACAGAAACTGGAGAGTCATTTAGTCGAATATTACACAACTAGTGCTGCCCACATTGGCCTGGGAAGAGCTCTAAATCACAATGTTAACAAGAACACAGCAATTTGCAGGAATATACAACATATAGAGACTGACAGTACACATGACAAATATTGGGTGGTGATTATACAGGTGCCAACATTATTCTTTCCTTACTTTTATGCATATTGTAAGTTTTTCATAATATAAACCTGCTGGAGACTTAGCCATAGAAAGCTATAAAGCAGGGAAAGGCAAGGGCTTGAGCTACATCTGAAAGGACTTACCCTCACTGCCCCTGACATCCACATAAGCAACCAGGAAGAATTATGATGAAACAACCTGTCATTTAACCATTTATAATACATTTGTTTTCAGTACTGGGGATTGAACCTAGGAAACCTGTGCTTAGCTACATCCCCTGCCTTTCTTTACTTTCTTTCTTTTTTGAGGCAGGGTCTGCTCAGGCTGGGCTCAAACTTGTGATCCTCATGCCCCAGCCTCCTATTATACATTTCTAAGGAAATCTGCCTTTCTACATGAGGAAAAAAGATCTTTGATCTAAATGTTTTCACTGCAAAAGTTGTTTCACTATCAGCATGAATGGTTGCTTTACTCATGAAAAATCAGAACTGCAGAGGTGTGCAGCATGACAAACCTGCAAGGGAAATGCCCACCTCTGCTGCACGTCCTGCTACCAGAGTGGGAGCTCTTGGGGAGGAGGAGATGATGGTCCCCTCTGCAAAAATCCTGCAAATACAGCAAGTTTAGAAAAAAATTACTAGGGTTTTAGGCAAATGAAGAAAAATAAATAAAGCCTTGGGATGATTCTTAGGTACTCAATTTTGGAGGCCTATTTTTGCCTATTTGAGGCTAATGGGAGTCAAGGAAAAATGCAAAAGTTTGCATGCATTTTTCCCGTCTATATCACTCAAGTATCAGCAACATAAGAAGTATTCTGGTGCTAGATGATAAACGTTAGCGTATTTACATTTAACATGATGTGATGTTAGGCATAGAGAGAGTCCCAACTCCAGAGACAGAGGACGGGAAAGGCCTCCACTGACCAGTGGTTCCGTGCGAGGTACCGGATTCTAACAGCAGCTGTGACACTGGGACTCCTGCCTCCATTGTACAAGAGTTGAAAGCGAACCCATAGTGTTACATGTTATTTTGTAACACTGAATTGAAACTGAAACCAAGTCCTTTTACTTTACAGTCTTGTCTTTCACTACCACACATCCTGCCTACTTCCCAATTCCTTCCCCTTTGGACATAGGCTGCATCTCCTTCTGTGGCCCTGACATTCCAAGTATTGATCTTTAAGGTCACAGGTCTATAGACTGCACAGATGACACACACACTCCCTTTGTGTGCTCTAAACCTGTTCCATAACACACCTCATACGTACCTTTGTTATACACAAGGCTTAACTGTTGATTTTGTTTTGAGAACATGAATGGCCATTAATAAGTAAATAAAGGACTTAAGATCAATATGATAAATATTCTAGGTACTGTGTGCAAATAATCCTAAGTGTTTATAAAGATGTTCAAAGTTATTTACTATAGTATTGTAGTGGAAAACTAGGAACCATCTAAATGTCCCATATCCAAGAACTGTAGGAATAAATAATAGTATGCAATAACATGGAGTCATAAGAAGAAACAGGTACAGAGCGCAGCTCTGCAAAATACAAATAGTATGTGCAGGGTGAAAGAGCTGTTTAAATATTTGAATTACTCTAAGTATGGGATAGTGGAAAGCCAACATAATAAAATCATTGCCTTCAGTCCTACTTTAGCCGGGTTTTCCGTGCCTCTCTGGGGCCGTTTTCTGGGCTTTGGCAATGAGGAAGGATGACTGAGCTGGGGGAATTCACGAGTCCTACTGCCCTCTCACACAGGAACAAAACTCATGGATTCCAAGCAGTTTTCCTAGTTGGCAATTCAGGCTCCGTGTTTCACAGTGGGAGGAGCTGGGAGGGGAGAGGGGCCGGAGAGAGAGAGCAGGAGGCTGGGAGTGGGTCCTGGGGGCAGGGCCTCAGCCTCCCAACCCCTCCCAAAGTCAGGTGCCCACAGAAGGAGAGGCAATCAGGACTTTTCCAGCACACAGCACAATACACAGCTCTGAACAAATACTAATGTCATCCTGAGAATTATAATTCACAAGTAAAAAGAAAGTTTTTATACAGTTGGACTCATGTGCAAGTCACTTCTAGGTTTATGTTTATGATCATCAGTTAACTCTGATGTTGTTAGTATCAAGATGATCCAAGAAGCATATTCCTTTAGTTATGTCAAGCTGTAGCTTAATAATCAATGGGCTTGTTATTTTTAAATTATTGTTTAAATCTTCATATATGTTAGCCTAAGAAGGATGGGCATGTAATGACTGACACAAACTATTTATTGAATACTGACAACATGCTGGACACTGAGCTGTTCTCCTTCCATGTACAGGTTGGTGTCACAACCCCTGAGAAAGAAAGGCCATGACACTTCACGCTGTGTCAAGGAAGCGTCTGAGGTTCAGAGAATGGGTGACTTGACCAACATTACCCAGGCAGTAAGCGGCGGAGCTGAGATTTAAATCTTGGAGTTCTTACCTTGCATGGCCTGTGCATTTACTCTACTCTATACCAGTTAAAACACTTGACAAAAGTGATAAATGGCAACTTTAGGAAGGAAGGAACCCCAAGTGGAGATGCAGAGTTTAGCTAGAGGGGCAGGACTGGAGATTGAGAAACAGGACAGGGGAGGGACAATGGCATTAATGAAGCTACAAAAGGTGCTGGCGTCCGCTTGGGAGGCTGCAGGGGCTGAAAGCAAGCCAGGTTCCCTCCCCAGTTGGAGGAGCTGCAGATGGTGGGGCAGATGGCTGCCCCACCCTGGGAACTTCTCAGTGAACATGGCTAATCCTGCTCCAAGGAGGAAGAAATCCACCTGAGGGGAAATTTTTTTGAGAACACAGGGTGATGTCTGATGGGAATGTGTCTGAGATTTGGTATCGTCTTGGAAGAAATGGCGACAGGGAGTTAGTAGGTCACTTTGTATTTTATGATGAGTAAGTATGAACATTCCAAATTACTCCACTGAATTTCCCATTTATCTTGTTTTATATTACAACGTCCATCATTAAAAGTGTTGTAACAGAGACACTAGAATTGCAACTGCGAAGGCTTGATCACTGTGCTCAAGGAGATGGCTTAGTGGACAAAACACAGTTTCACTACTGTGATTCCAGCCAGGGGACAGCTCATGACTCGGCAGCTCATCTCCTGGATGAGCTTAGTTCCAGAGACTTCACTCAGACAAGAACTGGTCCAGGGGGGCATGTCTGCAAAGCATCTGCCTATCCTGCCTGGTAATAAGGAATATTACCTCCCTCCCCCCATTTCTTTGAAGCACAAGATAGAAGACCCAAGGATCTCTGGTGCAACTTTAGACTTGATGTCCTATGCAAGCTTGTTGCCCCTTCTTCCTCACTGACCTTCTGGAAAGCTAATTTGGCCTTCCACTCAACACTCCTTCCATGCAGCCCTGCGCTTAATGCCTGTGACTGTCCTCTTTCTTCTCCCTTCTCATAATCTCTCAGTTTTAATATCAAACTCAAATCAGTCCACTCATTCACTTAATGTCATGAATTATTCTTTTATGAATAAATATTTCATTTTTAAGATTTAACTAAATTACAGTGACAAACTAGGAATGATTAGTTGCTCCTCTAAATAGAGCTACACTATGTAAATCACCAGTAACCAGCATAATGATTCCATCTTTTAAAAAGTACCTTAAAATGTACCAGCTAGGTCTGTATGGATTTGAGACAGTACATGTTCCTTTTATAATCTCAAAATCAAAGCAGCAACAGTAATTAGGCAGCCACTATGTGCCAGGTATTATTCTAAGCACAGTGTTACCTTGGTTCATGAATGCTTTTTTCTGCAAACAATTTGGTTCACAAACAGAAGCGTTTGGTAAAATTTTGTTTTGGTTTGCAAACTCTGCATTGGATAACGAACATGACTGTGGCCAGCTTTCCCATACAAACACAAACATGGCCATCTTTTCCAGAATCATAGAACAAATTAAGTTTGTGAACCGATAACTTAATTTATCTACCAAGCTTAGAAAAAAAAATCAGGCCTATCCCTGTTGTAATTTAGTTCAGGAGACAGACAACTACAAACAACTATTAAATGGCATACCTATTTCATTAAAGTATCCTAGAACCCAATTCATTCTCTGAATTCCAACCAGTGGCTTTGAGTAGAGGCTTGAAGCCTTTTATTTCTAATTGCATGGGCACGGTCTGATGTTCAGATCTGAGTCTCTAACTTAGTCTAAATCACTATTTTAGCAGAGATGTTTAAAAAGTAAGTGATATGCAGTTTATATATATATATTAATACATGAGAAACTGGAGGGAAGATATTACTATTAGCATATGCTAATTCATGTACGCCTCAGGATCTTCACACAACGATTTCTCCTTTTCCTTTTTACTTCTGCAGGCCCATTTCAAGATTGCATCAGCACATTCTTCACTGTCATCTGGGAAACCTCATCAATCTTTCTGACACCTCACACACGCAATCCTCCTCCTTCCACTCTTCCTGGCTCCTGGACCAGGCTGCTTCCATAGATGCTGACGCCCAGTGATGACATGGCCCGGCCCGCCCTGCTGCAGCTGCCTCTGCCATTAGATCACTATCACCATCGCTATGACCCATGGACCCATGGCTAATTGCATGTTTGTTTCCCACACTGCACCACATGGTCACCTTGGTAAGACTTTGTTCCTATTGTCTGCTTATTTGGAATCTATTTTTTCACTAACTCATGTTTGCTCTGATTAATGAAGTTGAAATGCAGCAGTATTTAGTCACTTCTCATGAAGTCTCAGTCTTCTTCCCTATTCACCAAATACTTCTTTCTCCAAGTTGAGGACAAGGCTACTTGAGGACAGTCTCCTGACGTCCAGCACACCTCTGCATCTAGACAGTCACCACCAGCAGAACTCAGGCAGGGGACAGAGCTGTACCCACCGTCTTTGCTCAAAATGCCACTGGCCAGGACTAGAATGGGTTGTGGCCAAAATACCTGTATCTAAAATCACTGCTCTCTGACTGTAGCTTTAAGGTGGTCAGAGGACCCTAGTGGGACAGCTGTGGCACAGGACCAGGCTCCGCAGTCACACACAGGGGACATTATACCTCCTGGCTCCCAGTTTGTTAAGTGTGATGCTTCCTTTTCCTTTCCTCCCTTTATTCTCTTTTTCTTCTTCTTTCCTCTCACCTTTTTAAATACCATATGCTGATTTAGGACTTTACAAAGGAAGTTATGGGAGAAACTCCAGGATGGGAACAATGTTGGCATCGTGACTTGGACAGCAGGCATCTTTAGCCATATAAGAACATCGGTGGATCATCCAAGAGCATCAATCACCCATTTGCCATTTGTTGTGATGAAAGCAATACAAAACATGGGTATAGATGTGTGCTGAGCATTTGCCCCATGAGAAGAAAATGCTTGCCAAATATTAGAATGGATGGGAACTAAGGGTACCTGAGCCATGTTCCTTAGGAGTTGCTCAGGGTGTCAAACAACACTGTTAAAATATAACAAAAACTTCATTCTGTCAAGAGATAGAGATGGAAAATGCTTCTCCACTCACCAATTTTAAGCCCTGTGTGTGTGTGAAAGCAAGTGTTTCTGAGATGAAGTTAACATGATGCTCATCTCCTAGGACACGCCAAGCCCTGCAGTGGTATTTTACCTACTAAGTGGTGGTCTGAAACACACTATTGCAGTGATGGCAACCCTACAGCACGCATGCCACAGCATGCTGTTTATTATCATTGAAAGCTCTAGAAAAGTTTGCCATCACTGCCTCTCTAATCACATCTGACTTTTGGTGATCCGGTTCAAAAATCTGCATTTGCTGTCACCTGAATATAACTTGTTAGCTATAATTAGGTGTACCTACTTCCTGATGACTGCTGGAAAGGGAGCATTTCTGTTTTTACTCTGTGAGGCGAAAATTACTTGTGCACCAGCCACAGTTACAGTCTGGGTTCCAGAAAACGGCAGATATAAAAACAAGAAATTGAGTTAATTTGGTTGAAACTAATGTGAACTATCAGTATTTTCCTCATCAAACTTTATTTCTTCTGGAACTTTACCCTCCCTTCATATTTAGTAAATGCTCATATATTCAAGTTTAAAGTCTAGAAATTGACAGTAACATCTAATTGATAAGCAAAAGAGTAAAAGCTCTCACTCAAGCCTTGGATAAAGCAGGAAGTATTGGGATACTGTGTGGCAGGAATAAAGGCAGACATGAAAAGTAGAACTATCTTGTGTGTTCAAAGATAAAAGAAGTTAAGGAAAAACCAGGATCCATTCAATGAACTGCAATAAGTCTGCTCTCTGTTTCTACTCCTACCTCTCTGGCATCAGTTTTCCTGCACATACTTGTCTGAGCCTACATGATCCACAAGTGTCCCTCTGCTCTCTGCCACTAGTGGTGAGCATCACAGTCCTCTTCACAGCCTTTGGGGTCCCCGTGAGCCAACTTTGGTTATCCTCCCAACAGCATTTCCTACACTTATCCCTCCTGACTAAACTCATAGCTCTATGCTCCACAACACACAATTTGAGCTCCTCTTCAGGAGTTTTGTGTGTGCCTCTCCCTCTGCTTGGAAGGCTCTCCTCCCAGATACTTCCTGGATTTGTGCCATTCTTTCATGCTATACCTTTCATTCCTATATTATCCCTTCCTTTCATGCTATACCAGCAATGTCCCCACAGGACACAGAATCCACTTCTGATCATTATAGGAAGAGAAATTCCTGCAGGAACTGTCCCAGGGACGCATTCAGGGTTAAGCGAAACACAAGGGTTGTTGAGGGGCTTGGAAACTGTAAACAGGAGGTGCTTGTGCCATCCCTGAGCCTGAGAGGCAGGTGGAGAGGGCAGTGTCCCTGCAGCTCAGTAAGAACCAGAGCTGTAGGAGTACACTAGCAGAGCCATGGACACAGGAGGAAGTTGGCAGTGTGGAGGAGAAGGAGGAAAGAAGAAATAGCCTGTCTTTTCTCTGCTCCTGCCTTGGATCTCTCAACCCTGCCAAGAGCCAGTGGCACAGTAACACTTCTCTGGGACATGGCAAGGCAGGGTGGGCATGGGTCTGCCCGGCAAGTGCGGAATGGCCAGGGTAAGGACCCTGCTCCAAAGGCCGCCTCCTAGAAGAGCCTCCAATCCACCTGCCTAAATGGCACCCACGCATATAGCTCTGTCACATGCTCATCTCTACTCTGTGTTGTTGGTTTCTTTTTTGCCTCTTCCTCTAAAACATAGGCTTCTCAGGGGCTGAGATTCTGTCATTCATATTGACTACCAAATCCCTGCACAAAACAGCTCCTACCTCACAGCAAGAGTTCAGTGTTTCCTGAATGAAGTAATAGTCCCTGTTACAGAATAACAGAATCCCAGAACAGGAAAAAAAATTAGAATGCTTCATGCCCAACCCTGTGCTCAATAAACAGACATTTTCTACAATGGTCCTAGACATCAAGAGGAAAGAAAGAAGGTATCTTTCCCCCAAGAATACATGTTCACAACAATCACACCTGCTCACATGTGTGATATATGATCTATTAAAATAGTAATCTTCAAAAGGGTACAAAATATTTTTGTCACTAAAATACAGGAAGAATTAATACACAATTATAATTTTATCCATCTTTCTAATTGTGGAGAGAGGGAACTGACTGTTTCAGGAACTGGTAACTTACAGGTCTTATTAGAATTTAACAGTGGGTTTAGCTTTTTTTCCTTATGTTATAGAAAAATGTCCTTTGTATCTTCTCTAAGTCACCCTTTCTTCCTTGTAGACCAAGCATACTCAGTCCATCAGTTCCAAGTACACATGCCCTCCTGAGGAAACACCTCCCAGGTCCTGGGCTTTGGACATGGTCCAGTCCAGCAACTTTGCCCTCCGAGTGTGGAATTCATACCTGGTTCTTCAGCCTGGGTATGCCTGGCAGCTGTCTGTCTCTTCCTCCCACTGGACATTCTATTTTCATGAAGACTACTTACAAGTTTTATTTCTTTGTCCCTACAGCCACAATATCTTCAGTTCCTTATCTAGTTTTTGGTCTCAAATAACAGCTTCCTGTGCCTAATCTGTCATCCTAAACTACCTGCATTTTCCACAATGAAGGGACAAATGTTGACAGAGACACAATGGACCAGTATGATGACTGCAAAGAGACAGGATCGACAAAGGTTAAGTGACACACACCCCTATGAACATATCTCCCAAGAAGCTATTCTCTCAAATATGTTAGCAGTCAGGGCAAGACCCGCTCTGCTGATAATCTCCCCCACAAAACATCACAGAGGCCCACCTGCAGCGACCACAATAATGTCTGCCAGCCGAGTCTGGGTCTTCAGCCTCTCCCTGGGGGTGTATCTGTGTGCTATGGTCACCGTTGCATCACCTGCAATGCAGAAGGGCTTCCATTAGTGATCACAGTCTTTCCCACATTGTATGAAAGCTGTAAATCAAGAGATGTTTCAGTTACTGCCCCAGAGCAGAAACATTGCCTTGACATGACTAAGTCACTCCAAGACCAAAAGCAAGATAAGGAACTGAAGGCAAATCAGAATATTGTACCTTTTTACTGGATGGGTGAACATCGACAAGGCCAGGTGAGGTGAGTGCTGATTATCAAAGGAGGGCTATCAACCCTAGAAACCCAGGATGTGAGAATTCCATCCTGAGCAGGTAACACACTGGTATGGATTACTCACTGGGTTGCTGATGACAGGAAGATAAAGACTGGAAGCAACAAGGTAAGACGTACTAATAATGGGACAATATATGGGGGCACACAGGTGAGAGATTAATTCCACCGGAAGAGGTGTCAAGGAAGGATTTCGAAAGAAGACAAACTATGTTTGAAGTCTTAAAGCATGAACATGAGTATGCCAAGGAAGAGCAATGCAAGCTAAAGGAAAGCAGGGGGGGAAAAACAACTTTAAAATACTGTGTTTAGGAAATAGTGAAGAAGCTTAGAATATCAGAGGAAAACTTTCATGGAGCTGTAGATAACAGGACAAGGAGGCAGCCTGAGGCATTCCAGGGCTGAAAGTGCCAGCCACGGCAGGAAAGTGGGGAAGGGGGTTCTCTAAGAGGGTGGCAGCACGGAACACACTTTCTTTCTTCACCTCCTGGAAGACATGCAAACGCAGCCCAGTACAAATCTAGTACAAATACAAACCAATTCTTAAAGAAAATGTACAGGCTTAAATTATTATACCAATCAGACAGAAATAAAATAATCATTTAACTTAGTTACATAAAGAAAAATAAAAGAGAAAAAGGTTAATAAACATAAAAGTTAAAGTGTGTTTGATAAATAAACCTAAAAATATATTATTAAAACATGAAGAAGGCCGGGGATTTAGTTCAGTGGTTCTGCTGCCTGCCTCACAAGCACAAGGTCCCGAGTTCGATCCCCAGTACCAAAAAAAAAAAAAAAACATAAAGAGAATGCAGTAAGTCTTCCAAGGAAAAACTGTGTATGTAGAAGTAAAGAGATTTCATATATAATGTTAGAGATATATTAGAAGAAAAGGCCCTGCTATAATAGCAGATGAAATACTTAGAAATAACCTTAACAAAAAAATGTAGAAACTTTATGTGGAACAAGAAAATCTCTAGGTCAACATCAAAAGACAGAAGTATGCCTAAGTGATAAGCCATGCTCTTGGACAAAAGGATTCGACAGTACAATAATGCCAATTCTTCCTATGTTCATTACAAATATAATGCAATTCTAATAAAACACTTTTGCCTTTTAGAGGAAGCATATAATTTGACACTAAAGTTAAAATGAAAAAAAAAAAATGAAAGGATAACCAGGAAAACTTTGCAAAAGAAGAACAATAAGAAGTTACTAATAGTATTTCCCTTTTTGCTAATGGTACCAACATCAATCCAGTTACTTAGAGTAAAAGCCTGAGTGCCCCTTGATCTTTCCTCCACTCACTATAAAACCAACAACTGTAAAGTACATGTTGGCATTACATCCTAAAGCACCAACATTAAGAAGCACCCTCCCATTTCTTAGTTCTTTTCTACTCAGAGGACCATCTTGTACCCCAGCAACTATACAAATGTTCTCTAGTTCCAAATAAGAACTTCTCCAATACATACACACACACATGCACACACAGACACACACACAATCAAAATCAAAACAAAGTCAAGACCTCTCACCTTCCAACCATGCTATTTTCAGGAAAGAATTGAGAGATACAGCATAATCCAGTGATTATGTACATACATATAATTAACAATCTGTAAAGTTTCAGGCAGAAGAGAAATAAATTTCAATCTGCATGGCAAAATCTTTTAAGTATCATCAGGTTACCTTGAGATTCCAACATGAGCTTAGCAGGCAATGTCCAGGAAAATATCAAAGCTGACAATCATATTTAGACTCGCTTGATCAGTTTATGACTACAGTAATAACTAGGCCACAGTGGAGCTTTCAGTCTGCTATTTAGAGATCCAATGATGCTTACAAGAGAAACAAAGCAAAAGTTTTCCAGAGATGCCTCAGACTCTTCTGCTTCTGACCTTGTTGGTAAAGCCTTGGTGTCTGCTGCTGGCCTGGCACCTGGCTTTCCTGGTCATTAGCACCTTATTTAACCTGTCTTACTTGGCTCTGTGAAAAGTCTTGTTAACTTTCTCCAGTGGAACCTCTGGCTTGCTCCTCTGGTCCTTTCTACCTCCTCAGAGGGCAGGCCCGCAAGCTGCAGCAGCTGCTCCAGGGAAGGGTGCTCATTCCTGGTCCCCAATGGCACTTTCCCATGCTCAGTTTGTCCCCACAGACTGCATCTTACATTTTTAAATAGCACAGAGAACCAGATTTTTAAAAAATTATAAACAGAGTTTGAAGCAACTTATTGATGCCCTGTGCTTTGCATTACACTTATAAAACATAGAAAGAATAAAAGACTCAGAGCTTATCTCCTAGAATTTTGTAAGAATTCTATAATTAACTACTGGGAAAGATGTGTTTCTGACTATATAAAATTCAGTTAAGCAAGACTTGTTCACTGGAGGCACCTGAGCAGTTTTCCAGGCTATCAGCACCTCAGGAATTTATGTAAAGTAACATGGTAGAGAAGGTGGTAGTGCAGAATCAACCCAGAATGCTAATCTGAGGAAATGCCTGCTGTTACATCTGAGGTAGTTCGAATGTCCGCATGGTAAAGCTCACTCCCCAGGGAGGCACTGTTGAGAGGAGACAGAGCCTTCAAGAGGTGGGGCCTAGGGGAGGCTTTCAGGTGTTGGGGGGCCTGCCCTCCGGGAGACTGTGGGCCTCCAGTCTCTTTAGTTTTCTGAACATAAAGTGAGTAGTTCTGTTCTACCACCCATTCCACCACAATGGAGCCAAATGACTGTGGATGAAACCCCTAAATGGTGGGCCAAGATAAATCTTTCTGTGAACTGATCATCTCAGGTGTTTGTTACAGTAACAGAAAGTTGACTGCCAGACCATCTTACTAAGCAGCACCCAGGATTCCTCAGCTCTTCAGTCCATCTGAGGTGTCTCTCTCACACACGTCTGACTCAATAGTAAGCAGTGTAGAATGTGCCTATGCTGTCACCACCCTAGTCAGCAGATCCTGGTCCAGGCCCCTGCCACCTCTCAAGTGGAACATGACACTGTTATGAGCTGGCTTCCCTGCAGCCACCGTGCTCCTCCTCTACACAGTGCACACTCCCATGGCAGGGCTTCCCAGAACACCCACAACACAACATGGTAAGAGTCCATGATGTGCCTTCCTCCACCACAGCAGACAGTGCACCCGGTCAGCACCATAACACCTGCCTCTTCTAACCTGGGACTCTGAAGGGAACCCCTATTTCCATGCCTTTCTCTGTATGAGAGCAGAGAACCATGCATCCTATTGTCTAGCATAATTCCAGGGTTGTTTCTTGATTATTGAATAAATGAAGGTAGACAATAGTGTAGAAATATTTTTTTGAAGTGAACGCATTAATTTTAAGGAAAAAAAAGGTACTAAAAAGCGAAGCAGGTGATGCTGTTTGTTCTAGCTTTGTTTTGCTGTTTTTGTTGTTGTTTTGTGGAACAAGGGATCAAATCCAGAGGTACTTTACCACTGAGCTACATCCCCAGCCCTTTGTTTTTCATTTTCTTTTGGGACAGGATCTAAGTTGTCCAGGCTGGCCTTGAGCTTGAGACTTCCTACCTCAACCTCCTGAGTAGATGGGATTATAAGCCTGCACCACTGCCCTGGCAGGCTGGAAGAACTTGGTAAAATTAGGAGTAAAAGTTTGTATGCACTAAGTTTGGAATGCTCATTTGCCATGTAAGTGGGGTTGGTGTTGGCTGGACAATAGTCATAAGGGTCTAGAGTCCACAGGGATGCAGGTGGTACTCAGAGCTATAGGGATGCAGTGAGTCACTTAGGGAATGGCTACAGAGAAAGAAATCCTGTGCCCGTCCCAATGTTTTGAGCCATCATTCTCAGTACTAACTATATTAGATTCTTCTATGATGCTTTCTAAAAAAAAAAAAAAAAAAGTGATGTGCAGGTCTAAGTCCTGAAGATCTAACTTTCTTCTGTGCTGTAGGCAGGCAGGTATCTCCTTTTAAAGCCCCCTGACAATTCTAGTGGGCACCTGGGGCAAGGAATCACCAGTCCATAAGTTGCAAAGAAGGGAGTGACCCAGAAACAGAATCAGAAAAGTCCAATGAGAAAAGCCCACAATGCATGCCAGTGGTAGCTCAAATCTGTGTTTAAATAACAAGAGAAACAGCCCATAAAATGTGGCCATTTGTTAAGTTGAAAAGCATGTTATGAACATTAGTCGATCTGTCATATGGTTTTCTGTTTAATGAAAAATATAAGAACCTTCAGGAGAAATTACTTTTCCATCTCAATAACAGAAAATGTTTTATTTTTCCCGAGCATATGTTTATTTTTAATTTTAAAGGCACTTACTTGAGTAACTAGTCATTTATTTTGCTACTAATAAGCTCTCAGGATGAAATTAGTTACCCAAGCATAGCAAGTATAATTTAAAGTTAATTAAATAAAATTACCAAACATACATTGTTTTTAAAAGATTGTGTGCAACAATGGGAAGTGAGCCAGGAAGAAATGATCTGTTCATTTTAGAAGTCTTCTCTCTGGCTCTATTTTAGTTCTATTTTCCTTTCCTTTTTCTTCATTATTGCTCATTTGCATCATGGATTATATATTACCATGTGCCTGTGATGTTTTCAGTTTTTAGTCTCAGAATCTAGGAGACAATGAAAATGAAATAGTGCTGTTATTACTCATTTTAGAAAAGGAGATTAGAATCATCATTTGTTCTTTGCTACCATATCAACTACTGAGACTCATGAGTTTGATTCAGTGAAGTCTCAGAGGCATTGTGAATTGTTGTATCCTGACATCTGGCTATAATGCTCGTAACCTGGGCCACTAGGACGGAGTAGCAGAGATGAAATGCTTCCAGCTTTCAGAGACAAAATGCTTCCATGGTTCGAGCTGACAATAGTTCTTTCTGAAGAGAGAGTACACATCCCACTGTGCTCTGTGGCCTCATGACTGAGCGCTTCAGTCCTGGAGGGTGACGGCTCTGCCTAACCCCTGCCTTCTTGTGTGCTTATGTGTGGTTCCATTCTTTGGCCCCTAAGCAAGCTTGGCCCCACCTGCCCCTGGGCAGCACTTCACACAAGCCACTCACATAGTATCACACACTGCCTTGAGCATCCATTACTGAGTTAATGCGTCCTGCAGGGGACATAATGTTCCCTGGCTGGCAAAGTATTCATTTTCCCAAATGGAGTCAAGAAATTCTTCTGGCAAGTCTTGTGATTTTCCTTTTAGATAGGGAGTCTCTTGAACAAAAATGCCTGCAATGAAGAAAATTCACCAGCAGATCAGCCTGAATGTAAAGTGCAAAGGCAGAGACAGGGCTGAAGAAGACAAACCTTCCACAGAAGCATCCTAAAGACGCAGAGTGGGAGCTTCAGGAGACTGCTGCATCCAGAGAGCATACACTGCTGGGTATGCAGTGAGCACCTCATGGGTACCAGCTGCATAAGGTCAAGAACATTACTTACAGTTTCTGTGGCTAAAAGAGCAGTGAGAGCCGGTCCCTCCAAAATGGTTGTTTTAAGTATGTCAGTGTCAGTGCCCTGCAGTCAGACCACAACCTTTCAGCTAAAGGAGTCGCATGTGATTTGTGTGTGGACATATTGCAGGGCCTGTTTTATGAGATGTTCTACATATAAAAAAAAAATCCAGGGAAGAACTTAGCCTACTAAATTCTGAGGTATACTTAGATCCTGAATTTCTCTGGCAATAATAACAATAATACTTTAGTCATTATGGCAATTTATTTTTAAGAAAAAAACTGTTTTCTAGAATTTGGAGAGTTTCTCTCTTCCTTTCTCACGATAAAACAAAAAAAAAATAAAGACATTCTGCTAGAGTTAATGGTATTCAGTTTTATTCTGAAAGAAGGTGAAACTCTCAAAGTACACTACACAGGAAGAAGCTGAAAAACCTGAGGAGGGGCACAATGTACTCAACTGTCCAGGTAACCAGTGGGGTCACAGGAAGGGACCTGTCACAGCCCATCTCTGTACGTCATTTCAATTAACCCTGGCCTTCCCTAAGCAAAGAGTATATTTGCTGATGGATGCCAACTTGTATTTTGTGCCCATGAATCTTTAAAGTTTAAGTTCCCCATATTTTTACACAGTGTCCCTTTGCATTCTGTCACCATCTGCAAGACCACACCTTCAGGTAGAAGAACCGGCTCCCCATCTCCTCTCTGCACCACAGGTTTCAAACTGCCTCTGTGAGCCCTTCCCTCCTGAGGAGCCCATGTCAGCATTACCCTTCCAATTCAAGATTTTAGTATATTCTCACGAAGTATTTCTAGCCATAAGTGAATTAAAAGGACATTTTCTGCATTAAACAGCTCAGGTCTGCATCCTTTGCATCTAAACTCAAAGTCAGACAGGGGAGAGACATACAAATCAAGCTAAATTACAGTATGGCTTTTTTTTTCTTTTAATGCAATTATCTTTGGCTTCGATATTTTTTAAAAAAATGAATCATTAGGGTTCTGAATCTCTTCTGGCAGAGACAGTGCAAGCTGAATGCTCCATATTGGGGGTGTCTTTAGAATGAGCCCAGAGGCAGGAACCTGCCAAGTTAATGTCCTGCATTGTCTCCATTAGCTGATGATACCCTGGGAAGCCCACCACAGAGCTGCTGCTTGGCCAGACCCCAGCTTTCAGAATGCTCATCTTCCCACAGATGGCCAGTCTTCTGGAAGCAGTTCTCGACAGTCATTATTTGAAGAGTACATGTCACCACACTCCTGTTACAAGTGTACAACCTTCAACAGCATCCATGCTGTGAACCTTCCATGGACATTTCTATGTAGTTTCTTACTTTTTACGTGCTGTAACTGTGATGGCATCAGCCACTGTAATAAACCTAACTTTAACTATTTGGCTTGTAAGCAGCATTATAAGCAGTTCCATATTTATCTGATTTTAACATGCTTTTTTAAGTGAGAATATTCTATTATACAAAGCAGAAAATATTTTTAAAAGTAATATGGCTTTACAATTCTCTGCTCAGAGGTCATTGCTACCACCAATTTGTGTTTGTATTTCTCATGGTTAATTCAATATTTTTATTATATATGTATGTACCTATAAGTAAGCCATAGTAATAAAATATATAATAAAATATATACTGTTTATTATACAGATTAGCTAGTCTACAACTGCATTAAGAAGGGCTAAGATAATTTTCTTAGGTACTTTACATACAAAGTTTCAAAATTGAAATTTAACAGGAAGTGAGCATATAATATACACATGCCTATAAGAAAAAGTGCATTGTAAAGTACTAACCGGAATAATGTCATGTCACATTTTTATCAAATACTATGTAAGCTTTTATAATTTTTTTTTTTTTGGAGTACTGGGTATCGAACTCAGGACCTTGCACTTGTGAGGTAGGCACAGTGCCACTGAGCTAAATCCCTGGCCCTTTTTGTGTGACTTTTGAGTGACTTTTTGAATGACTTCAAAATTTATAAAAGCTGGGCTAGGGATTTAGCTCAGTGGCACCATGCCTACCTCACAAGTGCAAGGTCGTGAGTTCAATCCCTGGTATCAAAAAAAAAAAAATTGTTACCAAAAAAAACTATGAACCAAAAAAGCCAAGCCAACTCAAACCCAGTAAAAAAAAAAACTTCAAATAAAATTTTTAAAAATCATTCATCTGGGCCAGGGATTTAGCTCAGTGGTTCTGCCACCTGCCTCACAAGCGCAAGGACCCGAGTTCGATCCCTGGTACCAAAACAAAAAAAAATAATTCATCTCAGATCTCATTACTCTATACCTGATGGTTACCATAGTTATGGTTATTAACCATAATAACTGAAATAATAGCAACAGCCACAACTATACCCATAGACTTAACTCACTGTGGTTCAGGCACTGTCATTGTTTTCCATTTGTATCTCATTTAATTTTCACAACAACCAAGTAAAGGAAATGTTAATATTATTTGCATTTTGCAGATGAGGAAAATGGAGTTCTACACAGATTAAATGATCTGTCCAAAATCAAGGGCACAGTATGGTGGAGCCTGACTCCAGGCCTGCCCTCCTGATAAGACTCAGTGTCACCTTCCTATGCTGGAATCCTCACTTCCTGTGTGGCCTTGGGCACATTCTCCAAGCTCTCTAAAGCTCGTTTCTGTTAGCTACAAAATGAAAGTAATATTGATAGTTTATGAGAAAGTACTGCGTAAAACATAGAGCTACATAATGCTGCCTATTGTTACTGAGATAAGAAAACAAACTGTTGAATAAAGAAAAACCTACTTATCAGCTCTTGGTCAAAATTTTCCAAGAAAAATACCACACCAGGTAAATGTTCCTGATTATTTTACCTTGCTTAACATATAAGCCATCATGTAAAGACAAATGCAAATCAATATTGTTATGATAACCTATGAGATAGATAAGCAGGAATAGAGTAATCTAAAGGGAACACTGAAACCAAGAATTCAGCTTTGGAGATGGATATAATAAAACTTATCATACCACCAGATTTGGCTTCTCAAAGAGCTCTTCATAACTGTGCACTTAAAAAGTTACCTGGAGTCACTATCAGGCTGTAATTTACTATGATCTTTATATACATATTGGTTTCTGGCATATTTAAATTCTTAGGCACAGAAAGGGAAAATAATTCACCAAGATTATACCTACGCATGGTCTCTTTCTCTGTGTGTGTATGTGTGTGTGTGTGTGTGTATGTGTATGCGTTATACACAACCAAATGCATGTCTATACTCTGTTTTAATACTAGAAAACAAAAAAGTATCGCTTCTCTTTTTTGGAACTAAAGAAACCAAGGAAGTACTTGCTATATAAAAGATTAGCCTCCTCTCCTGCCCCCTAAAAATATTAAGAATAGTTAGCAGAAAAGGAAGTAATAAAAATCTCTAAGACACACATAGACCAATAACTACTTCTAATAAGAACGTGAACCTTGTCTTTTTGCCCTGTTGGGACAAGATGCAGAATCTAGCCATTGGCAATGAGCCAAGTAATCTTTTATTCTCTACCTACCACACTGGCTCAGATGACCATGAACAGCACCCCAGCATCCCTCTGCTGGATCTCCTCTCGGTCACCCCCTTTTCACCCCAGGGAACTGCTCTGCCTCTGGCTAAGAGGCTGTTGGGATGGTGGTGAGGTGGTGTGCTGCTGGAGAACCAGCCACACGTTCACAAACACTAGCAAGTTACCCAGCTTTCTTAATGACTACTCCCAGCAGCTCAGTAAGTACTTGCCTAAGCTAGATGACCAGTTTACCGCCTACACCTCAACCCCTTGTCTGTAAAGTGAACTAATTTGCTGTCATGTGAAATACCAGGACCTTGCCGTTTCAAGAATGCCACATCCATTTTTCCAAGATTTTGAGAACTTTCTTAAATGTAATTTTTATGTATCTAGTGACTTTTCACCTTTCTTTATGTCTAAATTATTAACGATTTAAAGAAATATATGTGGCCAAAAGAAACAACAGGAACAAAGGGGCCAAATATTTTCAGAAATTCCTTTATTCACTTCCTAGGTGTTCACACTATTAGATGAGGAATAAAGGAAACTAATTGTTTAAGGCCAAAATTATGCAAATTCGCATCATCAATAACTTTTACTTGATGCCCTAAGAAGGAAGGGAGTCATAAGACTTCATGAGTCTGGGTCCTACCCACCTCCTGGTCGCTCGTGGTCTCCATCTGTGTGCAGAAGCATGGCAATGGGCAAGCCTACGTTCTTGGATCTTCCAGCCACAACCACATTTTTCCCAAAAGTTTCAATTCCTTGAAATACAGAGTTGATTTAAATGCAAAAATCAATAACAAGAAGCATACATTGTCAACTGAAGCATTCTTTAAAAAGCTCTAATTAAATCTGAATTACATGGCTTGTCTCTTATGTGCCTGTATTCAATTATTTATGAGTATTTCCTTTTATGCTTCGTGGATTTGTCACCTACTTCCTCTCTGATTATATCCTCATTTAAAAACCACAAACACCTTCAAGATACCATTAAATTACTTTTAAACATTGCAATCTACATGAAGAAGTACAGAGCCTTTATATTAATTACTAATTATAAAATATGCCAAGTAATAATATCAGGCTTAATCAGCAATCAAACATTTGAGCAAAGGTGGGATAAAATAGAGTGGGAAAAAGTATTTTTCACAAAGTTCATGTACTTTACACCAGAGGAAAGAAGCACTAAACTTGGGAGATTTAGAAGGATGTGAAAGATAAAGCTTGCAGATTTAACATAGCCTCTTTTGGGCTTAGTTCTTCATAAGTAAAAGAAGTTAGAACTAATGACTGTCCAAGTACTAACATCCTACATGTATGATTCTAGGTTCTGCTTTCTCTTCGAAATATTTTGTCAGTTAGAAAATAGAGGGGCCGGCGATTTAGCTCAATGGTTCCACCACCTGCCTCGCAAGCAGAAAAACCGGAGTTTGATCCCCGGTACCAAAAAAAAAAAAAAATAGAAAATAGATTACAGAGGCAAAGATGCTACGAGAAATGGCAGGAGAGTGGTGGATACAGGTGATCTCTACCTCCAGGCAGGCGATATCTTGAATGACAGGGGTCAGTTCACGGAGAGGTGACCAGCTCTGTACACCTGACAGTGAGCGAGTGTGACTGTGTCTGATGTGATTCAAGGGGAATGCTTACAACAGATACCTGGGGCAACAGTGGTGGGTTCCTAGACCATCAGCACATCATTGTAGTAGGAGAAATGTAATATGTATACATTTTGGATCAGCTTTCATTAAAATGTACAACATTTAGTTTAAAGGTAGCAAGCCATAAATATTATCTGGAAAATTCACCCCTACAACTTCCAACTGCAGTTACCTGAAACCTGGCACATGTTCTTGATTTTATTTCATTTTGAATTATTTTTTGATTTCTATAGCTTTTTACCTACCTAGGGATTGAAGCTTTATGGCTTATCATATTCTGCCCTTCTACAAGACTGAGGTAGTTTCATCAAAGCAATGGACAAATGCTCAGTTCAGCAACTGACACCTGTGTCCTGCAGGTTACTACCTGTCCTTTTGATGATCTCCCAGACAGCACTGGCAGTGGCAGGGATGAACGAATGCTGGTCCAGGCACAGTCTCCCCATGTTGACAACATGAAACCCATCCACATCTTTTCCTGGGGCAATTCCATTGCACACTGTCCGCTCATCCACATGATCTGAGAAGAAAATAAAAATGGTTTCTTTATTAAATTGCTGTGATATACAAACCTGGAATATGAAACATGGGACCTGTAGTCAGGTCACATATGATTCAGTTCCAGGAAGATGTGAAATCATCACTCTCTTTTGGCCACCAAACAGTGAACCAAGTGCTTATGCTGGCACTGGAATTCACTGCTGCTGGAGCACGTGCTTCTACGGGGCCAGAGGCAGCTGGCCTGGAGAAAGGGGGAAACGTGTGAATTAAGATAACTCTAGTGAGACCTGAGAGAAGCTGAGCCTGAAATCTTTGCTTCAAGAAGTTTGCATATTTAGAGGGTTTAAGGCTTACATGTATGATTCTATAAGAATAATAAAGCAATCAAAAAAGCAAATTAAACATCTGAAGTCAACTGAAACATTCTTTAAATGCTGTTTTTCCACTATAAGAAATTTCCACTAATAGGCTTTTATTAAGAACTTTGACCATTGCACATTAAAAGGGCTTCATTAGGGTGAAAAACAGTCATAACATTGCTAGTTCCTAGCCTTGCCTTAAATTACATAATAAAAAAGTAAATATCACCCACATGCCCGCGTGCGCGCACGCGCGCACACACACACACACACACACACACACACACACCTTTCCTTTTCCTGAAGCATAGCACACTGAAATCCAAAATATCACTATACTAGAGGAAAAAATATAACCTGAACAATGAGGGAATTAAAGAAAATATGGGATGCCGACCATCTCATTTTAAAAAGAATAGAAATGGGCCAGTGATTTAGCTCGGCGGCACAATGCCTACCTTGCAAGCACAAGGTCCTGAGTTTGATCCCCAGTACCACACACACACAAAAAAGTATACAAATACGAAGTATAAAATATAGTAGGCTCTTTCTGCTCTGTGCAGAGTAGCTTAGGTTACCATTAAGCCAATAACTAAACCATGTGCCTAAAATATTAAAATAAAATGTATTTGGTATATAAATCCACTGCACAATGGCTGCTTAGACATAACTAAAAAACTTTATAAAAGCACAAGTTAGAACTGCTTCTAAATAGCTATGTCTTCAAGCAGAGTGGCATGCCCCTATAGTCCCAGCATTCTGAGAGGCTGAGGCAGGAGGATCATGAGTTTGAGACTAACCTGAGCAATTCTGCAACTTAGCAATACCTGTCTCAAAATAAAAAGTAAAAAATTAAAAAGGTCTGGGGAGGTAGCCAGTGTACTAGGGGTTCAACCCCTAGTACCACCAAAAAGAAAAAAAAAACTGCCAACTATGAGCTATTTTTTGTCTTAAGTCTTTTATATTCTGAAGATGGCTACTCCCCTATTACTCTAGACAGATCCAATTTACCATCACGTCAACACTTTAACCAGCCCTTTAACTATATAAAAGAGTCACTTGAATCATTTTCAAATATAAACTGGGTCTCTGAAATGTCCTTCCATGCAAATTTTTCACTTCCAAAGATGACATTTTTTCTAGAATATTCTAGAAGAGTAAACCTCATCTGTTTTCTCTGAAACCAGAAGGACATTATAGAAACTTAAAAATTACATGCTTAATTTACTTTTTTTTTTCTTTCTTTTTTTGGTACCGGGGATCCAACTCAGGACCTTGGACTTGCAAGGCAGGGGTGGTGCCACTGAGCTAAATCCCTGTCCCCTTAATTCACTTTTTAAATAAAAAATAATGGCTTTAACAATCTGGACGATGCTTATTCTAGCGGTGATGATGATGGCGCTGAGTCATGTTTTAGTAACCTACCCCTCACGACATGCACGTCTCTCACAACAGAATTAAAGGCTTTGTAAATGTTAAGAACAATTATATTTGAAGATTCTTTTTTAAAGCAAGGGCTCAGATTAGTTCATTGATAAGAGCAAAATCCACTAATACATGTATATCCTGAGCCACTGACTAAGGAATTTAAACAGGACCCTATCTATATTAAGAGTCATCTTATCAATGAGCTCGAGTTACCCTGAATTCCACTATCTAATGGTCTTCGCTGTCCCATTCCCTGAAAGACATGCTGAAACTGTAACATATTATTCATTTCACACATTAGGTGAAATACTTGAAATAGAAACATCTGAAAAAGCTGAAAATTTGGTAGTCAGAGCTAGAGACGTGATTATAGACCTGTCCTCTTGTGTACTGTACTTTTTTCTTTCAAATCGTCTTCTCCTTCCCCTTCCTTTTCTTCTCCCCCCCTTCCCCTCCCCCTCCTCCTCACTTTCTTTTGGCTGGGGTTGGTGGTAGACATGGAACCCAGGACCTTGCTTATGTAAGCACATGTTTATCGCTTGTGTGCTTAAACAATTTCAACTCAAATCATAACCTAGATCACTGTTTCAGAACAATTTTGTCTTAAGCTACTTAATTACTGGCAGTTAAAAAGAGATGTGTGGACATACACAAAGTGTGACATAAAGGATTCATAAACACTGACATTACTTAGCTTAAAAGTATGAATAAATGAAAAATGTCAAGATCATAAAAGCAGGAAGTACAATTCAAACTCTGTTAAACTCAGGAGTGGATTAAATTTCACCTGCATCCTTTTTCAGAAAAGATCTACCTTTCAGTACATAATGTAAAGTACATAGCACTGATTTAAATTAGCATACTTTAATTTGAATAATGGCTTACAATGATCTTCATAGTTACTGGGGACTCAAATTGAAAAGGCATCATCTTCATTTTGAAAATGAAGGGCAGAGTTTGTGACTTAGCCAATACCTGACCATATCTCTCCTATAGTTTCCTCTCTGCGTGCCCCAATCCTTTTCAGCACCTGGCTGCCACACTGGTCATACATGCTTTCCTACTCTCCAAGTTCCACCTAAACACTATTTTTGCATTGCTATTTCTTATGATGATTTTTCCACTAATAAACCCCTTCTCAATTTTCACATCCTCCTCATTCTCTAATACATGGATCCTTGCCACCTGCTTCCTCGTCAAGATTAAAATGATACTTTTTCCCTGTGTTCTTCCACATTAGCTCAGCTACTTGATCACATTGTTTAATTCATCCTCATTCCCCCCTCCCCCCTGCCGTGAGGATTTTAGGACACAGACCTTGTCTTATGAAACAGATTTGCTAATGCAAAATAGGAAGAAAAGGTCCAAAGTGGTAGGGGTAGTGGGAGGGGCAGGGGAAAGGAAAGAAGGGAAAGGAAAAATGATGAGAAATGGAAAAAATGGAAACAAAGTCTTTGTAAATAGGGGAGGGTGGAGGGGGTGAAGGGCGGGCTAGGAATGGGGAAAAAATAGGAACCAAGATGCATCATATAAAGGTACAATTCCCAATATGGAATGTAAATGTGTTGTATACCTAAAATGTACCAATAAAAGAATTTTAAAAAACCAGATTTGCTTTTCTATCTCAGTTAATGGCAATCTCATCCCTCTGTGCTGCTTGCCAAAAGCCCTGGCATTGTGCTAAACACTTTTCTTCTTCTCACCTGCATTCAATCCTTTGGAAGATGCCTGGGCTCTTTCTTCATAATACATCTCACACACCACCAGTTAACCACATCCACTGATCCTACTCTAGCTGAGTAGACATTTTCCCTCTTGTGAGTTCTTGAAACAGCCTCCTAATTAGTTCTTTGTTTCTCTGTCTGCACCCATATCATCTATTTGCAAACAGCACCAGAGGCATACTTTGGAAATGCATGATGGCTCATCTCAGGGCCACCATGATGCACCCTGCTCAAACACGCGCCCCCCTCCCCACCCCATCACGGCCTGGTCTCATCACGGGTTACTCCCAGCTACTGTCTTTGTCTCTCATCTGTCAGGATCCCTCTGGTTCCCTCAATATTCCTCAAAAAAAAAAAAAAAAAAAAAAAAAAAAAACAGGCATTTTTCCCTT